>CM031241.1:298179391-298325796 GCA_018340775.1 Taxus wallichiana var. yunnanensis
TATTGTTTTGATGTGTTAAAAAGAATCAGAATGTCAGAGGGATATAAAGGTCGAGCATCATGACTTATGGTGATATGTAGGTGTATCAATGTGTTGTATGACTAGATTGATGTTAAAAGAAATGAGTTGTATCATGATGTTTTACCATGTTCTGAAGAAATGTGTGTACCACCTTGTTATGTAGCAATGGATGTTATGATGTGACATACTATATTCATCGCATGTATGATTTGTGCAAATATGTAATGCTTCATGTTGTGATTTGGGGTCATACGGTGAGTGTATGAACCCTATCGTATGGTGACCGTGCTTTGGGTGCGTAATGTGGTAAAGTGATGTGTTACACTCAGCGAATGTATGATTGTGATCTACCTTGTATACGTACCACCATTGTGTTAGTGATGTAGTTACATGTTATGTTGTGAACCTTACACTAACCGAACATCCGACGGAAATCGGTAGAAGTGTATGTTGAGAGAGGAGGAATGGTGTACCATGGGTCAATAACTCGAGTCAAGACTTGGTTTAGTAGATAACATGTGATTCTTTCCTCTCTCCTATGTGGTTGCATGTATGCAACCTAAGTGCAACTATGACTATGTTTAGCCTTGTCGAAGTGGTGGCGGGATGATTCGGATGGAGGTTATGACAGGTTGTATTATTGATATGTATTTTACAAGCTGAGGCTCGATGTTCCGAAAGTGCTAAAGAACTCATTGAGTACCCTTTGGTGGCTAGATAAGGCCACATAGTTATCGTAATGTGACATTATTATAAGTTGATTTTATTCAGTAAATTGAGCTTTTACTTTATTTTGTAAGGACCAAGAACTTTTCTTGATTGCAATGCTTTACAATTTTGGGCATTTCCTTGGTTTTAAGACTCTAACATGGGGATTTTGATACTAACTATGGCTATTTGGCCATTTATTTTGCTTGAATTTGGGTCTTCTTTTGAATTTGGAATTTTACCGCCTTGCCCAAGGCTTGCTTTTCACTTGGCACTTTGATTGGATTGTTGTACTGGTTCTATTGTCGTGATGTGTGGAATAGGGTCATAGGATGCACCATGGATTGGTTGGACCTATGGACCCGCTCTCAGATGTGGGGTAAGTCGCCCCCAAGGAGTTACATATAACTAGTAGGTTGTTGAACCACGCGTTATTATGTCACTTGGGTTAGGAGTGTTCGAACTCTCGTGTGTCTTGGACCATAGGGTCAACCGGCCTCCTTGAGGAGGCATAAGAGTTTGAGGAGGCATAAGAGACTCGAGGGAGGCATAAGAGTTTGAGGGAGGCATAAGAGACTTGAGGGAGGCATAAGAGATTTGAGGGAGGCATAAGAGACTTGAGGGAGGCATAAGAGTTTGAGGGAGGCATAAGAGACTTGAGGGAGGCATAAGAGTTTGAGGGAGGCATATGATATTTGTGTGTATGGTTGATGTTCTAGGATATATGTTGAGTTATTGTGATGTTTTGGTAGTGGTATTTTGATGTATGTGTTACTCATGTCAGATGGATATGTGTTGTGATGTTGTGGATATGTCATTGATTCCCTTGTGGACACTATGTACCTGTAGCATGGTTTTGGGTTATGTGAATTTTCATTGATGCAAATTGAGCAAATGTCCGTGGATTGTAGCATCAATCTTGTTTTAGTTAAGTATTTTGGTATGTCAGTCATTGATGTGTGTCGAGTACTATGTTATGTGGACTGTGCCTATTCCATTCCGTATTTGAGTAACCTTTATGTGGTGTAATACAATCTTGAAGTATATACTTGTGTGCTTGTGAATCAGTAGGGTCTTGTGAACTGATAGGGTGTTGTGTTAGTAGCTCATGTTGGGCACCCACAATAAGGAATAAATAAAAACCCTTCAATGATGATATTTTTAAAAGAAACTAAAACTAGAAATAATGATAATGGAAAGAGACTAATGAAATGATGAACAAGAGGGAATCACAATCTTCACGAGAACATTGAAAGTTAAAATTCCTACCAAATGTTCCTAAGGCTACCCTCGTACGTGCTTTAATCAACTAAAATTTTAAAACCATAGGGTGTGTTTTCTTCTTTATCTATTCCTTGTTGCATACCATTCCCTTTCCTCTGTGGTAATGTCGCATCGAGGACGATGCTTTCTTAAGGCGAGGAGAATGTAATGCCCCCAACCTACCTTGTCTCACAAGATATTATCTCCCGATGCGTGGAGGATGGAGACACTAAAATCTTGACGTGTTGGAGTCTTCTGGCTGGTGGATGTACCTCATTTATTTTGTTTGATTTGCAAATCTTCCTTGCTTCTTGTTTGACTGCTTGCTGATCCTCTCGAGACCACGCGAGATCTTCCTTGGTTAGTTTAGCTGTGCGGAGGCGTGTGAGAGACGTTCCCTGCCTATGCTGGTTGCGTGGATTATTTGCTTGCTTGGTTTTTGTTTATCCGCTTGGTGCTTGTAGACCGCATAAGAATATAGAACTTTGAGTTTTTAGCAATTTACCGCATCTCCTATTTGAGTTGGTTCCTAAAAACGATGCTCCTTATGTTCTTCATTAAACATCTATGTAGAAGTGGGCATGCGGGTTACCATTCAAAAAGGAGATTGATGAAAGACAGGAATAAGAAAAAAATCGCTGGAAGTAGTTGTATTGAAGTCTATTAAATTGCTCATGCATTCCGTAGGGGACATATCACACCCACGACAGAGGAGATCTATGCATGGTTAGAAAAATTGTCTAGGGAGATAAAGGCAGCAGGGGCATTTTCCAGATTTAAGACATGTACTGAATGTTGTGGAGGAGGATAAAGACTTATTCCTTTGCCACCTTAGTGAAAAGTCAACAATTTGTTTTGGATTGTTAAACTTTATTAGAGTCATCAAGAGCCTTCTAGCAGATGTTGACTGCCACACTGCAACCAAGTTTATCTCCAAGATTATATTGCTAGAGAAATTGTTGTGGGTAATGCAATCCAGCTCTCTCATCTTAAACAATGACAATGTTCTTATGGAGATTATTGGTGCTGCTAAGTGAAGCAAGCTGTAAGGAATGGTGTACACATTTGCACTATAAAAAGGTGCATCATATGAAACTTGTAGCGATAAGAAGGAATCAGACTTTATTTTCACTTTTGAAAAGTATTCTTTTTCGAAGTGTTAAGAGGACTGACTATGCTTGTTACTTCATCAAATCTGATGTATGGTATGCATCTCTGGGATGAAAAGAAAGAAGAAGAGTAGGTGGAGATTGGGAAAAGTAGGAGAGTACTCAAGCTTTGAAGGAAATGGAAAGCGACTTGGCAGAAACAGAAATGTGAGAAAGAGCCTGCAGATATCCAATGCTAGAGACTACGAGAAGAGCATCTCTTGATATTTCTTTTCTCCAAATTTTTCATTCGTATGGTCTTTTTCTCTGGATTAATTGGGTTGTCTTGTGCCTATGTCAGGTTTTTCATTTAGGACTGAACTAGGAATTGGACCCTTAACAAAAAGTATAACAAAAATAAAATTATCAAATAAACATAGAGGTCCCTTCCTAGATACTTTGGAACTCACGTGCATTTGCTAGTATAGGTATTGTGGGCTTTCAATGTTCGACGATCAGTTCACCTATTCCCTGTTTATTTTTTTATTCCTCGAGGGAGGGGAACCTGTGCTTCCATGGATGTCAATAGGCTTTTACAACTCTGGTTTGTAGGAGATGATGGAGAAAATGTCTTGGAGATGAAGGTAGCAGGATATTTTTCAGATCCGTAACATGTACCGAGTTTTTATCTTCAAAATTGATTATGTGGACAGGTAGAGGGTGTTACCAGCAGACCTGATGAAATTTATTTACAAAGATTCTCTATTGAGATCTTACTTGTTGTATGATGTAACTCATGGAAGAGAACCTCATAGAGGTCGATCTGTTTCATATCGTAATATTCATGAAAGCACAATTTACTTTGCAATTATTGAACCTGCTGGAAAACGTGACAGCCGTGTAGCTTCAATTTTGTTGGGGATTGAAGAGCATAGACAAGGCATTTTAGCTATTTTATTAAAGCTCAAGAATGTGACCGGCATACCTTTGTTGTTTGGAATTGTGAACCTGCAAGGCAGAGTATCTTGCCGTTTGTTCTTATATTTAGAAGATATTACGCAGGAGACCTTTTCTAATCAAGAATCTTGAAAATGTTATGCGAAAGTATTTACAGTCCCTTGAGCTTTTTGAGGAAAATGAAAGAAAGAAGCTGCTATTTTCACCGCACTCACTTTCTCTCAGAAACTGTCTGGGCTTCCACCAGAAACGGTTTTTCAACCTCTGCTTAAAGACAATCTTGTGGCCAAGGGCATCGTGCTTTTATTCATCACAGAATTTTTCAAGGAGTACTTGGTTGATAACAGCCTTGATGATCTCACAGATCATTGAAGCAAGGGAAGATGGAAGACAATCTCCTCAAGTTGTTTCAGTGTAGAACCGTATCACGAGGCGCGTGAGGTGGATTGCGAAAGGACTCAACTGTTAAATTTTCTGCCCCATCTATCTATCCATCTGCTTATCACATTTGGCCCTTTGACATCGCTGACAGCAACAAAGCAAAGTACTCACATCCTTTTCTCATGCTATTGTTTTTATGCTGGCCCGTGTGGAGTCTCAGACGACTGCTGAAGCTGGAGAAACAAAAAGATATTTCTACACTTTTCTATTGTTATTTTTATTTAAAATTATTGTGAAATCAAACCACTTTTCCCCGCATTGATTTGTCAGTTGGATGTCATGATGGGAGTTTTCCTTTCTGCTTGTTTCTTCTTGTTTTAGCTTTATCGTTGATGATGATGTGGGTCTAAAGAATGTGTGTTCCCTCTCCTCTAAATTTTATGTTTCTCTTACTCGAATGATAGACCTTCGTCTGTTTGTTATGTATTAATTCTTCTCTGCGATTGAGTTGCAAGTTATTATGTTGATCCACTAGTATTTTCTGATATTATGGAAGAAAGTTACGATAACTATGAAGCTCCTCCCTAGCACCCAGGTTGTCTTTTGATGTTTTTTTGTTAGCCCCTTCGCAAGTCCCTTTGATAACCTTTTGGAATCGAGAAAGGAAGGTCGTAGGTTTAGTGTGATCCATGCTTGGGCTAGCCAGCTTAGAGTTTTGGTATTAAAACTTGTAGAATGAAAAGGTTTGTGTGCAATGTGTTTTCCGTCTCGCGGGTGTAGACTCTTATACTATCTTTCATCTTGTTTCTAGGCTTTTAAGGCCATCCTCAAGAAGTACCTTGACCATCACTATCAACTTGAACCATAACTAGCTTTTCGGATCAACTAAGCGGAGGTTTCATTGTGCGAATCCAAGACCTCATTGACACTAGAATAGTTTGGTCTAATCCCCTCTCGTAACGATTCAACATGGCGCTCTTTTTTTTTTTTTTCCTAACTTGCATTATTTTCCCTCAGTATTGTTAACGCCATTAATTGATATTGGCTGCAGTTTTTATGCACGTAATTACCGTAATAGTTTGTGATGGAAATTTCCTTAAATGTGATTAATCTTCTGGGAAAAACTCATCTTTCATTTGATAGTCTTATGGATTCATAAATGCGGAAGGTTTTGTTTTGATAATGTCACTTAGAAGTTATGTTTGTATCTTTGTGGTGACGGATTGGTTGATCATAAGTTACCAAGGGTTGCCTTAAAATATGGTTGTTTTGGGAAATGGATAATTTATTTTAAATTAACCAAACATTAGTATTGTTGTAGAAGTTTGTAAATCTCTAGTGTTATAAAAATTTGTTGATGACATTATTGTATACTCTTGTTGGATGGAACTCCCTTCTTCTCTCACATGTTTGCTACTAGCCTGTAAGACTTTGACCCTTCTTGGATGATTGGAAAAATCCTTGTAGTTAATGGTCAAAACTAGTATACTTTGCCTTCACTTCGAAACTTATGTTGTGTGTATACTCTAATTGATTTCGGTTTGAAACTCAATTATACATGGCTTTTTGTGTTAATTTCTCAAACCCGTGTTTCCCCCCTTCTTACGCCCGATCAACTCTTGTTCTTTTCGAAAAAATATTATTTTAGCTTTATGCGTTTTGGTACCTTTGATAAATTTCTAGATGACCGGTATATGTATCAAATCTTAATCTTGTAATTATTGTTTAATTACTTACTGATGGGGATTCGTTTTTGCTAGATTGTTTGTTTTCTCCTTATAGTGCTAAGGGCCATTCTCTTACGATTGCTATACTTTCGTTGTTATTACTCCTAACTAAAGTACAAGGTCTTCTCCTTCTTTGATTGGCATGATGAAGACTTTATTTTAGCTTGATGTGTTAATAGTGTTTAGAGGTTTGAACCAAGTCTTGTAATAAAGTGCTTCCTTTTCGTGATATTATTAGATAATAGTTATGGTGGTTTTGTGTAGCCTTATCTTGCTCAGTTCTCGTGAACCGAATCTTGTAGAAAATTTGGTGCGAGATGGATCTTGCGTGTAGATGAGGGATAGATTTGTAGACTTTTTGTCATCAACCTCGAGTTGAGAAGATCCTTTGCTCGAAACCTTTATATGTTGTTCAACTACCGTTAACGTCCAAAGGAAAGTTTAAAAGAGGATTAATCTCTTAGTATAAAGTATTGTGGACTTTGTCATCTGAACTTTGGAAACCTTGTATTGTTTGACCATCATTGAAACTATAAGAAAATTTGGTTATTGTTGTTGAGTGACCTTGTTGAGTATCACGTATTTTAAGAATTTATGTAATATTGTTGACACTTTTAGCGAAGCCTAAGTAAATTTGTTGATAATTATGGTTAAGAGCCCTAGCTTAAATTAAATACCTGGCAATAACTAATGAGGTCCTAAAGATGTTCCATCTCGACCTTCTCCCTCCGACCCTTTCCAAGGCACCTTGTATCTCTTCTCTTAAGTGTGTTGAACTTAAAACCATGTTGTCTTGTGGACAAGAACGAATCTTAGTAGCGTTAGTGGTGAGCAGATGGCCTTGTGGAATTTAAATACTCCTTTTTCTTGATATACAAATTAAGCAAATAAATATCATAATAGAGAAGATTTAAAGATAATTACTCAAAGTGTCAAAGGAATAAACTTATCTTGGTAAGATGAATTGTATGAATCATACCTTGAGCATCCTTGAAAACGTAAGATAAGAATTGCAATATGTCCTTTTAAAATAAATAACCCTCAAGAATATCTCATTTTGGTTGTTCTAACTATAAGTGTGTTCAGTAATTGGACTTCTATGTTGTCTTGTCATAAAAAGAAAAGTAAATTGTCCTTGAAAGGTGTGAACATTTCCGTGCTGCTTTATGGCCATCCTTTGATCAATTTGTTCACAGTGTTACTTGTATCCGTGGTGACGACATGTTGCATCATGTTATGTGTCAAGCAAGTCAAAAAAAATTATGCTATCTTTTACTTTGTGTTGTTCGTGTGTGGAATTTTCGGTCGTTACATTAACCAAGCAAAATGACTTATTCGGAAAAACACAATCAATTTTGTTTACTTTTGTTAAACGATAAAAAGATGGGGTAGAATTTTCAAATATTTCTAACCGGGAAAGCATGATTTGGATAGTATTATTTAGTATTTTCAAGAAGTATTTCAGGCTCCTAGTGGGTTACCACTAAAATGAGAAGTATAGCATGATATTTAGCTATTGTAAGAGTCCCCTCTTCTTGAACATTGGGTTGTATAGGCAATACTTTCTTGAGAGTAATGAAGTAAAGAAACAACACTAAGAAGTACTAGACCAAGGGGTGATATGTTTGAGAACCTCACCATGCAGTTCACCTATTGTGATGGTGCCAAAGAAGGATGGTTCTTGGATAATGTGCGTCGACTACCACACTTTGCAATAGATCATTATAAATAATAGATATCCACTACCCCACATAGATGGTCTCTTGGACCAGCTTGAGAATGCAAAAAAATTCACGAAGTTGGATCTCAAGTAATGTTATCACCAAGTCAGAATGAAGGAGGAGGATATACTGGAAGACTACCTTTAAGACAAAATATGGTTTGTATGAATGGTTAGTACTTCCTTTTAGGTTATGCAATGCACCCGCTACGTTTATGAGATTGATGAATGTTGTATTGTAGGATTTCATAGATTCATGTTTCATTGTATATCTAGAGGATATCTTGATTTTTAGTGCCACATGGGAAGACAATCTAACTCATTTATAGTAAGTATTATAAGTTCTCGGGAGAAACAACCTGCTTTGTAATATGAAGAAATGTGAATTTTCCAAATAGTCACTTGTCTATCTTAGGCATGTGGTTGGAGGAGGAGAGCTACGAGTGGATCTGAAGAAGGTGGAAGCCATCACTAATTGGCCCATGCTAACAACAACCATAGAGAATAGGAGTTTTGTGGGGCGATGACAATTACATGCGGAAGTTCATTATGGGATTATTTGTGATTACAACACCTCTACACACTATGGCCATAAAGAGTAAAGGTTTTGACTTGGGTAATGGATAAGACAAATGTTTTGAGTTATTAAAATACAAGATCAGTCATGCTCTAGTACTTTCTCTTGCTAGTTTGCAGGATCCTTTTGAAGTAGAGACATATGTCGGTGATTACACTATGAGTGCAATGTTGCTTCAAGGGTAAACATATATGCTATTATTTGTTGGGTAAAGAAGCTATTGTGCACATTGACCACAAACCTCTCTAGTATTTGAAAGTATAGTCTAAATTGCAGCAGGTAAGGCACTACAAATGGATGGGGTTCCTTCAAAGAGCTCCATCTGGAAATAAAATAAAAGAAGGGTAGTACAAATTTTGTGGAAAATATGTTCTCTAGGATTCCCACACCAAAGAATTTTCTTGTTTGGAAACTATCACTCGGATCGAGCCATTCACGAAGGAAGCTTACAAAGAGGCATATTCCTAGGATAGAGAATTTGGGGTGACATTTCAGCAATTGCAGTCCCAAAGGCCCTGAACGGATAGTGATTAAGGATTGTTATATCAAGGACGGGCTGCTCTATCGATGGGGAAGCTTTTATGCCTAAAGAATAAATACCTCTATTTCGAGGGAAGCACATACCTCGAAAGTGGAGAGACATTTCGGTGTTGGTAACACCTAGCCCACTTACAAAGGTACGTGTGTTGGCCTAATATGCAAGAAAAAGTATCAAAATTTATACGTGGATGTAAACTTTTTGTACTCAAAGAAGCCTAAAACTAGAAAGGAGGGTTTTAATATGCCTTTTCTAGTATGTACTCATCCATGGGAGGACATTTCTATGGATTTTGTAGGAGGATTACCTATGTATAAACATGGCCATGTCTATCTCTATGTTGGTATTGATAGATTCGTAAGATGTGTATTCTTATGGTATGTAAAAAGACAAAGAAAGCACATGAGGTAAGAGATCTTTTCTTTTCTAATGTATGAGTGCATTTTGATTTGTAAAATTCTATTTTTCCGATAGGGATTCTAGGTTCTTGGGGAAATTTTTGACTACTTTGTGGGACAAGATGGATACCCTTCATGAGAGGAGCACAAATTTCCATCCACAAATAAATGGAAAGACAGAGGTGGTGAATAGGACTTTGGTATAGTTGATCAAAGGGTATAACAACAAATACCCAAGGACTTGGGATGAGTCCTTAACCTACATTCAACATTCCTATAACCGGGAAGTACACACATCCACTATGAAGTCACCGTTTGAAGCATGCTTGGGATATCTACCTACAAATCTGCTAGACATAGCAGTTGGGAAAAAAGATGAGGAGGAGACATAAGACACAGAGGTGACTAGAAAAAAAATTCATTGAGAGGATCCAACAAATCCATCTCAAAGTCAAAGAACAGCTAGAGAAATCTCAAGCAAAGTACAAAGCTAGGCACGATCAACATAGAAGGGAACATAAGCTTCATGTTGGAGATAGAGTTTGGATTTACTTGAGCAACGAGAGACTACAAGGTCAAGCACGAAAGCTCAATCCACTATGATATGGGCCCTTCACCATATTGGAGAAGGTTGGAGAAAATGCATTTTGACTTGATTTACTATCATTTATGATGATGTACTCTGTAGTAAACTATGAGAACTTTTACCTATATGAGGCATCCATACTAGATGAAGATGAAGGACTACAGTTTTCTACCTTCCATTGAGGATTGCGTCTTGGACTCATGAGGAAAATTAGAGGAGGATGCATTGCTGTAGAAGAAGGTTAGTGAGACTAGATTAGATCCATAGGAGTCTTGGTAGATTGGGCTGAAAGGAAAGACACCAAGGTAGGCCCAGTGGTACTCGAAGGATAAAGTGAGGGAATTATTTCCTCATCTACTCCCCCGTGCTAAGATTTTTTGGGACCAAAATCCTCCTAAGCAGGGGAGGTGTGATCCATAGGGAACCAAAATGAATCTACTTCATCAAATAAGTCATCACGAAGAAGGAAAATAAATATACGGAGGTTCTATCTATTAAGTAATAACACCGTGCTCTATATAGTGAAGTGGTTATAAAGTTGTTTCCCAACTAGGGTGGAGGTCCTGGACTACCCATCTCCATTAAGAGGTAGTCCTGGCTCTCTCGAGAGAAAATAAAATATGAAACGAATAGCCTCATAATTTGAAAGCATGTTCGTATCTCTTCTCCTCCAGGACATTTCCCATTCTCTAGTGCCAACTGGAGGACATGAGAAAGGCTATAAATATATGTTTGTAGAAGATAAGAAGTTCATTGGCAAAGCATGAAATCAAGTGAGAAATAAATTCTTAGTGCTTTGGAGTTGTGTTTTGTAGAAGAAAGGAGTGTTGAGACAAGAGCAAGCAAGTAATTGGGAGGAAGTGTGAGATATTATTTACTTCTCTTTCATACTTGTTGAAATTTCGTACTTATTGTTTTGAATTGGCTAGTAAAAGTGGGAAGAAAAATTAATTGCCCTTCTCATTGGTTTTCCTCCTTTGGAGGTTTCCAGGATAAAATTTGTTGGTGTTTGTGAGTTTATATTCTTTGCTTTCCTGTAATTGTTGATCCTAAGCACAAGAAAAATTCATTCAATAGCTATCTCTATCATTTTCTAAAAGAAAATATAACATCAACATAAAATATGTGATTCTGTGGATAATTCCAAAGTTGAAGAGTTTACAGATCACACGTAAAGGTTCTAACATTACAGGAGATGGTAAGAACTCTACTCATTGTACAAATGATTCTTGCGGAGAAATAATCCATCATTTATATCATGGTCATGATGGTTGAAGTTTTGTACATTGGAATCATTCAGAGGGTGGTTTGATGCCTCACCAATCATGGAATCTGACATAATATCAGCCTCAAATCATGGAGCTCGGTGAAAACAAGCTCATGTCAGAGAAGCAAGTTTGTTCGTCGACGGGGCCCGATGCATGGAAGGGTGTCGATATTGCTGAATTTTGATAACTTGATCTATGTAGCAAAAAAATAATAGATCGATACCCCAGCTTTCAATGGGAGCTCTAATGCTCACCCTGAAGGGATGTCAACATGATATTAAAGGTAAGAAACCCACGACTATGAGGAAATATTTGCACACTCTTATATCTAAGTTGGATGTAATCTCATATGTGAGATTAATACGAATTCGTAAATGATAAAGGAAGTAAACTCGGTGTGATATTTGAGGAAATAGTGAAGCGATCTCAACTACATGATCTTATTGGTGAGCTTAGTGCATACTTGCGGTGAAGGATGGAGGAAAGCTAGATGTAATCCATTGGAGCAAGGGATAATGAAGAAAATGAATTGAGTTATTTGTGGTGACTACATCGAGATAGAACCCAACGCGTAAAATCACTCAAATAGGCCGAGTTGTAGTTATGTTGCTTAACATTGTAGATGATCAATTTAGTACGAAATAAATTTAGATCATTGAAGATGGTTGGAGCTTATGACATGATGCAAAAATAGAGTGAGACCATGGTGTGAAGAATTTGAGATCAATTTCAAACTATGTGAAGGTTCAACTAGGTCAATGAGGATCTCGAACAAAGACATGAGCCATTGAGAGGCATGAGAATGAGAAATTGGCTAAGGATTGTTTCTAAGGGAAGAAGGAACCTAACCATTAAAGTTTGAATTCAAGCATCAATGCCAAGTCAAGTTCTTGAGGTCACGTATGGCTTGAGTGAATCAATTGTGAGGATCTCGATAGGTAATCCCATTAGGTAACTAGGTAAGGAAGAGGTGATCCGAGCTGGCATAGGCATGCAACATTGAGCGGTTCAAGAAAGGACTCAACCAAGTCATTTCAAGCTCAAACGAGATCTACACTATAATCTCATTTTAGATCGAGCTCTGTAGACTGAGAGGTGTAAAATACTAGTGTCCTCATATGGAGTGATTTGCAGTAGTGAGTTCAAATTCAAAGTAAAATGAAGAGCTTTTGCAATATAATGATCTTATCATTGGTTTAACAAGCCATATATGAGCACGAACGATCCGACAGTGAGGAGAACTGAGCTATGTGGGCCAAATTACATTGGGCACATTTGTAGATCAATACATGAGGAAGGTATCTCATGGAGTAGTGAGTGACAAGGCATATGAAGAGTTCAAACCATTTGAGCCAGGCCAAATGAAGCTCGGTAAGAATAGGTGAAGAATTCAAGCAATGTGTTAAGTGGTCGATCAACTCGCTATGTTAATGGTCAAGTTCACAAGGAAAGGAGAAGCTTGGTGGATGGTGGTAATGAGCCCATGATGCACTCGGTTGATATGGAGGGGAATGGCTTATGATCTCGGTTCATATGAAACATGAAGAACTCAACTTGGTGAACCGAGTTGGAACCAAGCTAGGAACGACTCAACATGGCATTCGAGTATGAGCTCGGTAGGGGTCTACAAAGCCAACAAGGTAAATTCACCCGAGGAAAACTAACACAACATGGAGTGGCTCAGTCAATGCATGTAGAATGGGAGATATGTTGTGATGAAGGAAGGAGGAGCTCGTGACCAACTTGGTGATTTGGCTCGCGAGCCAACCACCGAGTTGGTCTTTTTTTTCCTTTTCCTCATAATTCTCCCTCTTCGATGCAAACCAGTCAATGGGGTCCAACCACTATTTGTTAATTAAATTAATATTTTAATAATAATATTTACTATTATTATTTAAATATTATTTTAATTAATTGAGAAGACTAGGTCAACTAGGTATTAATGACACATGATGGAAGCTTCTAAAGTTGTTCAATGAACTGTAATAAATGAACCATCATGTGCCTTCAATTTAGGAAGGAAATTTATGACTCCTTCTCTCCTCTCTCTTAATTTCTTCTATAAATGTAAGTTGGAAGCTCATTCCAGGTTTCCAACAGGTCAGATAGGTTGGAAAGTTAGACATCTTATGAATGTGCAAATTTTTCAGAGTCCTCTTTCTTCTCGCAAGTTTTCCTCAGTATGTTGAGAGAACTTTCAAGTCTCCTCTTCAAGATTTTATTGAAAAACATTTCATCTTCTGAATGTATGATACATTGTTCACATTATTGAAGTAATAAAAGTGTGCGTTTTTGTGACTAATCTCGGTCCTTTCATCCTTATATAATTCTTTGTGGATTTTCTCATGCTTGCGCAGTACACTTGTGGAGGTTCATGTTTCTATTACATGTTCATGGAGTTCTGTGTTTATCGATTTGTGGAGCATTGCATGTAGTTGAGCTGTGGTGCTTGTTCACCCTTCTCAAGTTCTAGAAGACTGATAACTTGTTTGTCGATCGAGTTTAACAAAGGGAATATGTGCTTCCTAGCTGTGGTATTTCGTACCCTCTATAAGTTGCGTAAAGTAGGTGAAGTCGACCTGTGGTGCATATACCCTCTTCAAATTAACCCTTCCTGAGTCTAGAAACACCCTTTATTTGGTGCATCATCATCCCTAGTATAGTTTCATTTCTACAAATCTCTTTCCTAAAACCCATGAAATGTTAGCATAGGAATAGATAGCCATTTTATTACACTAGGAGTAGTACAACACTTATTTTAGGAAGAGCAATCCATCCTAATTTAAATGTTCACCTTGAGCCAAAGTCCCAGAGCTTGAGAGGTGATCCCATGTGTCCCAATCAACCCGAACGTCCTATTCACATTTTGGCCATTTGGAGGGTGCAATGATTTAACGAAAACAATTAGTGGAATGTGATTGAAAACCTTTGGAGAAAGAGGAGACATTCTATAGAATTGGTTTTCAGAAATTGAATTTTAGGCTACTAATTGTGAGTTAGTAGGTCATTTACGGTGATTGGAATTTCCTTTGGATCACAATGATTAACATTTAGTTTATTCTAATCCCCGTATTGTGTTTAAAATAAGGGATATTCATTTTACATTTTAGATTTTGGGCCATCACTTCATGTAATAGGTCATTTATGCTAAGTTGAATGAGATTCAAATCATATTCAATAATACTTAGTTGATTCCAAATTTGGTAGCTTTCTTTATAGTTTCTATTTTTATTTTTGTTCAAACAACCTTGAAATGATTATCAATTTTGGTTATTGTCTTCAAAGAATTGATTGTTAAGGTTGTTAGCTTTGAAGTGATAGGTTATTTATAATGAGTTGAATAACCTATGAGTTCTAATATTAGAAGATTTATTTACTTTTTTACCTTTTTAGTTTTTGGAATCCACCTTGAAATGATTCTCAACCAATTTAAGATTCTATGGTAGAAATAAGGGGATGTAATTTTGATTCGGTATGTAAACAATCTAATGTTGGGTTGTTATTCTTTGAAGTGATAAATCATTTATACCAAATTGAATGGCGTCTACATTTCTAATATTGGCAGCTAGCTGCTATTTTTATTTTTGGTTTCTAGAATTGACCTTGATCTGATTTTGAATTTGAATCCCTGGTTCTGATTTTTGTTGTATTTACTTGTAGATCCTATTTGAAAACTACGCAACATTAAATGGATTTGGTCTTGAGATGATTAATTTTTATGTCTATTATTGTTGAATTAAAAGATCATTAATTCTAACCTTCTAATCTTAAATCTAAAGATTAACTACTTCTAAAACTCACAGTGTTATTTTTAAAATTATTGAAATCCACATTGAATGGTTTTCAATTGCTTTTACATACCCCATTTATTAATTTGAAAATTATTGTGGGGAAAGAGAGAGTTTTATTGATACCCTAATGGTAATATTTATAAAACCATATTTTTATTAATTCTTAGATGAAACTTTTCTTTAATACATAGTAAAGGAGTTTTCTAGCAGTGTTAGGCTTTCTTAAGTTGTGAGATAATATTTTTGTTCATGGTTTCTTGTCTCATAAGTCAAACTTGTCTTAGAAAGGGCCACTATTTCCCCAGGTTCCTTAAATATGCTCAAGGATTTTGTAGTTCTTTGTGTGAATGATGGGGATTTCACAATTGATAACTTGACCAATCCCTTGTTTTTCATTGGCTCATTGCTTTATTTAAGCGTTCAATTCCTTATTTTAGTGGTCTTATTCTGCATTCAAGATACATTTTTAATCAGCGTCTCATGTAATGCATATCTTGATACACATGTCTGAGCCTTGATGGTGTTATGCCTTACTTGCGAATATTCAACTTGCTTTCTTTTCTCCTTAACTTGTTTCATTTATCAACATGTACTTGTGATCTAAACAAAAATCAAATTTTATTTATCTTGTTTGAATTTTTTTTGGTTGGTTTACTCATATGGTTTAGGAGAAAGTGTCATACATTCTATTATTTTCATCATCACTTACATGTTTGGTTAATGTATTTTGTGTACTAATATTTTCTCTTCATATGTAATTTTTATCTACTCGAAAGTGCACCTCGATGAGATATGACCGTAGGTGGGTATACCTATTTTTCAGAGAGTCTACAGTGCCAAGGCGATCTCCGTTTTGATGTATCCTAAACTATCTTTTAGGGTTTTGAGGGTAAAACTATGACTGTAAATGAAGTTGAAAAGGGGTGATACACCAAACTTGTTGAGGGATTTGATTGATAATATTCACAATCAATTTGAGAATGAATTTTGGATGCACAAACCAATAGTTTTCAGTAGAATATTAAGGCAAAGCACTTTGTGTATTGAAGGAACGAATCAAACAACACCATAAGATAACATGCACACTACTATTATTGAGAAAATACTAAATTTACAAAAGGTAAGATGATTAATCGGGAATTTGACACTCATAAGAAATAATGAGATATACACAACACCGCAAATAATTGGAAAGGTAGAAATTAGTTCTCATTCAAGGGGAAAAACTAGAAAAATTTGTTTCAACACTCTTATGTCTAAAATTCCTCTATTGTGCCTTCGTAATCGCACGCAATATATATACGATTATTCACCCATCCCAAACTAAAAATAAGCTAAAATTTGTACTCACACGTGCACTGCTAACTTTACCCCTTTATCATGAATAAACAAAGGAATAAAAATAGACATATTAATATAATTAGGCATTAATAGCCTTGATTAATAAAACACATTTCAGTCAAAGTGCGGTTGATCGATCTATTTCTAATAAAATAGGATGAATAATTTGTCTAATAATAGCCCTTACTTTCTATGTAAGTCTTCTCCAATGTGCATGCAATCTCTGTCTTCTAGTGCTTGATGTGACACTTATAATTTGATCCACTTGCAATGATAAATTTAGCACTCTTTAATTATACCCCTTGGATGCACATGCAAAAATAACCTCTCTGTGTGAGCAAAAATAATTATCTTATTTGCAATACTTTAGCAAAGAACCAAAATCCTCTATAAGGATCACCTTTGATGTGCACATGTTCTTTGGTATACATTATGGTATTTTATAATGTTTTGGACTCCATTGCACGTGAATTGGTTTATACTATAGTCACGGGCCTCCTTTATCCTATCATTGCATGAAATATTCTTCAGGATTTTAGGATTAATCAATGTTTACTATTTGATTAATCAAACTTCCACATTTTTATTAATCATGATGATTTGAAAAATATAACGTCCCTTTGATGACTTGTGGCATAGAATATAAGTAAAATAATTAGTGGGAAAATTTGTCCCCTACCTCATGTTGCAGTTGACCCTTTTGTGATCCTTTTTGGTGGAAAAAACCTTAATTAGGGTTTCATCATCTTTTGACATGTCCATTTTTTTATTGAACCTTGGTTAATTTGTAGTTTGGATGATGACCGCTTATTTGGTACTCCGTAAGCTCTGTTATTTATTTTTATCCTTTCTTGAATCAATGGTATTGCATTGAATTTGATGAATTGATATCTACCATTTGATCATGGATCATGGTACTTTCCTACATCCGCATCGTTGATATTTTGTACCCATTGATTTTCATTGTTGATGGCTCTAGATCCGGTAGAGGGGTAGGTGAACTGTGGATTTGCTGAATCATCGATCTTGGTACTAAATTGTTCTCGAGTCATTGATCTTAAAATTTTCTCTATCTGTTGTGGTTGGATTGGGTCATGATTTGCATCATTGATTTTGTAACCGCTAGATATATTCCATCAATACTAACTCATATGAGTTAGATCCGATTAAAATCTCATTGAGCTTATTATTTCTTCATTCTTGCATGCTTGTTTTGGGTGGTGAATCCTGGACATTTTTCCTTGCCACCATTGTTGATTAATTGGAATCTCAATTTTCTTCGTAAAATTTTTTTGGCATGAAGCTCAATATTTGTATTTCCATTATTTTTTCTTTGTTTAAATCTTTTGAGTATGATTTTATCATGTTGGCTATTATTGAAGCTTTCAAGCTCACTTTGATTGGTTCAATGATGAGCTTAATGAACTCTTTGAGCTTATGAGCTTACTATGATTACGGGACCGCTATTCCCGTGCTATGAGGTTTGAACCTGGTCTATGTGACGTATCTAGTATATACTTGTTACCATCTATGATTTTATTAATACCCTTTGATGAAGGAAAGTAAGTTATTACCATCCTTAAACACCGCAACTTCTTGTTTTGAGTCATTTGTTTTCAAATGCACTAATACTTTAGAATATTTATTTTCATGTGTCTTCTTTTATTCTAAATTTTCAAGTTTTGGACCTTGTTATGGGCATACTCTTTTTTTTTTTTTTTTTTGAATCGAATACATTTTAAGGGAAAAAAATTGATCCCGAATGGTGAGTTCTTGTTCCTCCTATTGAATTAAAATCTATTGAAATTTTTTTTTGAATAACCCCAAACGATTGTTAAAAGAACAAGGTTTCATCTATTGAGTCTAGAAATTTGATGCTTTTTGCTCTGTCATCAATGGGTATTTGTACTTAATGTTTTGTGACTCAAATATATTGTGAAAATTCTCTATTACTCTTCTTTGAACCGATCTAAGCTCATCTCTCGATATTGAAGATTTGTACATATCTAGGTTTCTTCATTTATTTTGGTTGTTGTAATTTGAAACCTTCTTTCATTTTCCCGAGCATAATGGGATTTAAAATTGATCTTTCCTATATGGATGTACTTGGTTTAAAGTTGAGAATGTTTCTCCCATATTTTTCTTCTTTGATACAATCTAACACTTGTGAATTCAATTTCTTCTTTGTTCAATGGATATATTTTCAAAACACTTATAACTTACTTGGATGGCCATAAAGGCAGTTTTGTCACTTTGTGAAACCCAAAAAATGTTCACACCACAAAGAAATCAAGGATAATACACTTTTTCTTTCACTCGACAACTTGACAACATAGCCATAAGTCCAATCACAAGGATAACACACTTACGCTTTCGACATAACAACATAGAAGTCCACAATGAGATATTCTTGAGGGTTATTTATTTTAAAAGGACATCTTGCAATTCTTAGCTTACGTTTTCAAGGAGGCTCAAGATATGATTCATACAATTCATCTTACCAAGTTAAGTTTATTCTTTTGACACGAGTAATTATCTTTAAATCTTCTCTATTATGACATTTATTTGCTTAATTCGTTTATCAAGAAAAAGGAGTATTTAAATTCCACAAGGCCATCTGCTCACCACTAACGCTACTAAGATTCGTTCTTGCCCACAAGACAACATGGTTTTAAGTTCAACACACTTAAGAGAAGTGATACAAGGTGCCTTGGAAAAGGGTTAGAGGGAGAAGGTCGAGATGAAACATCTTTAGGGCCTCATTAGTTATTGTCAGTATTTAATTGAAGCTAGAGCTCTTAACCAGAATTATCAACAACTTTACTTAGGCTTCACTAAAAGTATTAACAAGGAGTAAAAATTTACTTTCCAAATGGTGGTGAGAAAGATGGTGAGGTCTCCAATTTGTTTTCTCTGGCTTAATAAATCTTATCATCTTCAAACAACTAACAGTTCATTTCACCTTAGGGTCATTTTACAAATTTCACCATAAAAGGAATAATGTTCACTAGAGGAGCTAGGGTTATCATGTTATAAAGTTTACTTGCAATGATAGTCTTGCCCTTGATTACTTAAAGAATTTCTTGCTCTCAAGTTGGTGACCCCTACGTTACTTTATTTGAATACAACTTTTAATTTAACTTCCAGAAGTATTAAACAATCCCATGTTAGTTTACTTATGACACTTTATTACTAAGTCATATCAAGGTTTAACTCAAAATTTATTCTCAAGGCAAGGTTGTAGCAACACTCATTTACAAGAACAAAACAAGATTACATCAATTCTTAAAATACTGATACTCCAACAAAGTCACTCAACAACAATAACCAAATTTTCTTATAATTTCAATGATGGTCAAACAATACAAGGTTTCCAAAGTTCAGATGACAAAGTCCACAATACTTTATACTAAGACATTAATCCTCTTTTAAACTTTCCACTGACGTTAACAATAGTTGAACAACATAAAAAGGTTTCGAGCAAAGGAACTTCTCAACTGAGGTTGATGACAAAAGTCTACAAGTCTATCCCTCATCTACACGCAAAATCCATCTCGCAGCAGATATTTTCTACAAGAGTCGGTTCCACGAGAACCGAGCAAGATAAGGCTACACAAAACCACCATAACTATTATCTAACAATACCACGAAAAGGAAGCACTTTATTACAAGAATTGGTTCAAACCTCTAAACACTATCAACACATCAAGTTGTTATAAAGTCTCCATCATGCCAATCAAGAAGGAGAAGACCTTGTACTTTAGTTAGGAGTAAAAACAACGAAAGTATAGCAATCGTAAGAGAATGGCCCTTGGCCCTATAAGGAGAACACAAATAATCTAGCAAAAAATAGAAATTCCCATCAAGTAAGTAATTAAACCATAATTACAAGATTAAGATTTGATATATACACCAACCATCTAGAAATTTATCAAAGGTACCAAACGAATAGACTAAATTAATATATTTCTAAAAGAACAAGAGTTGATCGGCCCAAGAAAGGGGAACCACGGGTTTCAAAAATTAACACAAAAAACCATGTGTAATCGAGTTTCAAACCGGAAATCAAATAAAGTATACACACAACATAAGTTTCGAGGTGAAATCAAAGTATATTAGTTTTGACCATTAACTACAAAGATTTTCCAATCATCCAAGAAGGGTCAAAGTCTTACAAAGCTAGTAGAAAAAACACGCGAGAGAAGAAGGGGTTCCGTCCAACAAGAGTATACAATAATGTCATCAACAAATTTTTATAACACTAAAGATTTGCAAACCTCCACTACAATACTAATGTTTGGTTAATTTAAAATAAATTACCCATATCCCAAAACAACCATATTTTATAGTAACCCTTGATAACACAATCAACCGTCGCACAAATAGATACAAACATAATTTCTAAGTGACATTATCAAAACAAAACCTTCCGCTATGAATCCATAAGATTATCAAATGAAAGCTGAGTTTTTCCCGAAGATTAATCACATTTAAGGAAATTTCCATCACAAACTATTACGGTAATTACGTGCATAAAAACCGACCAATATTAATTAATAGCGTTAACATTACAAGGGAGAAAATAATGCAAGTTAGGAAAAATAGAAGAGCGCCATCAACAATAATTCTGAGAGGGGGATTAGACCAAACTATTCTAGTGTCAACGAGGTACTGGATTCGCACAATGAAACCTCCAGCTTAGTTGATCCGAGAAGCTAGATATGGTTCAAGCCGATAGGGATGGTCAAGGTACTTCTTGAGGATGGCCTTAAAAGCCTATAAACAAGATGAAAGATAGAATAAGAGTCTAAACACGTGAGACGACAAAACACATTGCACACAAACCTTTTCATTCTACCCATTTTAATACCAAAACTCTAAGCTGGCTAGCCCACGCATTGCTCACACAATCCTACAACCTTTCTTTCTCGATGCCAAAAGGTTATCAAAGGGACTTGCGAAGGGGCTAACAAAAAAAAAAAACGTCAAAAGACAACTTGGGTGCTAGGGAGGAGCTTCATAGTTATCGTAACTTACTTCCATGATATCGAAAATACTAGTTTGATCAACATAATAACTTGCAACTCAATCGCAGAGAAGAATTAATACATAAACAAACAGACGAAGGTCTATCATTCGAGCAAGAGAAACATAACATTCAGAGGAGAGGGCACACGCATCCTTTCGACCAACATACTGTCAACGATAAAAGCTAAAACAAGAAGAAACAAGCAGAAAGGGGAAATCTCCCATCATGACATCCAACTGACAAATCAATGCAAGGAAAAGTGGTTCGATTTCACAATAATTGTAAATATAATAGTAGTAGAAAGGTGTAGAAATATCTTGCCTGTTTCTCCAGCTTCAACAGGTCGTACAGACTCCGCACGGGTCAGCATAAGAACTGTAGGTACTGGAATCCAGGTGCACCAGTTCTAAGAGGTCCACAACAAACAATCATTGCAAGTGTCAAAAGACCACATTTCTTTCAAGTTTTTCCCAAACCATCCGAACACTTTGTTGAGCATCCAGATCAGGAGTAAAAATCCATCTTAAGACAGTTATGCTTATGCCCGAGACACTAGCAGATACAACAAGCAACAAAAAATCTCTTTTTCAAAAGCATTGGAGAACATCCATGCCCTGCTCAAACAATCCCACTTTGGTATAGGCGTGGAGATGCTATCAAAGGTTGTGGAGTTTGGCTTTACACCTGCTCTTTGCATTTTCTTGTAAGTTTATAAAGCCATTTCAACATATCCATACTATACAGAGCCTGCAGAAGTAGACACAAACACACCCCTCTCCAGCCCCAAAGGCACCCATTGCAATACTATCAAGATAATATGGCACAACACCCCCACCCACAGAAAGTGAAAATAGTGGGTTACAACATCAGATTCAGAAGTATAGATTTCAGAAGAGAAGCAATCTTCACTTCTGCTTATGCTTTCATGTCTAAAGGTCAGAGGCAGCCCTTTTACCACTTTGGAGAAAAAGCATGGCATCTTCCATCATACCCAAATGGCAACATGCCTATCCAAGAATCAGGTGCTTCCATTCCTCTCATTACCACTTTGCATATACAATAGCCATCTCCCTCTACAAAACCCAAAATTCTCATCAAGTAGGCATTTCATTTGTAGCTTGTAGGTGTGATAATTCCACGAAAACTTTTTGCTCGCCAAATTAGTGACTCGTTGGAGAAGCTCACATAATTGCAAAGACAAAATGTGCTTCAGAATATTCGATATGAAACAGATCGGCCTCTATGAGGTTCTCTTCCATGAGTTACATCTTACAACAAGTAAGATCTCAAAAGAGAATCTTTGTAAATAAATTTCATCAAGTTCTGTTGGTAACACTCTTAATGTCACTTAATCAATTTTGATAAAAATATCATGAAGGGGGACCGAATCGAGGATGCATTCTATACTATACTGGTGGAAAAAAGCAACATAGTTAGACAACCTTCTGTTGGAAGCGCTCAAAAAGGCTTCTACTATACTTGCAACATGCATGCTTTGCTGGCTAACTCCTATATCATTGGTCTCAAAAGAGCTTGCAAGGAAGGGCAGCAACATGTCCATCTAACAAGTCCATGACATGTATATAGTCTCTTACCCCGTGTCATCCTTTGTCTTGTAATTGTTCCATATACAAATAACTTAGGTCACCTACCAACTTCAACTTGTTGACAAATGACATCGATCGTTTGGAATTCCCGAGGATCTTCACCAATAGTTCCACTAGGATGAGCTCCAACAGGGGTTGAAATACCTAAGTAACATAATTTTCCACTCAGGATCGTGATCTCCGGTGAGCGTCACGGAAAATTTCTTCAATGAAGAGCTTAGTGCGTCCATAAGGGTTCGAGTGCACATAGTGGGGAATCTTCCGTGCATGGGATTTCCTTTGGTTGGCCATAAATACATAGCAGATGATGAGAGAACACCACTTCTTGCAATCATGAGCAACCATAACTTCCAATAGATTTAAGGTGCCAACTATGTTATTATTGTAGTAAAGTAATGGCTTGGCTACACTCTCTCCCACAGCTTTCAATCCAAGAAAATGAACAACAACATCAAATCTAGTGGAAAGTGAGATTGCCAAAGATATTCTCCACCAAATCAAGCAACTCTTTTGGTCAGGCCGTCGGAAGAATTAACCAGATTTGTCTACAACTACTACTCTATACCCACCTAACAACAATTACAAAACATAGTGTGACTTCCAATATAACCTACACCACCAGTCACAAGAATACTCTTCTTCTCGTCTTCTCTATTCCCGCCCATGTTTCTCACTCCTCCGAAATAAATCACCGGGTGTGCTCAATACATACCAAAATGCTCAATACATAAAAACAAAAAGGACAAAGAACAATCTCCATCAATTCCAAAGCTCTCCTTGATTAAAGATTGTTCCAGAGCATTTCAATGTTCTTTGAGTGTGGAAGCCAAGGATCTTGGATATTAATAATGATTACTAGGAAGACAAACCTAGACCTAATAACAGGTTTCCATGGGCTCTCCGCACACGCAACCAGAAAAACACCTCTCACACTCCACACGTATTCCATCCAAGAAAATCTCACACATCACTCCAAACAAGAAAATCCAAGAAGATTTCAAGAAATCAAAATAATAAAAAAGATCATGGTGAAGAAAAGGACTCCACCGACTCCATCTCTCTCTCACGCAAGGACGATAAAAACATGATGGTCATCATAATAGTTGTAGGTGGCGGGTGGTTGGGAGGTGAACAAATGCATCCACGGAGGAGGCCAGGTGGCGATTGGAGGCCGATGCCCACGCCCACGGGCATTACATTCTCCTCCCTTAAGAAAGCATCGTCCTCGATGCAACATAACACAACGGAAAAGAAATGGGTATGACAAGGAATAGATAAAGAAGCAAACACACCCTATGGTTTAAAATTTTAGTTGATTAAAGCACGGCCACAGGGTAGCCTTAGGAACATTTGGCAGAAATTTTAACTTTCAATGTTCTGTGAAGATTGGCAGTTCTTTCTTGTTCATCATTTCATTTGTCTCTTTCCATTAGCACTATTCTTAGTTTAATTTCTTTTAAAATTTCATCATTGAAGAGTTTTGGTTTATTCTTTATTGTGGGTGCCCAACATGAACTGCTAACACAACACCCTATCGGTTCACAAGACACTACAGATTCACAAGCACGCAAGTATATACTTCATGATTGTATTACACCACAAAAGGTTACTCAAATACAAATAGAATAGGCACACCACCACATAACGTAGTACTCGTCACACATCAATGACACACAAAAATACTCAAACAAAAGAGTACTACAATCCACCGACATTCCCTCAATTTGTATCAATGAAAAAAATTCACATAACACCAAACAAATGCTACAGGTACATAGTGTCCACAAGGGAATCAATGACATATCCACAACATCACAACACATATCCATCTCGACATGAGTAACACATACATCAAAAGACCACTACCAAAACATCACAATAACTCAACATATATCCTAAACATCAACCATACACACAAATATCATATGCCTCCCTCAAACTCTTATGCCTCCTCTCAAGTCTCTTATGCCTCCCTCAAGTCTCTTATGCCTCCTCAAGTCTCTTATGCCTCCTCAAGTCTCTTATGCCTCCTCAAACTCTTATGCCTCCCTCAAGGAGGCCGGTTGACCCTATGGTCCAAGACACATAGAGTTCGAACACTCCTAACCCAAGTGACATAATAACGCATGGTTCAACAACCCGCTAGTTATCTCAGAACTCCTTGGGCGTACCCCCATACAACGAAGCGGGTCCATAGGTCCAACCATTCCATGGTGCATCCTATGACCCTATTCCACACATCACGACAATAGAACCAGCACAACAATCCAATCCAAATGCCAAGTGGCAAAGTACAAGCCTTGGGCAAGGCGGTAAAAATTCCAAATTTAAAAGAAGACCCAAAATCAAGAAAAATAAATGGCCAAATAGCCATAGTTAGTATCAAAATCCCCATGTTAGTGCCACAAACCAAGGAAATGCCCAAAATTGTAAAGCATGGCAATCAAGAAAAGTTGCTGGTCCTCACAAAATAAAGTAAAAAGCTCAATTTACTAATAAAATCAACTTATAATAATGTCACATTACGATAATTGTGTGGCCTTATCTAGCCACCAAAGGGGTACTCAACGAGTTGCTAGCACTCGGAACATCGAGCCTCAGCTCGTAAATACATATCAATAATACAACTGTCATCACCTCCATCTAAATCATCCCGCCACCACTTCGACAAGGCTAAACATAGTCATAGTTGCACTTAGGTTGTGTACATACAACCACATAGGGAGAGAGGAAAGAATCACATGTAATCTACTAAACCGAGTTTCAGCTCAAGTTATTAACCCATGGTACACCATTCCTCACTCTCAACATACACTTCTACCGATTACCCTCAGGGTCGGTTAGCGTAAGGTTCACAACATAACATGTAACTACATTACTAACACAATGGTGGTACATATACAAGGTAGATCACAATCATACATTCACTAAGTGTAACACATCACTTTACCACATTCTACACCCAAAGTGCAATCACCATACGATAGGGTTCATACACTCACCGTATGACCCAAAATCACAACATGAAGCATTACATATTTGCACAGTCATACATACGATGAACATAGTACATCTCAACATAACATCCATTGCTGCATAACAAGGTGGTACACACATTTCTTCAAAACATGGTAAAAACATCATGATACAACTCATTTCTTTTAACATCAATCAAGTCATACAACACATTGATACACTTACATACCACAATATGCCACAATGCTCCAACACTACGTCATCCACATTATAATTCTTTTCACACATCACAAACAATAATTCACACGTGAACTCTTCCTAGAATCCACAAGAAGGAGAGAGAATACTCCCATCCCTAACATATCAACATGATCACAAACACACACAAAGTGACATACACATCACGTGCGTTCACAATATCACAATTACGACATTAATCACATCACGTTTAAAGCACATTACTCTTCCAATATCTACCACCATCATGCAACATCATCATCATCATGCAGTATCATCATGTAACACCACCACCACCATGTAACATCATCATATAACACCAATCCGGCCCATAGGTTCGAGAGCATGAACCTATGCTCTGATACCAAGTGTAACGACCCAAAAAATCCACACACGAACAACACAGTGAAATACAGGATAACTTTTTTTTTGACTTGCTTGACACATAACATGACGCAACATGTCATCACCAAGGATACAACTAACACTGTGAACAACTTGATACAAGGATGGCCATAAAGGCAGCACGGAAACGTTCACACCTAAAAGGATAATGCACTTTTTCTTTCTGACATGACAACATAGAAGTCCAATCACAGAACACACTTACAGTTAGGGCCATCCACAATGAGATATTCTTGAGGGTTATTTATTTTTAAAGGACATCTTGCAATTCTTAGCTTACGTTTTCAAGGAGGCTCAAGATATGATTCATACAATTCATCTTACCAAGCTTAAGTTTATTCTTTTGACATAGAGTAATTATCTTTAAATCTTCTCTATTATGACCTTTATTTGCTTAATTCGTTTATCAAGAAAAAGGAGTATTTAAATTCCACAAGGCCATCTTCTCACCACTAACGCTACTAAGATTCATTCTTGCCCACAAGACAACATGGTTTTAAGTTCAACACACTTAAGAGAAGTGATACAAGGTGCCTTGGAAAAGGGTTAGAGGGAGAAGGTCGAGATGAAACATCTTTAGGGCCTCATTAGTTATTGTCAAGATATTAATTGAAGCTAGAGCTCTTAACCGAATTATCAACAACTTTACTTAGGCTTCGCTAAAAGTATTAACAAGGAGTAAAAATTTACTTTCCAAATGGTGAGAAAGATGGTGAGGTCTCCAATTTGTTTTCTCGCTTATAAATCTCTATCATCTTCAAACAACTAACAGTTCATTTCACCTTAGGGTCATTTTACAAATTTCACCATAAAAGGAATAATGTTCACTAGAGGAGCTAGGGTTATCATGTTATAAAGTTTACTTACAATGATAGTCTTGCCCTTGATTACTTAAAGAATTTCTTTCTCTCAAGTTGGTGACCCCTACGTTACTTTTATTTGAATACAACTTTTAATTTAACTTCCGTAAGTATTAAACAATCCTATGTTAGTTTACTTATGACACTTTATTACTAAGTCATAGCAAGGTTTAACTCAAAATTTATTCTCAAGGCAAAGTTGTAGCAACACTCATTTACAAGAACAAAACAAGATTACATCAATTCTTAAAATACTGATACTCCAACAAAGTCACTCAACAACAATAACCAAATTTTCTTATAATTTCAATGATGGTCAAACAATACAAGGTTTCCAAAGTTCAGATGACAAAGTCCACAATACTTTATACTAAGACATTAATCCTCTTTTAAACTTTCCACTGGACGTTAACAATAGTTGAACAACATAAAAAGGTTTCGAGCAAAGGAACTTCTCAACTGAGGTTGATGACAAAAGTCTACAAGTCTATCCCTCATCTACACGCAAAATCCATCTGCAGCAAATTTTCTACAAGAGTCAGTTCACGAGAACTGAGCAAGATAAGGCTACACAAAACCACCATAACTATTATCTAACAATACCACGAAAAGGAAGCACTTTATTACAAGAATTGGTTCAAACCTCTAAACACTATCAACACATCAAGTTGTTATAAAGTCTCCATCATGCCAATCAAGAAGGAGAAGACCTTGTACTTCAGTTAGGAGTAAAAGCAACGAAAGTATAGCAATCGTAAGAGAATGGCCCTTGGCCCTATAAGGAGAACACAAATAATCTAGCAAAAAATAGAAATTCCCATCAAGTAAGTAATTAAACCATAATTACAAGATTAAGATTTGATATATACACCAACCATCTAGAAATTTATCAAAGGTACCAAACGAATAGACTAAATTAATATATTTCTAAAAGAACAAGAGTTGATCGGCCCAAGAAAGGGGAACCACGGGTTTCAAAATTAACACAAAAAGCCATGTATAATCGAGTTTCAAACCGAAATCAAATAAAGTATACACACAACATAAGTTTCGAGGCAAAAGCAAAAGTATATTAGTTTTGACCATTAACTACAAATATTTTCCAATCATCCAAGAAGGGTCAAAGTCTTACAGGCTAGCAGCAAACACGCGAGAGAAGAAGGGGTTCCGTCCAACAAGAGTATACAATAATGTCATCAACAAATTTTTATAACACTAAAGATTTGCAAACCTCCACTACAATACTAATGTTTGGTTAATTTAAAATAAATTACCCATATCCCAAAACAACCATATTTTACGGTAACCCTTGGTAACACAGTCAACCGTCACACAAATAGATACAAACATAATTTCTAAGTGACATTATCAAAACAAAACCTTCCGCTATGAATCCATAAGATTATCAAATGAAAGATGAGTTTTTTCCCAAGATTAATCACATTTAAGGAAATTTCCATCACAAACTATTACGGTAATTACGTGCATAAAAACTGACCAATATTAATTAATAGTGTTAACTTTATAAGGGAGAAAATAATGCAAGTTAGGAAAAATAGAAGAGCGCCATCAACAATAATTCCGAGAGGGGGATTAGACCAAATATTCTAGTGTCAACGAGGTAATCGGATTCGCACAATGAAACCTCCAGCTTAGTTGATCTGAGAAGCTAGATATGGTTCAGGTTGATAGGGATGGTCAAGGTACTTCTTGAGGATGTCCTTAAAAGCCTATAAACAAGATGAAAGATAGAATAAGAGTATAAATACGTGAGACGGAAAAACACATTGCACACAAACCTTTTCATTCTACCCGTTTTAATACCAAAACTCTAAGCTGGCTAGCCCACGCATTGCTCACACTAATCCTACAACCTTTCTTTCTTGATGTCAAAAGGTTATCAAAGGGACTTGCATGAAGGGGCTAACAAAAAAACATCAAAAGACAACTTGGGTGCTAGGGGAAAGCTTCATAGTTATCGTAACTTACTTCCATGATATCGAAAAATACTAGTTTGATCAACATAATAACTTGCAACTCAATCGCAGAGAAGAATTAATACATAAACAAACAGATTTAAGGTCTATCATTCGAGTAAGAGAAACATAACATTCGGGGAAAGGCACATGCATCCTTTCGACCAACATACTATCAATGATAAAAGCTAAAACAAGAAGAAACAAGCAGAAAGGGAAATCTCTCATCACGACATCCAACTGACAAAACAATGCAAGGAAAAGTGGTTCGATTTCACAATAATTGTAAATATAATAGCAGTAGAAAGGTGTAGAAATATCTTGCCTATTTCTCCAGCTTCAACAGTCGTATAGACTCCGCACGGGTCAGCATAAGAACTGTAGGTACTGGAATCCGGGTGCACCAGTTCTAAGCGGTCCACAACCAACAATCATTGCTGTCCAAAAGACCACATTTCTTTCAAGTTTTTCCCAAACCATCCGAACACTTTGTTGAGCATCCATATCAGGAGTAAAAATCCATCTTAAGATAGTTATGCACCCAGGACACTAGCAGATACAACAAGCAACAAAAATCTCTTTTTCAAAAGCATTGGAGAACGTCCATGCCCTGCTCAAACAATCCCACTTTGGTATAGGCGTGGAGATGCTATCAAAGGTTGTGGAGTTTGGCTTTACACCTGCTCTTTGCATTTTCTTGTAAGTTTATAAAGCCATTTCAACATATCCATACTATACAGAGCCTGCAGAAGTAGACACAAACACACCCCTCTCCAGCCCCAAAGGCACCCATTATAATACTATCAAGATAATATGGCACAACACCCCCGCCCACAGAAGGTGAAAATAGTGGGTTACAACATCAGATTCAGAAGTACAGATTTCAGAAGAGAAGCAATCTTCACTTCTTCTTATGCTTTCATGTCTAAAGGCTGCAGAGGCAGCCCTTTTACCACTTTGGAGCAAAAGCATGGCATCTTCCATCATACCCAAATGGCAACATGCCTGTCCAAGAATCAGGTGCTTCCATTCCTCTCGTTACCACTGCATATACAATAGCCATCTCCCTCTACAAAACCCCAGTCAGCAGCTCATGAAGCAGGCATTTCAGCTGCAGCTTGTAGGTGTGATAATTCCACAGAAACCTTTATGCCTGCCAAATTAGTGACTCGTTGGAGAAGCTCACATAATTGCAAAGCAAAATGTGCTTCAGGAATATTCTGATATGAAACAGATCGGCCTCTATGAGGTTCTCTTCCATGAGTTACATCGTACAACAAGTAAGATCTCAAAAGAGAATCTTTGTAAATAAATTTCATCAGGTCTGCTGGTAACACTCTTACTGTCACTTAATCGATTTTGATAAAAATATCATGAAGGGGGACCCGAATCTGAGGATGCATTCTATACTGAACAGAAAGCAACATAGTTGGACAACCTGCCTGTTGGAAGCGCTCAAAAAGGCTTCTACTATACTGCAACATGCCTGCTGCCTGGCTAACTCCTATATCATTGGTCTCAAAGAGCTTGCAAAGGGCAGCAACATGTCCATCTGACAAGTCCATGACATGTATATAGTCTCTTACCCCCGTGCCATCCTTTGTCTTGTAATCTGTTCCATATACAGTCAACTCAGGTCGCCTACCAACTGCAACTTGTTGGACAAACGACATCAGATTGTTTGGAATTCCCCGAGGATCTTCACCAATAGTTCCACTAGGATGAGCTCCAACAGGGTTGAAATACCTAAGTAACATAATTTTCCACTCAGGATCTGCCCGGTGAGCGTCACGGAAAATTTCTTCAATGAAGAGCTTAGTGCGTCCATAAGGGTTCGGTGCACATAGTGGGAATCTTCCGTGCATGGGATTTCCTTTGGTTGGCCATAAATCGCTGTGAGATGATGAGAACCCAGATTTTACTTGCATCATGAGAAACCATAACTTGCAATAGATTTAAGGTGCAACTATGTTATTATTGTAGTTGTTGGTCGTCAGATAGGACTTTACGAAGAGCAATAGTCAGGGGACAAGAAGTCCCTCCTCTTTAATGGGAGAGGTTCCCTTATTCAGAAACAAACCTATTTACAAATATACAAAACATGATTTTCTAGTTAAACTTGGATATTACGAAAGTGTTTTCTATAAAGATCATCAATTACAAAAGGACTGAGGAATGAGAGTACGAGAATGAGCAGAAAGGCAACATGCAGAATTATAGATAACAGAGTAATCCTTTATGTATGTCAAGTTACAGTGAATTGAAACAAGATCATTTGTATTGTATAAATAAGATGGAATTCAAAGACACAAAGTTCTAAATAACATCTGCTAGAACACAAAGTTTCTTAACATAACACAGATTCATTAATCAAGGACACAAAGTTCCTTCTTGGTTATACAAGATCACCATGCTTGCAAAGTTGGAGAGTATGCAATCAGCAAGACTAACAAACTAGAGACAAATGATCTTCACAAAAATTAAATGAAAGCTTAGGAATAACAGAGATCAGATAGACAAAGAATGGAAAGCCCTTCTGTATTGATTTCTTTATGATCTATTTACACTTTCAGAAAATAAGCCAAGTTCTTCCTCCTTCAAAATGGCGTGGAGAGGCCATTATATAGCTTACAAATCAGTTACTCTTTGTAACTACTTCTTTTAACTAAAGATTAGTTAAGGATTGCCAATCGCAATACCTCAACTTATTACAATGAATCCGAGAAAAAGAATTAGAAAAGAAGAGAAGAATAAGGAGAAGAAGACAGGTGGTTATGACTGAGAGGGGCCCACCGACTTCAAAATTCGCTGCCTGAATCTCTTCAATGCCTCGGCTATGTCTCTGCCACGAGGGACTGACGTGTTGGCTGTAGACTGACCCCAAAATCCGAGACACTTCTCCATTTCTTTATCAAACTCGACATGAGTATGATAATCTTTATTTGCTTCTTCAATGGCAGATCGAAGAGAGCAGATCTCCTTCATTTTCTTTTGAGATGGAGCTTTCCTCAATAGATTATCTTTGACATAAGCTCTGAATTGAGCTTTGATTTCTTGCAAGGAAAGGGGCACACCAGAAGTTTCATCCTAAAGATGACAATGTATATCTTTGAAAGCAGATATAACCAGCGTCTTGAAAGCTTCACCCTTCTGCCAACTATTCTTCAGTTCTCCCAAAGCCTCCTCCAAGACTTTGATCTTCCACTCCACGCTGTAAACCCAGGACTTTGACAGATTATCCTTTGCGTCATCAAAAACCTTATTTGCCAATAAAATGTTCTCATCTGTCTGTCCCATGAGACGGAGGTCTACTATGCAACTGCTCCAGAGTTTGAGCTCTTTATCTATGACCCCGATAGTGGAGGAGAACTTCTGTTGCAAATTGTTCACCTTCCCGTGGAGTTTGAAAGCTTCATCGATGAAGTTCAATCCTGCAACAAGCATATCTTCCACCATGGCCTCCATAGCTCTGCCATAGACAGAATACTTGTGCATGTCTTTGATACTCTGCACTTCATCTTGGCTCAAAATTACAGGTGGTGGAAGAGTAGTCAATGGGGTAGGGTCCAAAACTTTGTCCTTAGACAAAAGAGATTTGATGAAACCTGTGAGAATCGGGCTTGTTCCTCCAACTCGCTCAATAGTTTGCTGCCCTTTTCTCTACCCTCCCAATGACTCTTGTGGATCAAGCTTTCCCTGAGGTTGTGGATCTCACCTTCAGGAGTAGACTCTCCCATTGGAATTCTTGAGAGTTCTAAGTCAGATGCCCGCAAGTCCTGCTCTGATTTGTCCACTGTAGGCTTAGCAATCTCCAGGAATTGCTGACCTTGAGCATCAGACACTATTCTGGAGGTGATTTTGGCTTTCTTGGCATGAGAAGGAGTAGTGCCCAACAAGGCTCGACAAAGATCAAAATTTGGCCCCGAGCTCCGAGAGGAAGATTTCTCTTTCTACCGTCAACAAAAGGTCAACCCATGCAAAAGAGGAAGAGGAAGCAAGAGGGGGGCAAGAGGACCAAGAGACAGAGCTCATGACGCTCAAGGTTTGCATGCACCGTGGTCTCAAGTTGAGATGTGAGTGGGGCGCTGAGACAATTGTCGCAGAGAGGAATCAATAGCACTTGGAAGTTCAAAGGTGCTCGACTTCCTTATCTTTATCCGTTGGATCTTCAGAGCATTTGCAGGGGCTGGCACTTCACTCTCTTCACTTTCACTGAGAACAATGATGTTCTCTGGTCCCAAAGGCACTTCTACCTACTTTCTTTGAGATCTTTTTCCACAGCTCCTTCTTAACCTCTTTGAGTTTCTTCCGTACACTTGAGTGGATGAAGAAGGAGTGGAAGCCGCAGTCCTCGCGCTGATGAGGCAGAGGGGTTTGCACAGGTGTGTCTGATATGGGGGTCGATGCTTCCCTCCTTGGTGTCAAACATCCTTAGAAGAGGATTCTCCTGAGTGCCTTCTGGAGCTCTCGAACTTTCCTGTCAAACCACACCTTAGTCCCGACTAAGACTCGAGCAAGGATCTCACCCAGATCATCTTTCTCTTTCTCGTCCAATCCAAGTCCTCCAAGGAGTGTGCTTAACCACATTGTCATACTCATATGAGTATAGATCAGAATTGTCATCCTGGAGTCCTTCAGGAACTTGGTACAAGCCGAGTTCTTGATCAATTGCAGAGAGAACCTGCCATAGTGCCTCCTTCTAGCTTCAAAATCATCCGCACACAAATCCCAATAGTCTTCTCAGATCTCGCCCTATGATGATAGATTATCTTGATGTTCTGCTTTCAATGAACTTCTTCAAGTCAAGCAAGTTCTTGGCTTGAAGAAATGAACAAAGTGATAGGAACCGTGGCTCTTTCTATGTTCTCAGCGCATCCAGTGGTCAAGTTTTACAAGTGTAATTTCCCAAAGAGATGGGAAAATGCAAACCAGAAATCTTCTTGTCTCTCGTAGTTCTCAGGTAATTTGTCTAATTACCCGCATACTTCTATCAAGGCCATCTTATCACTGCAGAACATGGGAAGCCTCAAAGGGGTGCTCTCATAGCCAACAAGCCTGATATAAGAGAATTTTCTGAATTGGATAAAATAAGCACCGTAGTGCGATATCGTATTCATGGCTTCATCGTAAAACCTTCTAGCAGAGATCACCTTCAAGCAGTAATTCCACCACGTACATGGTGAAAGCATCATTTACTCTTCTGAAATTGTGATTGCTGGTCTCTAGGGTGAATCATGCGGGCAGAGGCATATACAGATCATCCTCAGGGCATCAATGTAAGAAAACCAAACCATTGTCTTGATGCCGCCAGAGTATACATCGTGCACGAAGTCATGTAGAACTTCTTCTTTTGTTGTACATCGACATCCGCTCTCCACCAAATTCATGCCGATGATTTCCACCAGCTTGATATTTTGAGTTCCCTCGCACACCATGCTGATGAGCGGGCACATCCAGAAATGGAACTCGTTAGTAGAAGGTAAGCCCATAACCCGAGCCAGTAGGATTATGAAATCTGACAACTCTTCATTGAAATCTACTCAGAAGAGAGTCTTGATAGACGAGACGCTCCCTTCTTAGGGTTTTTAAGCCATGACTTCGCCACCCGCGCCTTGAATTTGTCGTTGTCTTGATTAAACAGGGCCTGTGCTTGATCCCGGGAAACAACTATGGCATTATCCATCTCTGGGATCCTCAAAGTGCAGCTAATGGCGGCAAAGATCTATCTGGCGATGAGTTCCCGTGTACATTGGTTAATTCACTCAATCGTGGTCGGGTGAGCTCCGCATGAAAGCACTCGACAAGACATTGCACCGAGATTGGGAAACCTCCAAAGAAAAGCCAAACCGCTATCGTGAATCATCTCGCGCCATTGGTGTAGGGTTCAGATCTCGCCATCCTTGCCCAAAAATCACTGAAATCAAGATGACGAGCTTCACTGTCCCCAATATTGTGAACGGCAGACTCAAGTGGCAAAATTTGTTCCTGTCCCTGAAACTTGATCTTCATATTGATAGTAACTCGGAGGACAGAGCCGCAAACTAGACTCGGGAAGGAATTACAGAGGGAGGGGATACACGCGCAGGTTTTCAAATTGCAAGGGTTCGAGCAAAAGATAGCATGGAAGCAATGTGAAAAATGCAAAGGGGGTATGCTCATTATATAGCCGATTAGGAGAGAGAGAGACAATGAATGCACATTTAATACATACCTACCAATTTGAATAAGCATGATATTCGGGTAGAGCGGGAAAAATAAGCACGAATGGCACTTGGTTCATTTGGGACATGTGAGACGCGAATGCATGAAACACGCGGCTCGGCCGATTCGGCAAGCGGGAAAAGATGCACAAATTCCTTTTGGGACATTTGGGACAAAAAGGGAACGAAACACGCGACTCAGCCGGATCAGGCGAAAAGGTGACAATGGGTCCGGAAGAGTTTGGGACATTTGGGACGCGAAAGCGCGAAGTACGCGGTTCGGGTGATTCGGCCGAAAATGGAACAACTTGCACAATTTGACTTGGGACATTTGGGACATGAAAGTGCGAAGTACGCGATTCGGGTGTTTCAGCCGAAAATGGAACAACTTGCACAATTCCTTTGGGACATTTGGGACAAAAAGTTCCGACGGGCCCGAAAAAGACAAACTTCGGGGAAATCGGCCGATCGGGAACAGAGCGCACTTTTGAACTTGGGACACGCGGACAAAAATGTCCGACAGGCCGAAAACACACAAAATGACCCAAAAACGTAGATTTTCTCAATTTCATGACTTTTAACATTTTCAGTACAATAGAGAAGACACTTAAACTCAAAATTTTGAAAATTCACTTTCTTAAGAGCAGGGAATTTTGAGTGGACAACAGCTGGCTCCTTCTGGGGATGACTTGGCATAAATTCAAGGAATGAGACAAGGTAAGAACTTAGACAAACTCGGGGAAGCAGACCAGTACCTTATCCATTGGGCCACGGAGTCAAAAAGTAGACCAATACAGAGGACAACACACCAAAACAAAAAGGAAAGAAAAACAAAAACGCTGTACAGAATATACAAAGGACTCCCTAATCACCTATGACTTGAACAACTTGAGATACTGCCCACTATAAGGAAGTGGGAGAGAAGAACCATCCATGTAATCAAGATAAAAGGAATTCTTACCAGCAAAGTGTCTGATCTTGAAAGGTCCGAGCCAAAGGGAATCAAACTTGCCATGGCTGCCACGAGGTTCATGCCTTTTATCCCATAACAACACAGTGTCTCCAACTTGGAAATCTCTGAACCTGGCTTTCTTGTCAAACAGGACCTTTACCTTCTACTGGTGAACAGATATCCTATCAGCAACCTCCAATCTGTCCTCATTCAGTTTGTGAAGGTACATAATTCTCTTATCCAAAGCATCACTGAAACTAGTATCTTCAATGGCCTTCATTAGATGCAAGGCTGGCAGCTCCACTGTTACTGGCAATTGAGCTTCTACTCCATATACCACTTGAAAAGGAGACATTCCAATAGCTCTCTTTGGTGTGATCCTGTCTGCCCAAAGAGCATCATAGAGCTTCTTGTGCCTTTTTCGAGACTCATTGACTAATTTCCTTATAATAGTCACCAAATTTTTATTAGTGGATTCTGCTTGCCCATTTCCCTGAGGATAGTAATCTAAGAGTGAGCCAAAGAAATGCCATACCCATAGCAAAAATCCATTATCTCAGTTGAAGAGAAATTCGAAGCATTATCTGTTACAATCTTGTTAGGTACACCATACCTTACTAAGATGTTCTCTTTGATGAAGCTGCACACCACTTCAGAAGTAGTGCTCTTTACTGGAATAGCTTCCACCCATTTGGTGAAATAGTCCGTGGCAGTTAACACATGAGTATGACCAGCACTAGAAGCAGGATTAAGTGTTCCAATGAAGTCCAAACCCCACTGTTGAAAAGGTTCTTCAATTACAACTGGCTTAAGAGGCAAAGAGGCCAATTTAGGTCTTCCCACGAAGGTCTGACAAGCCTCACATTTATCAACCCACTTGATGCATCTCTGAACAAGGAAGGCCAGTAATATCCTCCACGAAGTATCTTGTGAGCAGTGACTGTTGATGAATAGTGCCCTCCACATGCCTGATCATGAAAAGCTGAGAGCAACTTTCTCTCATTGTTCCTTGTCCACACATTTCAAAAATCTCCCATCTAACCCACGTTTGAACAAGGCGTTTTCCCACAACACATATTAGACCGACCTCAATTTAATAAATCCTCTTTTCTTTGGCAGCTTAAATGAGAGGGGCATTCCCATAGGTGAGAAAATGAGCGATGTCAAAGATACCATTCATCAACCGAGCTAAGGAACAAATGGTAGGGAAGGCCAACTTTGTTCTCCAAGAATTCATGCTTAGCTCCTTCAAAGAATGAGCTCACAAAGACCTTTTCCACGAACCAGCTTGGTCGGTTTGATGTCAATGTCATATTCTTGACCTTAAGAACCCAATTCCTCTCTTGATCCAAATTCTTTGTTGTGTGAGAATTGACTTAACAAATTGTATCCGAACCAACACCATGGAATGAGAGTTGAGGATGTAAAAACGAAACTGCTTAACAGCTTTGACCACTGCAAAAGCATGTTTTTCCATCATGGTGTATTTTAACTCATGATCTTTCAGAATATAGCTCATGAACGCAATTGGGAGTTCATGCTCATTAGAGTCTTCTTGAGTCAAAATAGCAGCCAAGGTATTATCTATGGCATAGCAATAGATAATAAAATCTTTACTAAAATCGGGACAGGCTAAAACAGGAGTTTTAGCGATAGCTCTCTTAATACCTTCAAAGGATTCCTTTCCTTCAGAAGACCAACCAAATGTTTGTTTCCCTTTCATCATCTGAGAAATATTCAAAGTTAACTCTACAAAATCAGGGATGAACCTTCTTAAAAAATTGATCTTACCAAAGAAAGAGTGCACGCCCTTTTTACTGGTTGGGAGAGGAATTTGCTGGATAGCTTGTACTCGTTCAGGATCAATCTTAATACCATCTTTGGAAACAATGTGCCCTAATAATTTTCCCTCTGTGACACAAAAGACAGATTTTTTAGGATTCAAAGAAATCCCATGCTCTCTGCATCTTAGCAGAACTGTCTCCAGGTGATCAAAATGATCCGCCCTTGTTTTAGAAAACACTGTCAAGTCATCAAGGTATATGACAATACACTTCCCTTTCAAACTTCCAAAAGCCAGATCCATAGCTCTCTGAAAAGTGGCACCAGCATTAATGAGCCCAAAAGGCATTCTCTTGTAAGCAAAGGTACCCCAAGGAGTAGTGAAAGTTGTTTTGTGTTGATCTACCAGATCAACCTCTACCTGATTATATCCCGAGAATCCATCAAGCATAGATAACATTTCAGATCCTGTTACTGCTTGCAAGACCTGATCCATCATAGGCAAAGGATAATTATCTTTCAAAGAAGCCTGATTCAGGTTCCTGAAATCAACACAGATGCGGATCTCACCATTTTTCTTCCTAACAGTACAATATTTGCAATCCATGTTGAATGGTGAATGGGAAAAATGATTTTAGCCTTCAACAACTTCTGTATTTCCTGAAAGATGGTGTCAGCTATTTTGGGGTTGATTGCCTCTGCTTTCGCTTAAAGGCTTAATTCCAGCTTAAGAGGAATAGAATGTCAGCATATCTTTGGTTTGAAAGCTTTCAAATCTTCATAAGAGTAAGCAAGAACATCCTTATACCTCTTTAAAAGATCAATTGCTTTCTTCCTCTCATCTCACTGCAGCAACATTTTCCAATGTTCACGAGCTTAGGATCGTAGAACTCCCAATATCAATCTTGTCATACTCAAATTTGATTGTTGAGGTCCAAAGGAAGCTCTAGATTTCACATACCTATCATGTTTATCAAATAGTTCCTCCAAACTCACCAATCCTTTAGGAATCTTGTTTCCTTTGAGATTGATGCATCCATCCCGATCCGCTTTTCTCCTCGGGTGACTACTTTTCAAAGGGCACACTTTCACGAGGCAGTTGTCACTTCCTTCAAAATACAGCTGTTCGAAATTACCCTTGAGTTCAAGGAAAGAAAGCAAGTGTTGATCATCATTGAAAACTTGCCAGTTATTGGTATTATCAGGTACACTAGGCCGATGGACCATCTCAATGGTGAACTTATCCTGAGAGAAGTCAGGATGAGGAATCAGTAGTGACCCTGAGACTGCTAGTGAATCAGCCCTGCTGTTCTTCTCCCTAGGCATTGCTTCAATGGAGAAAGCATCAAGAAATTCAATGGAATCCCAAACCTGATTCCGGTAATGTTTCAACCTTCCATTTTTTACCTGAAAAGGCTTCTCACTTGCTTTACAATCAATTCTGCATCACCACGAGCCAGAAGATTCTTTACACCTTGTTCTTTGGCCACTTGCAGTCCAAGAATGAGAGCCTCATACTCTGCTATATTATTAGTATTTTCGAACTGCAACTTAAATGAAAAAGGATGAAGGCTACCTTCAGGTGACACCAGTAGGACACCAGCTCCAGAACCAGCTGAGGAACAACTTCCATCAAACTCTAAAATCCAAACACCATTAGGATCTTTAGGTGACACTTTGGGAGTTGGATTTCATCAGGGGACATAATCATGTAGTTACCATGACCCATATCCTCATAGAGTATTTGTGCTTTAGGATCATCCGTTTTTTGTACAATATACTCAGATTGCTTCTCAGGCATCAACTTCTTCATTTGTCCATTAACAGGTACGAGTGCATGTGACCAATCCATTTGAATTTCTCCACCCACATCCTTACAGAAGTTCCTACTTAGCAACATCCCGTATGAAGGAGGAATATCTGCTACTAAGATGGTAGCCAAAACTCTCTTTTCAGGCAAAGCAGCAAAAGCCACTTGTGCATCTTTAATTCTTCCAACCAGGGGCACTTCCTTACTCTCCATGGAGTAACAAGATCCATAAGTGCATGTGAGGGTCAAGCCTAAGGCATGAGCTACTTTAGCAGGCATCACATTATCTGAGGCTCCTGAGTCTATGACACAATTACTGAGCCTATGGCCAGCTATAAGAAGTGTTACATAAAATGGTTTAATTTTGTCATTAGGTGAGGTGACAAAGAATACTGACTAGGTCATGGTGCGTGCGAGAAGGAGTAGGTAAAAGGCCTTTAGAGGTGGTTTTAGAATGGGAATTAACAAATTGAATCATTTTGGCAAAAGCTTTGGGATGGGTTTGATAATACTCAGCCTCTGAAATTTGAACCTTAGTCTTTTTCAGATGATCAATAATATCAAAAGACCCGTATGATGGGCCATCATCACTTGAGATCCTAGGTTTATCAACTTTAGGGAAAAAGAAGTAACTTTACTAGGAGGATTGACAGACTCACCTTTGGTGTAGATGAAGTGGGATAGAGATCCTCTTTTTGCAATTACAGGATAGTTGTCGCTCTCCTTAGATTTCTTGGGGGCCGCATCACTTTTTCCCTCTGATTTGTCTGCTCTCGAGTCATGACAGCAAATGATTCGCTATTCATGTCCGCTACTACTTCATCATAATCATCTCCATCATCAATGCCCTCAGTGGTGAAGAAATTAACTCGAGATCCCTCAAGTTCATCTGCTTCATCATCAACTTCTTCCACCAATTCCTCACAAGCTTCATTATCCTCATCATCCTCTGGTTCCTCAACTTCACAGGTAGCATTGACAGGAACTTTAACAGGAGGTCCTTCAAGTGCTAATCTTGTTTGAGAAGCAGGCAAACGATTTCTGGGCTGAAAATTTCTCCTTGGAACGTCTGCATAAGGAGCATGCTGAGCCAATTGTTTCTTTATGGCAATGAGATCATTCGCAAGTTTTTGAACTAATGGATCAGTATTAGGTCCAGGGGTGGAAGAGGAGGAAGCAGCAGACTTAGATTTGGAAGGGTCTCTCCTCAACTTCCCTGACATGATCAAATCATCTTCAACACTAACAGCAAGAGTTTGATCCTCAACCAATGTTGCGAGATTAGCCCTTCTCAGCGCATAACTAACTTCAGGCGATTGGGCATTTAGGAAGAAACATTTTTGGATTTGATCAACAGGTCGAGTATTTACCGGAATTTTATTAATTAACCTGTTGAATCGGGCCACAAATTCTCTCATGGGCTCTGGTGAATCTTTCTTTATCTGAGAGATTTGGGCTAGCAAGGCATGCACATCTTCTGCTGGTTTGAAATGGTTTTCAAACCTAGTTCTCATGGTGTCCCAGCTAGTGATAGCACCAAATGAAGGTGATAGAACCAATCAAAGAAGCATTATCTTGTAAAGTCTCAACGAACAGCCTCACGAGACGCCTTTCATGTTCAACTCCCGTAACTCCACATGCAACTATGAAGGCTGCGATGTGTTCATCAGGATGCACTTTTCCATCGCCTTTGAATTTAGGGAAGTTCTTCCGGTTACCTCTGGGTAACTCATGCAAAGGCTGAGGAAGAGCAAGGGGCCCGACACGATGACCCTGTGGCAATGGTACCACCATTCTTGGAAAAACGGCTTGAGAGGAACTGCAACACCAAAGCAAGAATCAAAGCTCAAGATTAGGACTAGCTGGCTCAAGGAATACCACCCGTAGGAATTCTATCTCGAACAGGGAGTGCTTGCTTTAACGAGTCCTTCTATTTCTCGTCAAGGGAAAGGAAAACCCGCTGCTCCAAAAGCTGAAACCGAGAGTCTTCAATACCAAGGGCCCTTCTCCTCGAGTAAAACGCGAGTCGCCAGATCAAAGGATGATCAAAAATTACAGAACTCGGAATATGATTTTCCCAAATGAGTCGCCAAAACTATTGGTCGTCAAATAGGACTTTACGAAGAGCAACAATGTGGGACAAGAAGTCCCTCCTCTTTAATGGGAGAGGTTCCTTATTCAAAACGAACCTATTTACAAATATACAAAACATGATTTTCTGGTTAAACTTGGATATTACGAAAGTGTTTTCTATAAAGATCATCAATTACAAAAGGACTCGAGGAATGAGAGTACGGAAATGAGCAGAAAGGCAACATGCGAATTATAGATAACAGAGTAATTCTTTATGTATGCGAAGTTACAATGAATTGAAACAAGATCATTTGTATCGTATAAATAAGATGGAATTCAAAGACACAAAGTTCTCAGTTAACATCTCGCTAGAACACAAAGTTTCTTAACATAACACGATTCATTAATCAAGGACACAAAGTTCCTTCTTGGTTATACAAGATCACCATGCTTGCAAAGTCGGAGAGTATGCAATCGGCAAGACTAACAAACTAGAGACAAATGATCTTCACAAAAATTAAATGAAAGCTTAGGAATAACAGAGATCAGATAGACAAAGAATGGAAAGCCCTTCTGTATTGATTTCTTTATGATCTATTTACACTTTTAGAAAATAAGCCAAGTTCTTCCTCCTTTTCAAAATGGCGTGGAGAGGCCATTATATAGCTTACAAATCAGTTACTCTTTGTAACTACTTCTTTTAACTAAAGATTAGTTAAGGATTGCCAATCGCAATACCTCAACTTATTACAATGAATTCGAGAAAAAGAATTAGAAAAGAAGAGAAGAATAAGGAGAAGAAGACAGGTGGTTATGACTTTGAGGGGCCCACCGACTTCAAAATTCACCCCTCGAATCTCTTCAATGCCTCGCTATGTCTCTCCACGAGGGACCGACGTGTTGGCCGTAGACCGACCCCAAAATCCGAGACACTTCTCCATTTCTTTATCAAACTCGACATGAGTATGATAATCTTTATTTGCTTCTTCAATGGCATCAAGAGAGCAGATCTCCTTCATTTTCTCTTTGAGATGGAGCTTTCCTTGAATAGATTATCTTTGACATAAGCTCAATTGAGCTTTGATTTCTTGCAAGGAAAGGGGCACACCAGAAAGTTTCATCCTAAGATGACAATGTATATCTCAAAGCAGATATAACCAAAGGTCTTGAAAGCTTCACCCTTCTCGCCAACTATTCTTCGCCTCCCAAAGCCTCCTCCAAGACTTTGATCTTCCACTCCACGCTCATAAACCTGTGACTTCGACAGATTATCCTTTGCATCATCAAAAACCTTATTTTCCAACAAAATGTTCTCATCTGTCTGTCCTATGAGACGGAGGTCTACTATGCAACTGCTCCAGAGTTTGAGCTCTTTATCTATGACCCCGATAGTGGAGGAGAACTTCTGTTGCAAATTGTTCACCTTCCCGTGGAGTTTGAAAGCTTCATCGATGAAGTTCAATCCTGCAACAAGCATATCTTCTACCATGGCCTCCATAGCTCTGCATAGACATAATACTTGTGCATGTCTTTGATACTCTGCACTTCATCTTGGCTCAAAATTACAGGTGGTGGAAGAGTAGTCAATGGGGTAGGGTCCAAAACTTTGTCCTTAGACAAAAGAGATTTGATGAAACCTGTGAGAATCTGGGCTTGTTCCTCCAACTGTTCAATAGTTTTCTGCCCTTTCTCTACCCTCCCAATGACTCTTGTGATCAAGCTTTCCCGGAGGTCAGGATCTCACCTTCAGGAGTAGACTCTCCCATTGGAATTCTTGAGAGTTCTAAGTCAGATGCCTGCAAGTCTTGCTCTGATTTGTCCACTGTAGGCTTAGCAATCTCCAGGAATTGCTGACCTTGAGCATCAGACACTATTCTGGAGGTGATTTTGGCTTTCTTGGCACGAGAAGGAGTAGTGCCCAACAAGGCTGCCACAGCATCAAAATTTGGCCCTGAGCTCCGAGAGGAAGATTTTCTCTTTCTACCATCAACAAAAGGTTGAACCCATGCAAAAGAGGAAGAGGAAGCAGCAGGAGGGGCAAGAGGACCAAGAGACAGAGAGCTCATGACGCTCAAGGTTTGCACAACTGTTGTCTCAAGTTGAGATGTGAGTGGGGCGCTGGAGACAATCACTGCAGAGGAATCAATAGCACTTGGAAGTTCAGTGCTCTGGACTTCCTTATCTTTATCTGTTGGATCTTCAGGAGCATTTGCAGGGGCTGGCACTTCACTCTCTTCACTTTCACTGAGAACAATGATGTTCTCTGGTCCCAAAGGCACTTCTACCTGCTTTCTTGGAGAATCTTTTTCCACAGGCTCCTTCTTAACCTCTTTGAGTTTCTTCTGGTACACTTGAGTGGATGAAGAAGGAGTGGAAGCTGCAGGTCCTTGCGTTGATGAGGCAGAGGGGTTTGCACAGTGTGTCTCGATATGGGGTCGATGCTTCCTCCTCGGGTGTCAAACATCCTTAAAGAGGATTCTCCTGAGTGCCTTCTGAGCTCTCGAACTTTCCTGTCAAACCAGACCTTAGTCCTGACTAAGACTGGAGCAAGGATCTCAGCCAGATCATCTTTCTCTTTCCTGTTCCAATCCAAGTCCTCCAAGGGAGTGTGCTTAACCACATTGTCATACTCATATGAGTATAGATCAGAGTTGTCATCCTGGAGTCCTTCAGGAACTTGGTACAAGCCGAGTTCTTGGATCAATTGCAGAGAGAACCTACCATAGTGCCTCCTTCTAGCTTCAAAATCATCTCACAGCATACCACCCAATAGTCTTCTCTTTATCTCCCTATATGATGATAGATTATCTTGATGTTCTGTTCAATGAACTTCTTCAAGTCGAAGCAAGTTCTTGGCTTGAAGAAATGAATAGTGATAGGAACCAGGGCTCTTTCTATGTTCTGTGCGTCCAGGGCTGTTTTACAAGTGTAGTTTCCCAAAGAGATGGGAAAATGCAAACCAGAAATCTTCTTGTCTCTAGGTTTCTCAGGTAATTTGTCTAATTGCCCGCATACTTCTATCAAGGCCATCTTATCACTGCAGAACATGGGAAGCCTCAAAGGGGTGCTCTCATAGCCAAAGAAGCCCGATATAAGAGAATTTTCTCGAATTGATAAAATAAGCACCGTAGTGCGATATCATATTCATGGCTTCATCTGAAAACCTTCTAGCAAAGTATCACCTTCAAGCACCGACCACGCACATGGTGAAAGCATCATTTACTCTTCTGAAATTGTGATTGCTGGTCTCTAGGGTGAATCATGCAAGTAGGCATATACAGATCATCCTTGTGGCATCAATGTAAGAAAACCAAACCATTGTCTTGATGCCGCCAGAGTATACATCAGGTACGAAGTCATGTAGAACTTCTTCGTTTGTTGTACATTGGATAGCTGCTCCGCCAAATTCATGCTGATGATTTCCGCCCAGTTGATATTTTGAGTTCCCTCGCACACCATGCTGATGAGCGGGCACATCCAGAAATGGAACTCGTTAGTAGAAGGTAAGCCCATAACCCGAGCCAGTAGGATTATGAAATCTGACAACTCTTCATTGAAATCTGCTTGGAAGAGAGTCTTGGATAGACGAGATGCTCCCTTCCTAGGGTTTTTAAGCCATGACTTCGCCACCCGCGCCTTGAATTTGTCACTGTCTTGATTAAACAGGGCCTGTGCTTGATCTTGGGAAACAACTATGGCATTATCCATCTCTGGGATCCTCAAAGCAGCAAGCTAATGGCGGCAGATCTATCCCGCGATAAGTTCCCGTGTACATTGGTTAATTCACTCAATCGTGGTCGGGTGAGCTCCGCATGAAAGCACTATATCAAAGACATTGCACCGAGATTGGGAAACCTCCAAAGAAAAGCCAAACCGCTATCGTGAATCATCTCGCGCCATTGGTGTAGGGTTTGATGTCCGCCCATCCTTGCCCAAAATCACCGAAATCAAGATGACGAGCTTCACTGTCCCCAATATTGTGAACGGCAGACTCTAAGTGGCGAGATTTGTTCCCGTCCCCGAAACTTGATCTTCATATTGATAGAAACTCGAGGACAGAGAGCCACAAACTAGACTCTCGGGAAGGAATTACAGAGGGAGGGATACACGCGCAGTTTTCAAATCATGCAAGGGTTCGAGCAAAAGATAAAGCATGGAAGCAATGTGAAAATGCAAAGGGGGTATGCTCATTATATAGCCGATTAGGAGAGAGAAAGACAATGAATGCGCATTTAATACATACCTACCAATTTGAATAAGCATGATATTCGGGTAGAGCGGGAAAAATAAGCACGAATGGCACTTGGTTCATTTGGGACATGTGAGACGCGAATGCGCGAAACACGCGGCTCGGCCGATTCGGGTGAAGCGGGGAAAAGATGCACAAATTCCTTTTGGGACATTTGGGACAAAAGGCGCGAAACACGCGACTCGGCCGGATCGTGCGAAAAGGTGACAATGGGTCCGGAAGAGTTTGGGACATTTGGGACGCAAGTACGTGAAGTACGTGGTTCGGGTGATTCGGCTGAAAATGGAACAACTTGCACAACTTGACTTGGGACATTTGGAACATGAAAGTGTGAAGTACGCGATTCGGGTGTTTCGGCCGAAAATGGAACAACTTGCACAATTCCTTTGGGACATTTGGGACAAAAAGTTCCGACGGGCCCGAAAAAGACAAACTTCGGGGAAATCGGCCGATCGGGGAACAGAACGCACTTTTGAACTTGGGACACGTGGAACAAAAATGTCCGACAGGCCCGAAAAACACACAAAATGACCCAAAAACGTAGATTTTCTCAATTTCACGACTTTTTAACATTAGAGAAGACACTTTTGAAAATTCACTTTCATAAGAGCAGGGAATTTTGAGTGGAAAAAAGTAAAAATGGCTTGGCTACACTCTCTCCCACGACTTTCAATCCATAAAATGAACAACAAAGATCAAATCTGGTGGAAAGTGAGATTGCCAAAGATATTCTCGGCCAAATCAACAACTCTTTTGGCGGCCGTCGGAAGAATTAACTAAATTGTCTACAACTACTACTCTATACCCACCTTACAACAATAATAGCAAAAAAAGCGGTGATCTGCACATAACTGCACCACCGGTCACAAGAATACTCTTCTTCTCGTCTTCTCTATTCCCCCATGTTTCTCACTCCTCCAGAAATAAATCAGCTGGGTGTGCTCAATACACAGAAAAATGCTCAATACATAGAAACACAAAAAGGACAAAGAACAATCTCTGTCAATTCCAAAGCTCTCCTTGATTAAAGATTGTTCCAGAGCATTTCAATGTTCATTGAGCGTGGAAGCCAAGGACTGTCGGATATTAATAATGATTACCAGGAAGACAAACGCCTGGACAGAACAGGTTTCCATGGGCTCTCTGCCCACGCAACCAGGAAAAACACCTCTCAACCACTCCACGTGCAGTCTATCCAAGGAAATCTCACGCGGTCCGAGAGGATAAGCAGGCAGGTCAAACAAGAAACCAAGAAGATTTGCAAATCAGGAATAATAAAAGAAGTGCGGCCACCAGCAAGGAGGACTCCACCGACTCCATCTCTCTCACGCAAGGACAGAAAACATGATGGTCATATAGTCGGCAGGTAGGGTGGTTGGGAGGTGAACAAATGCATCCACGTGCAACAAGACCTGCCTGGTCGGCCAAGGTGGCAGTGGAGGGCAGGTGGCAGAACGGGAGTCGATGCCCTACGGGGCATTACACTTTATACATACTCCATTGTATTCTTGATCAATTTGTTGGTTTCATGAAATAATTCATTTAATGAATTGATCTTGAACTCTTTTTAAACTTTCTAGAGAGTTTAATATATTTGTATCATGTCCTTGGAAAGCATATGATCTTTTGCAAACCAGTATGGCTTGAATTCCTATGTAAAATGGGTTTATCTGTTACAATTTCTCTACTCACAAGTTCTACCACTTTTTAGTTTCTCTTGCATGAATATGGATAGGATTCCAATAATGCACATGTATGTAAGGTATGTCCAGGTATCCATTGATTTTATAGTTTTGATCTGATTTCTTTTCAATCTTGTAATAGGTCAATAAGGCTCTAGTTTCCACTGGTGTACTTTTGATCTACATATAAACTTACATCCCTCATATAGTTATTTGGAGATTGAGAACTCAAATCCTTCTCTGTACTTGTAGACTCCATGTCTGAAACTTGAAGCAACTTTTCCTTGAAGTTTATACCCTTTATGAAGAGTTTGTTCTTGAAGAACCTACTACAATCCTTCCTAATTCAACATTACTTGATCATTTTTTTGATTTTGTGGAGTATGTGTCTGACTTATAATTTTGTATGTTGAGGAGTAACTTACTTTCTGAATTTGGTGTCTTTACTTATCTCTGAAATGCTTATCTAAAAAAGCATATTTCTTTTTCATTCACTTATTCAAATTACTAGTTGTAACTTTTGTGTTTTAAGTCTCATTAATTATACTCATGTAATGGATTCACTGAATACTTGATCCATCCTTTTATTTGAGCTTAATCAAACCTATAACTCTATGATACATTAATGTCATGTTCCGAGTCCACGGGCCTAAAATTTTTTGATGTTTATTCAACAATTGTAATTTCTTGTAGCTCATAGTTCTCTTAATGAATGAACTTTTTGTATTGCTATACCCTATTTTCCATCAATCTAGCAATCCTATTGTTGTATCTTATTTCTTTTCATTTGTACTTTTGAAATCATTAAAACTTGAAGCCATGCTTAATCATATTACAGACTTGGAACTCATATGTTGAATATTTATTTTAAGAATTGAGACAAATTTGTACTTCTTTCTTTTCTTCTTCTATAATGATGTCCTTAATTGTGATAGTTTATAAGAATCATTTGTAAATTGTGTCTTTTAGATAAAGTACTTGTAGCTCCTCTTCCTTTTCTTGAAACCATACTTACAAGTTCTAGAGCTGGTTCATTTTCAACTCTTGCTGCTCCATTAATTTTGATTCTATTTCACTCTGTAAATCTTCTTTAATTTATCGAAATTTTGTTTGACCTATACTAATTTTTGAATTTTGATAAGCACTTTTGAATTAAAAGCTTAAACATGTGCTTTCAATTTTATCTTTTCAGTTTGAACTTGTGTCTATTTTTTTACTCATATTTATAAGTTTTGTAGCTAAGCTGGAAATCTTATCTTGTCCTTCACAATAGCTTCTACATGAAATTGTACTTGAATGATATATCATATTACTTGTTGCACATACCTAATCTCTTTTTAATTGTTCTTTAACACTTGTACCTTTCATCAAAAACCTTATAATTTTCTCATTTGTGGTATCTCCTATAACTATCCTCTTCATGGGTTCTTGTAGAGGTTTGTTAACAAAAGATGGAAGATACCCTTGCTTATTTTATGTGTTTTGATGAAAATTTTTCTCTAAAAGAATTGTTACTTGTATCTTGCTTCCTCACTTCTGTTTCAGTGTCCCAATGCCTTTCTTTTATACATCTTTTGTCTAAATTTTCCTTTTTCTAGAACAACTCATAAATTTGTATCATGTAGATTCTTTCAACAAGTATTTCCTTTTTGTACAGTAATCATTTTTGCAAAATATTTCTACTTTTTAATCACCCTATACTTGCACACTTAAAGAAATAGTTAGAAAATATTTAGGATTTTTGGTCTCTCTTATGTTCCATAGTTTTCTTTTCTCTTTCTTTTCTGAAATGATTATGAGAATCATATGTGCTTTGATGTAGAATACTTCTCTTATCAATTGTGTATTTGTATGTGATGTACCTTATGCTTATGCTTTTAGAAATCCATCTGCATGTAGTTAGATAGTACAAGGGTACAGATCAAAACCTTGAGCTCAAATTTGATGCCTTTCCTTTTCATTTTTCAGGTACATTATGATTTCTAGGAGAGCTGGATAAAAGATGGAGTGAAGCTGAAGTGAATAAGACTAGAAGAGAACACAAGGCAATGATGGGTTTATTCTATACTCTTTCACTTTTAACTTCATGCATATGTACTTCTTTCTTCAATAGTTATGAGTTACATCCCACAACTTGTGTGGGAAATATTTGTACTTCTTCATGAATAAATAACATTTAATTTTTGTACTTGAGTTGTATATTTCATTTTGCTCTCAGCTTTATGACATGTATATTGATTGTATAACAAAATAAACAACTCAAACACATAATTAAATGTATTTACATCAAAAAATAATGAGTTTTGAAATACCTGCAACTTAATAATGAACTCTCTTTCTTGTAAATTACAACTTTGTTTTCTATTCCCAAATTTAGCATTTCACCTAAACTATGATTCCCGCCTTCATCAAGGAAATGCATTAGTCCTTTGGGTCTTTTGTATTTCCTTATTGAAGACAAACATGGAATGGAAATCTATGAGAGGTGTTACATTTTCTAACAAAACACATAGTTGTATATTACATGTAGTTAATCAATTGTTGCATATTTGAAAAAACATAATAAAATTGTAATGCATTCCCCTAGTTAGGTCCACTTCATCAATACCGTCCATCGTAACGAAGTTTCAAGTTTCCCATTTTTACACAAGTGCAAGAATTGTCAACAAGAAACACTTTTTTTTTTCTCTATTCTTGCCAAAGCATGAATGCACATGTAAAAAAAGATTCATTTAAGAAAAACCTTGATGCACCCAAATGAACCATATTTGCTTCTAAAGATATATTGATTCTTCAACTATTTCATTCTTATATTTTCATTCTGGTCATTTTTAGTGTCCTTTCTTCATTAAGGAAATTATTCCGTATAATCGAGATGCAGGGAGTTGTTCAACTCTTGACTGTAGCATATGACCCACTTTTTCTTGTGCAACACTTTTTATTATCTATATATTTTGAGTGTCTTTTTAGAGCAACAATCCAGGAGTAATATTTTCTCTTTAACCTACAATGCAATTTTTTTTCTGAGTTACTGGCACGTCCCACTTTAGAAAAGACCAAAACATTGGGGAAGGAGTTTCTATATGAGAATGTTTTTATATTTGTATTCCAATGGCATTCTTTTGTTCTCTTTTGGTGTGGATTTGTATTCTATATAAATTTAGCATTTCCATTTATGCAATTTGAGTTTGTGCTTCAGTTATGGGCTATGGTGCTAATTTCTGCATTATGTCATTGCTGATGTCTACAAGTTTTGAACTGAAATTGTGTCTTCAACTTTGTTTCTCCAGATTCCTTTGTCCCGAGCCTTATCTTGAAGACAGGTCAAAGTTTTTCATAAATGTGGAACTCATTTTTTCAATTTTGTATACAAGGACACAAGCTAAATAAAATTGATTATAATGATTGATAATAAAAAAACATTTGATGTTTTAATGAATAATTATCACATGAAAGTGTTTTGAACAAGTGTAGGAAGGCATGAGATAAATTGATCTCACATGTTGGCCTAGAAAGTAACATAGAACTATTCATAGCCACTACAATATGAACATCCGAGCTGCAGGAACATGTACATAGATCATTCGATAATTCTCACCTTGTTGAGAATCGGATGGTGCCACCCAAGGACTCAAATAGATGGCCATCGCTGTTAATACTTTATTATGTTGAAAGTAAATAAGACTAGGTTTTATTTATCATAATTTAAAACTTTACAAATGAATTTATAAAGAAAGTTTAAAAAAACCGATATAAAACATACATATTATTAGAATATTAATTTTTGTGAATTTTTATTTGTATGTTTAAGTCATCTTAACCATTATAAGTAGTCACTTACATAAATATCCCACACACAAAAAGAAATCTAATTAAATCACTCATAAACTTATTTATTTATTTTTACAAAATTATTATAAACAACTATCAATATTCAATACAAAGCATCTGAATTTTTGTTTCTTGTAATTTTTTTAATAATTACATAGTTTATGTTGTTGATGTCAACCTTTATAATTTTTAGAGTGATCTTAATTAACACATGTATTATCATTACTTAACTTTTTTTTTTAAGATTTATTTGTTTACTTATGTCAACACTTGATTTGATATGTATTTAAAGTCAAAATCAAACAACACAATGTCTTATTTTAGAAGGTCAAAAACTAAGTTATGGTTAAACACAATTTTATATAGTTATTGATGGCTATTTATTTTATTTTTTTAAATCTACACTTTAATAATATATTTTAAAAGTTTACAAACACGATTATAATTGTGAATATTAATATAAGCATATTTTATATGTGAAGTAAGTGTGGAAGAATCTATCATTGGTGTTTTTCTATTGATTGGTCAATAACTCAACTTACTAGCAAATGTAAAGTTCAAATAAAATATGTGTTTTCAACATGTTGAAAAATAGTCATAACATTTTCTAGCATATTCAATTTGTATGTAACTAATGAATAAGTGTATGCTAGCTTTCATATGGAGCATTGAGAGAAACTTTCTCGGTTTGTACACTTCCTTCTTCAAAATCAAATTTTGTGCTTTTGCACATTTCTACCTTGTAATTGAAAAACAATATGTGGGCTCGCTTTATTGTATTCCGTGAATGATTTTGTGTTTCATTGTGGAAAAATGTTACTAAACTTGAGGGGGTGCAAGTTTGTTCCACTCACTTGAGGTTTCAAAACATGTGCCTTCGTTAAAGGTGCCCACCTAATTTTCATCCCATACTCTACTTCCTCGATACCTTTCCATAGCTTCCCTTTCCCGCATCCTCCACTACCTCCCAATAAATCCTATTGGCGTTCCCATTGCACCCCTTGGTGCTCAGAGTGGTGTTCTTTTATTCATTTTTGTATGATGTTATGCATGGCTCTTCGTCCAAATTCAAATTTGACTCCTTCGAAAGATACCCTTCAACATTTCCATCGTACATTTCACGTACGATTGCTAGTTTTAATACAATGAAAAACAAAAAGAATACTCCTATTAAGAATGCGAAACAATTTTATAATTGGCGTATTTTAAAATTAATGTTCGTCAGCAATCATTAACTTTTTTATTTAAAAAGAAAGAATTCGTCATAAAACCAAATGATTCCATTTTAGTCGGAGAAGTGCGTTGTTATCGGTGACGATGTTTACCATTATAGTTTGGCAACTGTAGAGGTTATCGATTTTGTCGAACGGAATATATAACACTTCAAATTGTATTTTTTCTCAAGTAATAAGGTAAACGATAAACAATTACATGCCAAAAGTGGAATGTCAACCCGCAATATTCCCCATTTGCATGGAATATGATTTTTCAAGGAGTCCCGCCGACAATATTCATAGAATAACTACTAAATTGTTTAGTAGAATTATATTATTCTCTTCTCTTCATCCTCCACTGAACAGTCTAAAATACTTTACTGAAAAGCAACACGTCTTTTATTCCCAAAGGCACATCAGTGGAGTTTACTAGAAAAATATTTTATAACAAACATGAAGTGGAACACCAACCAGATGTCCCCAATTATCTGGAATTTTGATTTTTTTAATTTGAATAAAATTTTAAATTTCTGGTCCATGAGTTAGTGCAGGCGCCATTACAGATATGCATGCTCACCAGCAATTATATTTAGACCTGAGGACTCTTCTTCGACTTCGATAATTAGTGATTAATATTCTTGGCTTTGCAGTTTTAATCTTTTTCTCGTACCATTCCAACTTCTTTCCTATTATCACTACTATTGGAGAAGGAACTTATCTGATCTGAATGTTCTGTAAACATTCGAATATGACTATAGGGCTGAATTTCATGTTATTTCTAATTTTCCTTCTTGGTAGTGTTTTGATTTGTGAAGGTCGGCCAGTGAAGGTATTCGACTCTGCAATTATAAGTCCTTCACCCTCTCTTCCCCACTCTGCAGTGAAGTTTCAAGCCGTATTAACGAAAGACGCAGTTCCATGGCTGGTAACGAGGAAAAGGGTTTGGCTTCGGAAAGAAATTATGATGAAGATGTTACAGTTCGCCCAGAAGATCATAGTGGAGGAATAGGTCACAGTGTTACTGTTGACCATCCATATTCCTTCTGTTGTTGAAAAGCCAAATCGGAGAGTGCGACTGTAAATAGATTTCATTGTATTTTTATCTCTGTAAACAGAATTGCAATTATGCTTGTACCATCTAAAATGTTTGACAGATTTTGTATGTAAAGTATTTGAAAGCTTCATTGGGCAATTCAATGTAATTGTGTGTCTTTTCCACTTTTAGTACTCTTCTCCTCTTACGATTTCTTTACGTAAATGATACAAATGTATTTATTTTCGTTGGCATAAACTCCTTGTGCGTCGACGTTAGGTGCCCAGTGTTTAATACTTAATCAACGTGCACAAGTGGTAAACAACAGCATTGTTTACACACGGTCAAGATAGACTTCTCCGGCAAATCCTGCCGATGTCCATAGCATTTTAACGAGCGTTCCTAACTGAAAATTAAAAGCCCAATCTTCCTCTGAATGAAGTTGAGATTTTAGATAATTATGTTTCCTGTTGTACAGAGTTTTTAATCCGTAAATAATAGGTCTTGTGAAATCGCTCCGTTATTTCTAGACTATTGAGTAAAAATGCGTTCTCGTTAGAAATAAATTTCATTCCTTGTCGAAGAAGTTGAACAAAATAAACTTTTTTTTCCTGTTGTCCATTCATTTAAACAAATACTGTGTCAGCCCAGACAACCAATTAAATATAACTAGCATACCTATATTATATAAATATATGTAATATATGCTGAGAGGTATATATTACATATATTATATATTATATAGGTGCCTCGTAATTTCACCTTTTGACATGTTTCTATATATATGTAAAATATGCTGAGAGGTTAAGTTGATTTAGGCACCTATATAATATATAATATATGTAATATATACCAACATATATTACATATATTTATATAATATAGATATGCTAGTAATGCAATCGTTGAGTTGTATTATGCGAGAAAATAATACCAAAAATAAAGTACGGAAAATAAGGGGAATTTTGTTTGTGCATGAATAAAATCAAATATCTTACAAGGAACATCATAAATGTATTTAAATAAGGAACCATATTTGTCTTTGGAGAATGAGTATGAGCAAAAAAATCAAGGTCTATAATGCATGAAGTTCTTATGGATTTTATTAGTAACCATATTATCAAGTTAAAAAATACAATCTTTTTTCATACGAATTGAAATGCATAATGTACATCACATGTAATGAAAAATTCATAGAATGAAATGTGTGTTACACATGGTACATTATTTATATTCCAAGGACATAAGTCTTTTTTCCTTAGCCTTCGATTTGAAAGTAGTTTTCCATTCTTCATTTTTGCATAGCGCTCATATGAAAATGGCGGAGATATTCTTAGACTCTGCAATGACTTCACTCGAGAGATAGCCACAAATGTTAACCCCATTGTCTCTCTTTCTTCAATATCAACTGTTGCCTTGGAAAGATTCAAACCTTGCGATTTATGTATCGTCAATCGCCCATGCCAACCACAAGGTAATTGGTGTGTGCGTCCCCTCTGTATTGGTGTAATTGGGATCGTATGCGGAGTTCTATCTTTAAATGGTATTCAAGTAACTATCAAATTCAACCATTACATATGTTGGTGGGTTCGGTGGACCACTACCAGGTGCATATACTATACTTTGAATATATCCCAAAGCTCCATTTACAAGATGTGCTTCTATCTAAAGATTGGATGTTAGCATAACCCTTGCATCATTAGAAATTAATAATTCTAAATCAAGTTCATCATTCGACCTCTCCTGCCAGTGTGTTGGCGGTACTTGTTCTAGTTGCAATGCTACATGCGACCGATCTTTTCAATGAATGCAAATTTTTTGTTGTGGGTTATTCACGTTAATCTTTGTCATAGCCATTAGGTGAATATTATTATAGAATTCTTCGTTGCTATCTTTGTTTAATGCAAAACTTGTTCTACTCATTAACAACATCCAATCATCTAGTGTTAGATTCACATCTCTGAGATTGGCCAGAAGTTCTTGAAAATGTTCTTGGTCTTCATCTTCTCCTCCTTGCCTAAATACCTTATCCAATGTAACAATTGTTATGAATGCTTCCCATAACAACTTTACACGTCTATTACTATCATATGGCGGTTTATAGCTAATAGGAGGAAGTTGCCCCAAATATCCTACCAAAATCATAGAAACACCACCAAAACTCATGTCTTCTCTTTCAGGGAATGCTTGAAGAAGTCGAGAGTCCACGTTTTCTAGCAAAATTTTCTGAAAAATCTCATTTGATCAATCAATACATATTTTATGTGGAAAATATCTTGTTGGAATGTTGCGAGTCTCGATCCCTCCAATTCTACAAAATCTGTAATACAAATTTAAAGTTGTGAATGGATTGTTGAGGTGCCAATATTAAAACATGCAAACTCGTATTGGTGCAAGAAATAGAAGAGGAGAATGTTCAGGGAATTATGCATCAAAAGTGCCCAACGAATCACACCAATCAAATAGGATTTTCATGTTCCCGTTGTTCCTTGAACTATCATGAACAATGGAATTTTATTTCAACATTGATTATAATGTGTCATTATTATATGAAGTTCCTTTTTTTTTTAGCACCCAAGGTGTTGCAATTAAAATTTGGGGCAAACTCATCGTCTATAACTAACCCATTATCTTTCATGTTACTTAAGAATTTTATCGCTTTACTTGTGTATTCTTCACCTCGATATTCATCATTCCATGGTGTTGTCAAAAATATCTCCTTCCCAACATATCTATTTCCATTGCTTGCAAAATTTGACCATGATGAAACCTACACATGATTTCCCATTAATGTTCTATTGTATTTTGTTGAACATGCACATTAATTTCATCTTCAGAATTGTTGTTATTTTCAATGTCTTCTACTGCAGTCCTCCTTTCGACATGCCATGGATTATAACAGAACAAATCCTAGTTTGAACTTATTGAGTAAGAATCATGTCCGATATCTCTGTATATATTTTGAAACGGCTTTTAAAGAAACAAATCTAACCAACAAAAAATAACCCATTTATGAGATTCCCACGAAGGGACGGAGGAAAACCTCGGGAACACTCTCACAATAGCTACCAAACTCCTGACCTCCCACTTGTTATCCCGTTTTCTCCTTGGATTATATGTCCAAGATCTAGCAACATCAATAAGAGACACACTTTCCATGGAAAATGGCCTATTCTTGTACCCATCAATGAAACTTTTTGCATGTTCTTCATTGTCATCTCGATCAGGAGTTGTTACTTTTTTTGAACACCTCATGTGAAACATTCAAATTGAAAAATACTCTACTACTCTCTACCAAAGGGAGCTCCAACAACATGTGACATGTTTCTTGTGTTAGGAGAGCATAAAAAGAAACATCCCATTTGCAAATCCTAGCTCCCAGTATTGAAAAAGGTGTGTGTAATGATACATTATGAGTTGGCCAAATATCCACAAATGTTGCCCAATGAAAATAATGTAAGGATACATATATATATATGCATACAAAAATTTCTCATAAACATCACATTCCTTTTTTAATTTTTTTATATTCAATCAATGTCTTAAAATTATAAATGTACAAATATTCAATTTCTAAATATACAATGCACACTAAGATGTTAAAAATGTCTATATAAAAAAAGCAAAATCTTAATAATTGAAATATTTAAAAATTGCCTATATAACAAAAGCAAAATCTTAATAATTGAAATATTTTACAAGTTTCTATAATTTTTAGATGATATTGCTAATACATCTCTAATTGTAATGTTTCGATTGTCTTTTTAAAATAAAAGTTTGTAGAGAGACTATCACATCTCACTCTAAGTTACTACTATTATAAAGTACATATCACTTTGAATAATAACTATTTAAAAACTTTATTTAAATAAATTGTTAAAGTAAAAATTAATAGTTTTACATGGGTTTATTAAAAATACAAACTGTTTAAAGTAATAATTTCCATCTATACATAGAAATGTTGGTTTTCTATGTCGGGAATATGAAACCTATATTAAACATGAAATAGATAGAAATTTAAATAGGATATAAATTTCATAAAGTAATTTTTGATAATACATCTCAACCGGATTTTTATGAAGTTGAGATTTTAGATAAATATGTTTCTATTGTCAGAGTTTTTAATCTATAAATAATAGGTCTTGTGAAATCGCTCATTATTTCTAGACTATTGAGTAAAAATGCGTTCTCGTTAGAAATAAATTTCATTCCTTGTTGAAGAAGTTGAACAAAATAAACTCTTTTTTCCCGTTGTCCATTCATTTAAACAAATATTATCTCAAGCCTGAATGACCAATTAAATATAACTAGCATACCTATATTATATAAATATAAATATATCTTGAGAGGTATATATTACATATATTATATATTATATAGGTGCCTTGTGAATTTCACCTTTGACATGTTTCTATATATATGTAAAATATGCCGAGAGGTGAAGTTCACGAGGCACCTATATAATATATAATATATGTAATATATACCTCTCAGCATATATTACATATATTTATATAATATAGGTATGCTAGTAGCAACCATTGGAGTTGCATTATGCAGAAAATAATACCAAAAATAAAGTACGGAAAATAAGGGGGAATTTTGTTTGTGCATGAATAAAATCAAATATCTTACAAGGAACATCATAAATGTATTTAAATAAGGAACCATATTTGTCTTTGGAGAATGAGTATGAGCAAAAAAAATCAAGGTCTATAATGCACGAAGTTCTTATGGATTTTATTAGTAACCGTATTATCAAGTTAAAAAAATATAATCTTTTTTCATATGAATTGAAATGCGTAATGTACATCACATGTAATGACAAAATTCATAGAATGAAATGTGTGTTACACATGGTACATTATTTATATTCCAAGGACATAAGTCTTTTTTCCTCAGCCTTCCATTTCGAAAGTAGTTTTCCGTTCTTCATTTTTACATAGCGCTCATATGAAAATGGTGGAGATATTCTTAGACTCTGCAATGACTTCACTCGAGAGATAGCCACAAATGTTAACCCCATTGTTTCTCTTTCTTCAATATCAATTGTAGCCTTGGAAAGAGTCAAACCTTACGATTTATGTATCGTCAATGCCCATGCCAACCATAAGGGTAATTGGTGTGTGCGTCCCCTCTGTATTGGTGTAATTGGGATGGTATGCAGATTTCTATCTTTAAATAGTTTTCCGAAGTAACTATCAAATTCAACCATTACATATGTTGGTGGGTTCAGTGGACCACTACCAGGTGCATATACTATGCTTCGAATATATCCTAGAGCTCCATTTACAAGACCTGCTTCTATCCAAAGATTGGATGTTAGCATAACCCTTGCATCATTAGAAATTAATAATTCTAAATCAAGTTCATCATTCAGACCTCTGTTAGTGTGTTGGTTATACTTGTTCTAGTTGCTTGAATGCTACATGCGACATGTCTTTTCAATTAATGTAGTTTTTTTTGTTGTGGTTATTCACGATAATATTTGTTGCCATTAGGTGAATATTATTATAGAATTATTCGTTTCCATCTTTTTCTAATGCAAAACTTGTTCTACTCATTAACAACATCCAATCATCCAAAGGTCGAGTCGCGTCTCTAAGATTGGCCAGAAGTTCTCGAAAAAGTTTTTGGTCTTCATCTTTTCCTCCTTGCCTAAATACCTTATCCAATGTAACAATTGTTCTGAATGCTTCCTATAACAACTTTGCACGTCTATTACTATCATATGGTGGTTTATCGGTAATGGGAGGAAGTTGCCACAAATCAAAATCATACAAACACCACTCATGTCCGCTCTTTCGGGGAATGCTTGAAAAATTTAGAGTCCACATTTTCTAGAAAACTTTGTCTAACGAAGCACATTTGATCAATCAAGACATATTTTATGTGGAAAATCTCTTGTTGGAATGTTGTGAGTCTCGATCCCTCTAATTCTACAAAATATATAATACTGATTCGAAGTTGTGAATGGATTGTCAAGGCACCAATATTAAAATATGCAACTCCTATTTGGTGCAAGCAATAGAAGAGTAGAACGTTCAGGAATGATGCATCAAAAGTGCTCAATGAATCACACCAATCAAATAGTATTTTCCTGTTCCTTGAACTATCATGAGAAATAGAATGTTATTTCAATGTTGATTATAAGGTGTCATTATTATATCAATTGCTTTTTTTTTTTTGCACCCAAGGTGTCGTAATTGAAATTCGGGAAAACTCATCATCTAAAACTAACCCATTATATTTCATGTTGCTTATGCATTTTATTATTTACTTGTATATTCTTCACCTCGATATTCATCATTCCATGGTGCTTGTCTATCAATATCTCTCCTTCCCAACATATCTATTTCCGTCACTTGCAAAATTTGACCATGATGAAGCCTACACATGATTTCCCATTCATGTTCTATTGTATTTTGTTGAACATGTTGATTAATTTCATCTTCAGAATTAATGTTATTTTCAATGTCTTCTATTGCAGGTCCTCCTTTCGACATGACATAGATTATAACAAAACGAATCCCAATTTGAACTTATTGAGTCGAATCCTGTCTAATATCTCTATACATATTTGAAATGGCTTGTAAAGAAACAAATATAACTAACAAAAATCAATCCATTTATTATATTCCCATGAAGGGATAGAGGAAACCTCGGGAACACTCTCAAAATAGCTGCCAAACATCTGACCTCCCACTTGTTATCCCATTTTCTCCTTGGATTATATTCCATGATCTAGCGGCATCAATAAGAGACACAGTTTCCATGAAAAAGGCCTATTCTTGTAGCCATCAATGAAAATTTTGCATGTTCTTCATGGTCATCTCCATCATGTGTTATTACTTTTTTGAACACCACCCGAACATTTAAATTTATAAATACTCTACTCCTATATATTCTTCCCGATTCTCTCCTATTGGCAGAGACATTGTGCTCATCACGAGACACTTGGAGGCTTCGCACTCATTTGGAAACTACACCCAGTTTTTACCTTTGAAGTTTTGCGGTCGAGACACGTGGAGGCTTTCATGAGGCTTTTGGACTTTTCAACGGTTGACCTTACCTTTTCAGAATCTAACCATGTGGCGTGTTGGCACTTGTTTAGGAACTACCTTAGATTCTCCTCTTGAAATTGTGCCGAAGAGGAATGTTGCTCTTTCCGCTAGCTTTGTTCCTTCCTTTGTATTTTGGTGAAGTACCTTTTTCATGGCTAGGCCATATATTTGACCTTGACACGTGGAGGCTCAGCGCGCATTTGGGAACCCACTTCAAATTGTACTTTTGAAGTTGCATCATGATGATAGTTGGCTCCTTCTGCTAGCCTACCTCTATTTAGACTTTTCAATGACCACCTCTACCTTTTCAAGCTATAGACATGTGGCAAGCCTACTCTTGTTTGAGTCTCTAGCTTTAGCTTTAACCCTTCAAGTTGCGTCGTTGTGGCACGTGGAGGCTTCCTCTTACCTTTTGTATGTTGCTGATTTGAGCTTGCTCCCATTTCGGTTCCTAGACACATGGAAGCCTCACACTAATTTGAGTTTCTGCTTTGGTCATGCCTTTGAATTTGCAACCGATACGACATGTGTAACCATCTGCGGTTCTCTATACTTAGTCATTTTAAATGGCAGGCTTTGTCCCCTTTTCAAACTGGGGTCACATGGAAACCTTGCATTTGTTTGGGGTCTATAGTTTTAATTCAATCCTTGGATTTGTGCCGATGAGGCACGTGGCACCCTCAATGGCTTTGTGACTTTTCAATGGTCGATGAAACCCTTGTAGGCTTGTGGGCCCGCACTTCAAAATTTTGCCATTTGAGAAAAGGTCAAACAGCTTCAATGTCCCCGTAGACTTTCTTGCCCACTTTTGGCAAAAATCATCTTCGACCTCGCCAGGCCAGCTTTTTCCACTTTTGGACTCAAAGACATCTTTGGGCCCACCTCTATGCTTTTTCGACTTTGCAAATGTAATCCTTCTCGGCCCCGTAAACCCCAAAATTATACTTGTAACTTTCGTGAAAATTTTCGAATGACAAAAATTTCTCCCGCCACCTCACCGTCCACAATTTCCATTGGCAAAATTCTTCCCTAGGCCTGTTGGCCCACTTTTTGGCAAAACATCCTTCTAAGGTCCACCGGCCCATAACTTGAAAAATATTAAGAGTTAGAAGGACTTCTTTATATCTTTAGAAAGGGAAGAAATTTCATATCTGATGGAAATGATTTAAAGGGGCCTCAAGTGCTTGAAATAGGTAAAGATTCATATTGAAGCAAAAATGGGAAACATTCATTGACTCAAAAGAAGTGTGAGTTTATTTTGGTCGACAATTTGGCGACTCATGGGGTCACCTTCCTACTAGGAAAAAGATCGATTTGTCTTGAAGCATCCATTGGGCATGGATTTTGCTTAAAACAAAAATTTGATCCTTGAGCTTTTAATATATGATCCCCTGACCCACACAGTAAAAGATGGAACCGAGTTGACCTTGAACTCACCCATTGTTTGCACTCTCAATTTTTCAAGAAAATCATGGAGATTAGATCACTCGAGTAGAAAATTGTATTTTCCTGGGGCTTTTACCTATTCTAGAAATGAACTATGGGCACACTAAACCACATAGGGATACAACCTTCAAGAAATTAAACACCACGACACACTATGTACAAAACTTGAAATCATACATGCTCCAAGTGAAATATACAGAGTGTGCAAAAAGAAAGAAATAAAAATCAGATTTTTCTGTTGAAAGAAAAGTCTTAAAGCTACTCTATACCAACCATGACAAAGAAAAGCTAAACAAATCCTGCCACATGGAGGAGAAATAGATTCCCTTTCTCAAAAATTGGGACCATGTAGTTGATTTGGTGTTGGACATGGTCGGAAATGAGAGTAAAAAACCACCTTACAGATGGTGTCTCACCCTCCTCAAAGTATCAACAAACACAATGTACACCTCTTGGAGTTGTTCTGCGCTTGGATCTAGGAGGCATTGCTGCTGACCTTTGGTGCTTTGTAGCTCAACCTCATGCTCTAAAATGAGCATGGTGGTGAAACTCTCTTGGCTCTAATGAAGCCAAGTACCTGATAGGGCATGGTCTGGTCCTCTGAATGTGCCCATGGTTCCGAATTTCAATTGAGTCTTCTTGTTGACCTTCCAAGATTGATTATGTTAGATGGATGAGGACATCCTCTTTCCTTTTCTCTTCCTCCTCCATTGAAGAACATGGAATATTCATATCTTTTGACCTTTGTTCTAGAGGGCTGTTGTGACATGCAGGCTATTGTCCTTGAATGCTCTCCTTCATGGCAGTAGGAACATGTGCTTGGAAGGTGGATGATGTAGGAGAAAATGATATGATATCCTCAAGCTCCTCTCCATCAAAGCAATCTTCCAGTGTCGACATGAAGTCTGCCACCTTGTTGTCCTGTTGCATGTGCTTGACATCCTCCATGGTGTCCTCCTGATATGAAACTTGCTCACCATAGTTCCTTTCATCCTCAAACATGAAGTTTGAAAGATCAAACCTTCTTCAACATTAGATCTTGAAGGGGATGAAGTAGGAGGAAGAACTAAAGGTTATTCTATGGCCTGCTCACACTTGGGGCCTCTGGAACTTTATGGTCCTCCTCCAACATGGGTTAATCAATCAAACAAGGCCCTTGAAATGAAAGCAAAAATATTCAATGATGATTTCATCACTTAGTGGCCTCAACTCTAATTTGATTTCTCCCAGTGCTCCTTTTCAATGGGACTTAGAGTTGTTTGTTCTTCCTCAACTAGTCATTCCAATTTTCACCCCTCTTTAGCAGGAAGGCAAGTAGGTTGATCCAGGAAAAATCATGAAAATTGGCTAAGTCCTACTCAAGAAAGTATTTGGGACATCCAGACATAAAGGCCGAATTTTCGCCCTTGTTCTACGAAATCAGCACAAACAGCCCGCTAGCAAGAGGGACATCTGGGACAAAAGTACGCGGCGGGCGCGAAATGCCGGTTCGATCGAGAGAAAATCGACTAACTGCTTAATTTAACGGGATTCTCTCTTGGGTTCCTCAGACGACGAATGGGACACAAAGGCGTGAACCGCTTGCAAAATGAGCATGAGATAGTCCAAAGTGAAGTGGGACAAGTGGATGCAAGGACGCGAATCGCCGCCCACGCGAAATCAGCACAAGGAGCACAAAGCATTTGGGGCATGCTGGGCTGTACGCGAGGGACGTGGGGCGAGAAAGCGCGATGCCCGAAGGAAGAGTTTTCATCCGGGACAGCTTGGGCCAAAAGTACGCAAGGGACATGTGGACGCCAAGTGCAAAATAGGTGAAGAGCTTTAGAAGAGGAAAAGTCAACATTTGACCTGCGAAACTTCAAATGGCCATAACTTTTGACTCCGAGCTCCGATTTTCACAAAATTGGACTTTCTGGAACGAGCACGACGTCCTCTATGCCACAGAATTTTTTTAATGAGGGTAGATATATTTAATTAAGAGAAACATATTCGGCTCCAGTCAAGCCTTAATGTTCATTCCTGTGACAAATGACAAAACGCTGTCGGACCCAAAATAGCTACCCGCACTCAGAAGGCCATAACTTTTGCATTTCTCAACAAAATTGCACAAAATTAGTACCGTTGGAATTGTGGTTCCGATCCTGATGTACATCGGTCAAGAAATTCTAGATTTGATCAGAAATTAATTGATTTTTAAGAAAACGTGGCCAGGTTCAAAACATAATGTTTTATTTGGTAGGCTGGGAGTGCAATTAAGAGGCATGGTCATCATTCTTTCTCTCGCTGCAGCACATGGACAGTATGGGGAGCCTTTGAAGTAATATACAATCATTTCACTCAATTTAATGTTTCTTACAGGTGGTTGAAGGATAGATTTCACCGGGATTTCCATTTTCCTTCTCTTCTCCTTCTCATTTTTCTATAAATTGGAGTGTTGGGCTCATTGTAAAGGAGAGAGTTTTGGGTAGCAAAGCTCACAAAATTGCTTTGTGAAGCTTGAGTGTGTTGCAGGCCCTTGTAGTGGACTCCTTGCATGGTGATCCGTGCCCTTATCTTGTAATAGATCGAATCGGTATGCATACCAGAAGCAATAAAATACAAAGTTTGTGGATGTATCTTCCCCTGCTTCTGTGTTTTCTTGCATTCTTCTTGCCCTTTTATCTTTCTATAAGAATATTGTGTCTATTATTATGTTCTTTCAGGAATTCACTAACATTGTGTATGCTTGGAATATTGTTGTGAATGCATTTTTCTAGATTATGGAGAACTGTCATCACCTCTTCCAAGTGTGCACTTTCCCTCTGTATTTCACACATTTGGAGATTACTCTCACACCCTCCTTTTACGGTGTATCACCGCTTTAGTGTAGGCTTTCATTTTATATGTTCTCTCTCCCCTGGTCCCTTGGAAATTTAGATTAGAACAGTTAGCTTATCCTGCATTAGAGTAGATTGTGGCAGGTAGTTTAGGAGCAAGAACCAGCTTTCTCTGGAGGTCTGTCTCAAGTAGCAAGTCCCACAACTTGGAGATAGTACCCATGTTATCCAATCACACTGTGAGTTCAAATAGATGCACAGGGAAATGCTTTGTGATTCGTGATAACACTAGTATTGCAGCTTGACTGGATCAATAGTATCCTCTTTAAGCATAGTGTTATTATGGACATCGCATTTAGAGCAAACGGCTTGCTAATTTTCTCCTTCTTGTTCTTGTTTTTATTTTGCTGCAAACTCATCCTCAACCACCACTATCTCTTCAACGTTGACCTCCTATGTTGGCTTAACCATCAAGGGAATCCTTGTAAACCCAAATTTGACAGACCCAACACTTCATATTTTTGTCATTTCTTCTCTCTTGGGTTCCACTTCTTGATGTTTTCCTTGGTTGTATTCTTCAATCTCTTCCCAACATGGAATTGGGAAAGTAAGAGGAGTGTAAGGTTGGGGTTCAACCAATTTTACTATTATTTGTGGTGGAGAGGGGAGTATAACTTTTATTTGTTTGGAGGGGATGAGTGCTTGGAAAGGAAAAGGGCAAAAGAATTGGGATGAGGTGAACGGTTAGGATACTTGGAGAAGGGAAGTCAACACTTGGAGCATAAAGTGAGGTGCTTGACTCTTGATCATGCTTTAAATGATAAAGCTTTAGAAAGAGAAAATGAAGGACAAGGAGTTAGTGACTGAATTACCCATTGACAAGGTTGTCTTGTGTCTAGATCATAAGCCTCTCTCTCTCAATCCATTGTGCAAGTTGAGGCAACACTTTGACCATAAATGTCAAGCTTCTCTTGAGGGTCAGAATGTCTTGAAAAGGGCCTCCCCATGGATAGGGTGCCCTACAACCAATCCTTAATGCCTTTATCTGCGTTGTATCCTCTGGACTAAACCATCCTTGCCTCCATCCCTTGACTCTTCTCCAAGCAGTAGATCAAAATTTTCCATATAGCTGTCACCATCGTATGCATCTCGTTGTTCTTGATAAGCTCCATGAAAAACTAGTTTTGACCCTGCTCATATGGGAGGTAAACATAATGGTCTTGAATTTGATCATAATGCTGATCTGGAGGAGTTGGGAAATAAATTGGAGGTGGACTACATCGTTGTAGGTGTGAATTCCATGAGGGGTATGAATTCATGATTGCAAAACGTCATGGGATGGGAGAAAATGAAAGATATGGAAATAAAGATGAATGAATATGGGTGGAAATGGATGGGAGAAGGTCTTAGAACTCGAGAAAGGGGTGTTAACAAGATGGAGTCACCGGATGTGCTTCACATGTGCCTCAAAAGGATGAATATTAATAGGAACACACCAACCTATTAAGATGAAGTGGTAAGGTGCTTCATACCTCGCCACTGTGGCATGCAAAAGCGTTAGTGTGCATGATGGCTTAAGATTTTTGTTGATAACGAGACACCTTGAAATATGAGAAAAATATAACCTCGGTATCCCATCGGGTATGCAGTGTGATTACACAACATTGGACCATCTCTAGAGCCATGGGACCTACAAAACTTGAGATGGACCTCCAGGAGAGAAAGGTTTGTTCCTCGCTTCCTAATCTACCCGCCACAAGCTACTCTAGTGTAGGAAAACCTATCTAACCAAATTTAACCATTCCATGAGAGACAGGAGAGAGAGAGAGAAAGGGTGAAAGAGATCCTACACTAAGCAGTGATACACCAAAAAAAGGAAGTGGCTGGTCATAGATCCATACTACCCTTTTTGGAGAGAGGTGAGCGAGAGGAGAGGGTGGACAAGATGCTCCATCGACTGGAGATGAAGTTCATGTGGAACATAACTTTGAGACCCATTAAGCACAACTCGCAAGGAACATCAAAGTATGAATAGTATACCTTGCATGATGACAAGGTGATAAGAGACAACAAAATAAGCAAAGTATGGACAAATGCATCATGAAACAAATTCTATTGCTCTAAAAGTCACACAAATACATCATAAGTGGGAAAGGGAAAGGAAATGTCATAACATATCCATGAGAAGAGGCTTAAACTCCACAATATATCCTAAGGAAGAAGGAGAGATGGGGACAGAGAGAAACAATGAGAAACCGTTTGATTTTGGCACTCATTTACAATATATAGAAGAATGAGAGAGAAAGAGAGAGTTAAAATCTAATTCTGCTCCAACCACCCCTTCAATGCATTAAATTTTACCTATCAAAATGAAGATCTTTAGTGCAAGACCCATGCCTCTTTCGTTGTCCCCTATTGAACAAGAAAGAGCCCCATTATTCATCATGGCGGTAGGTGAGTGACTTGATAGCCCTCAAAATTAGTGGGCAAACATTAATGGAGGCACTAATGAGAAGGAGGCAATGAGATCTTTCCAAAAAATCCTCTCCCACCAAAATCGGATTTTCTAGTCAAAAGATATGGCTATCTAAAGATCAGGGTCACGAGTGCACAATTTTTAAAAGAGTCTGTCCATACTGGGTCCACGTGGCATCATCACGCATCTTCAACATTTATCTCCTTCCTTTCACTCTTTAAAATCACAACAGATTGACATTTGGTAGCTTCCGAGGGCTCCTTGAGCTCCTCTATATTTTCTCGAGTCTCTCCCGGTGGGTGGAGACATTGTGCCCATCCTGAGACACGTGGAGGCTTTGTGCTCATTTGGAAACTATCGCCAGTTTTTACCTTTGAAATTGCATGGTAGAGACACGTTGAGGCTTCCACAGGATTTTGGACTTTTCAACAGCTGACCTTACCTTTTCGAAATCTCATCACGTTGCAGTTAGTGCTCATTTTGGAGCTGCCTCTTGATTCACCTCGTAAAAGTGCACCGAAGAGACACGTGGATCTTTCTACTAGCCTATTCCTTCCTTTGTATTTTGGCTAAGTCCCTTTTGTCTTGGCAGGGCCATATATCTTACCTTGCACATGTGGAGGCTTAGCGCGCATTTGGGAACTCCGCTCTAAATTCTACTTTTGAAGTTGTTCCATGTTGACACTTGGCTCCTTCCATTGGCTTGCCTCTATTTAGACTTTTCAATGACCACCTCTACCTTTTCGGGCTCTAGACATGTGGTGAGCTTGTTCTTATTTTAGTCTGAAACCTCGTCTTTTTGCTTCAATCCTTGAAATTACACCATTGAGGCACATGGAGGCTTTTTCTTACCTTTTTATACTTAGCTGATTCGAGTCTACTCCCTTTCTGGTTCCTAGACACGTGGAAACCTCACGCTCATTTGAGTATCTGCTTTGGGTCATGCCTTTGAATTTGTGCCGATGTGACATGTGGGTCATCCTTTGGTTCTCTATCCCCTTTTTTGGCACGGGACTTGTGGAAGCGTGACACCTGTTTGGGGTATCCATTTTGGATTCAATCCTTGAGTTACGCCGATTAGGAGGGAACCCTCCACGGCTTTGTGACTTTCAATGGCCAATGAGACCTTGTAGGATTTTGGGCCCACACTTTAAAATTACGCCATTTGTGAAAAGGTAAAAAAGTTTTCAAAAGTCCCCCAGACTGTCCATCCCGCTTTTGGAAAAAGTCATGTTCGGGTCCCGTCGACCCACTTTTTCCACTTTGCAAATGTAATCCTTCTCAGCCCCGTGGACCCCGCAATTATACTTGTGCCTTTTTTGAAAAGTGTCAAAATGATAAAAATTTCTCCTACCACCCCATGGGTCCACAATTTCCATTAGAAAAAAATCTTCCCTAGGCCCGCCCATCCCACTTTTGGCAAAATATCCTTTTGAGGCCCACCAACCCATAACTTGAAAAATACAAAGAGTTAGAAAGACTTCTTTATATCTATGGAAAGGGGAAGAAATTTTCTATCTGATGGAAATGCTATTAGGGGCTTGAGTGCTTGAAATATGTAAAAATCAGATTGAATCACAAAGGGGAAAAATTGTGCCGGATTGACTCAAAATAAGTGTGAGTTTATTTTGGTCAACAGATGCCACATTAAATAGTTCTAGAATTGTGTATAAAATATAGTGGAAATGTGACATTCAATATATAGACTTCGGTACATTTTAAGAATATTTATTTATTTGAAATGCCACACTCAAAATATATTTTGTAACTTGTGTGGATATTCTACAATTTTAATAAACTTATAAAAACGTGTAAAGAAGACCAAATTTATTAACATTCATTTTATAAAATGCACTTTTCTTTGAATTTTTAGAAATATAATGTAAATACTATCTATCAAATTTATATTTTTCACATAAATTTTAAAAATAATATAATTTATAATAACACTATGTGGAGATGCCACATTAAATATTACTTGAATTATGTATAAAATTAATGGAAATGCCACACTTAATATATAGAGTTCTAGGACTTTTTAGAAACACTATTTTTATCTTTCCAAATATTCTATGAATTCTAAAATTAGAAGGGATTTTTAAGAATGAATGTTTATAAAACCTTTGTGGGATGGTCTTAAAGAGGGATAAGTATTTTCGAAGATGTGTTAGGAGGGATGAATCAAGCACTATGATGGATTTTCAAAAACTTCATACATAGGATCTTGCTTTAAAGGCAGAGGATGTGGCACCTAGAGATCTAATAATATTGAATAATAAAGACCACAAGAAAAATAAAAAAACAATGATACCATACAAAAATATTGTCAAATATGTTTACATAGTAAATTTTATTTTAGATCGTAGTTAATGCATATTATTATAGTAAAGCGACATCTCGATTCTAGGAATCCTAAATTATGTAAATTAAGTAAAAAAATATTCATAATAGTTATTTTTAATATTCTCAGTAAAATATTACCAAAAATATTTGAAGCTTCTTTGAATATTTTTGGAATAAGAATTGTTTAACATGATGAGATCCTCTCCACAAAATAGTCGAACTGATGGTGGAGAGAGATATCATCATGTTAATCAACTACTACGTCAACACCCTCCCACATGATGGATCTAGGTATACACCCAATCAGGCCCAACAATATTAGGAGGCAATGACACCGGAATTTCTTGGGAGGTCACCCATCCCAACACTACTCGGGGCTGGTGCGCTTAATTTCCGGTATCGAGTTACACGACTTGCCGTCACACCAAAAGATCAAATTTATGGTGGAGAGGGATCTCATCATGTTAATCAGATTCTACTCCAATAATATAGAAAATTATGAAACCTTGTCTTAATACTTTCTATTAAAGCGATGCTAGTGTTTTTCCATTTTATAGATAGATGATTATTTTTCTATTACGATACATAATTTGTGAAAGTCATTCTCTATAGATTGGTTTGAATTATTTCAAGTCTTCCTTCTCACATTCATACAGGTTTTGATACATAAGCTCTTTGTATTAAAAAAGGTGTTGATATGTTTGAATAATTGTGGGTATTATTTGTGTTTTATGATGTAATAAGTTAATTTGCCTAATTAAGTTGGATACTCTGTTTTTTATTTATTTTAAATTCACACTTTTGTATGCCACAACATGATATAATTAATCATATACAATCTAAGGCATATTTTCACTAGGATAACTAACATCATTAATCCAAAAAGGATGGAGTGTGTAGTGCCCCACATAGAAATTAAATTAAATACTAAAGAATTCAAACAAAAAATAGAAATTAGAGAAAATAAAAAAATGTGGGTCGGGATTACAGAGTTGAGTGTGGCAGAGTGCAACAATGTGTGTGGAGTGTGGAAGGGTTTTGTCGGGTAGAGATTTGGGGTGGTGTAGCTATAGGGGTTGAAACAAGGCATGCTACATCCTATACAACCATTCAAACATAGCATTTTCCTTGCCTAATAATAAAAATACTTTATTTGAGATCCAAACACGTTATCCAGCTGAAACCTAAGTTAACAATGTAAATTTAGAAGAAATTGGATAGCTTGTCGTGTTTACGAGATAGATGGGGACTTGTTGAGGGTTGGGGGTTGGGAAAAAAATGCAAGAGTAGTTTTGGAATTCACCTCTTGTTTTTCCAAGCATCTACCAAACCTCTCTAAAAAGGGTGATTTAAAAACATTAGGATGTTTTTAAATGCAAATAGAGGCATGGACATTTTCTTCACCACATGATGTTAAGCACAATGTTTTGGACCTCAAGGAGGCATCGAAAGAGTAGAGACAACTTCCATGGATTTTCCAACATTTTCCTCTGCCGATTGTGACAAAAATAAAAGCTCTAGAAAAGATTAGGGACATCCATCAAAGAGTAACTTGGATGAGGAAGGTCGTTAGATGTTATGTTTCCAAAGCAAGGCATTCGAAGGATGTAGGATGTGGAAGATGAAGGTGAAATTGTCTTGTTTCATGCGAGAGCCACTTGTAACAGTCTGTCATTTTGGGCCTCAAAAGAGGTGTGATAGTGTAATGCCCCATTTGAAGTTTATCTCGAGTTCTTGCTTGATGACCCCGATGTTCTAAGTGTGGAATGGTTGTGTGTGATCTCGTTGACCATTAGATGACTTTGACCTTATCGCAGAGAGAAGGAATAGCATCGTTACACTCCATCTTGCCTTCTCATGTCATTCTCGATGCCTCTAGTTGTGGGCCTCTCAGTAGCATCCTATCACGATTATCCTATTAAGGGAAAATCATGTTCTTGAATTTTGTAGGTGGCTTGAATGATGATTTAGTGCTGTAAAGGTTTGTCTAGTTAAAAGGTATATCTATATAATAATAATTATTATGAATTATCGATATTTGGTTATTATTATTATAATTTATCGAGCTTGACTATCGACCATTATGATAATGATTAATAAATATTTTAAGTTGTAAAATAAAATAATAATAATAATAATAATAATATTTTAATTTTCAATCGATTTATTAATTTTTTATTATTATTTTATTGTCGATTGTTATCAATATAATTATTAATTATATTTATGATATTTTATTGTGTCTTGATCATTCGTAGTAGAATCGTCGGTTCACGTGAATGAGAGGATCCCCTATTTTGGTGCCAAGGTTGGTTATTGTCTGTGTTGCCTTCAAACTTAAACCACTAGTTTTCCCCCTTGGTCGATCAAAGCTTGCATTCATGATTTCTTTAATCATATAAATTAAAGTAGAATTTGATTTTTTCACCCACCGACATGCCATCCTTTATGGAAATTTATTCTTCTTGTTTTGGCATGGTGGAGAAGCTTATCCCTATTGGAGGGTGGGAGAGGTTGAGATCCTACCATTTTTGTTTAATTCAATTAATGTTGTGCCTCACCATATACCTTCCTCCTTGGCTGTTGGTTTTATTTGTTGGTTCTTCCTCTCATCCTTTTTTTTATGTTTTTTTCTCTTGCCAATGATGATTTGGGATCTTTGTCCCCCTTTTTTTTTTTTCTTGGCTCTCGGTTACAATTTGTAAACGTCGCTCTAGATGTTGGTTGTGTTTCTGCTGGTAGAGGTGAACTAGGACGTTGGACACATGTTGGTTACATGTGGGTAAGAAAATCCATTTTATTGCTGGTGCTCCTATGCATTTCTGAAGTTGTGACCTTTTCCATGAGACCCCATCACTTTGAGGCATTTTTTCAATTGTTTCCACACATCATGGATGTGTCCAAAGTTTTCATACAACTATCAAAAATCTGATTTGCTTTCTAACTTCTGATGGATTTCCTTGTCCTATTTTTAACCGTTGTTTTTGACATAAGGCGAGAGGATGCTTACAAGGTTGTGGAGTCTAGTTTCCTCCTCTCTCTCACATATTTCTGGCCTCTTCATTAAACCAATTTTGTGTATATCCTATAGTTATAGCAGTATTTGAGACCACAATTCTTTCTACCCGATGTTACTTGTGTTAGCGAGCCCCTACCCGTGCAACGTGGAAAGTATTGGAGTTTTAGTGCCCATCCAATGGAAGAGATGAATTTTGACCTTGGGATAGATGTTTGAGAGGCTTGTGAGGTGTTTGGGAAACTTGTAGAAGATGGAGAAATAGGAAAGATAAACCTATCCATTTCTACAATTGATAAAATTTAAATATATCATCAAAATAGAACCTTATTTTTCCTAAAATATCTTTCTCTCTTTTTTTTGTTTGTGAGTTTGGATGTCTTCTTGGGAAATATCTCCCTCCTCTTATAATGTTCTTGTTTTATCTATAATATTTGTAAGTGTTAAAGTGGACAACATAGATGTACCCCCTTATCTCAAGCTATTATGTGTTCACACTTGAATGATTGACCTTCTACCCTTATTAGCTACATTTAAAGGATTGAGTATCGAGTTTGTCATGTTGTTTATAACTAGTGTTTTTTTTGTGAAAGCAAGCCGGATGTAACTTTAAAAATCTTACTTTTCGTATGAACTTATTATCATTATATTTTATTCTCTCCTGGATATCTAGGTATATGAACCCCCTCTCGTTAATCCTTAAATAATTTGAATTAGTGAAATCAAGACTAGTGAATTTTTACCTTTCGTTTATGGTATGTTGAGCACAATTCACATGGGTTATGACAACCCTACTTTAGCAAATAACCACTATATTTTACCCGATCTGGGTTTGGAGAGATTTTATTTTTGGATATGTAATCATCCTTTTGGTCCATGGGAAACAAATTGCCTTATGTCAGTTTTTTCTTTGATGTGCCCAACCTTAAGTGCTGAAGTTTTCAAGCTCCGTTGAACCTCCATGTCCTTTTTTCTAGGACTAAGTAAGTGATCACATCGATACTCAATCCATCCCACAAGTTTACAAAAATTTATGTGTGGTTGACATCTATGGTTATTTTTAAGTATGAAGGGAGTGTCATGGTGAAGGTACCTGATTATTTTAGTTATTTTCACCATGGATATGAGTATAGGATTGATTAGGTACTAAACATCCACCCAATCACTGTTCACCATTAGTATAGGTCCAAGACATTTAAGGTTTTACTTAAGGGAACTTTGACCACCCCTCATGAAGGTTGAACCATAGGTAAAATTGTAGTCACCAAGGTTTGAATTTCTTATGTGCATTTATGGATAATAATCCTTTATTTTTAGAACTATCAAGGATTAATTTCTGATATGGGATAACAATCGGTGGCACATATATTTTTTTAGCTCGCTGATTTTTGTGAGAAATCATTAATATTGTTATTGAATTTTGGATGAAATATATATATTTATATTTATGTCTTTGAATCATGATAGAAACTATTAAGATTATTAGGGACATTTGAAGGTTTTTATATTTTATATATATATATATATATATGTTGTTGAGTTATGACTGAAGTTGTTGTTAAGATAATTACATATGGTGATTCATGTAAATGCAATTTTTAGAGTGGTTTGAATTTGGTAATGAATGGTACGTTAAAAGAACTTGTGATGGAAAGGGGTGATCAACTTTATTTAAACTATATATATAGACTTATTGAGGAGGTATGTAATCCCATAGTGATACAAAACTTGGATGGATGTTTAGAATCATAACTTGTATAAAGGAACTCTCTTTTGCACTCGACATTTTATTTATATCTCTATAGGCCTATCGTATTACTTGTTTGGTGGTTAAAATTTCATTTCTTTTGAGACAATGTTCATAACTGAAGTATAAGACATTCTTCTTAGATTGGCATGGTGGAAATTTTTATTATATCTTAAGGAGTTATTAGTATGTAGAGCTTTAATCCAATTCTTGTAATAGAATGTTTCCTTTCTTGATATTGATAGATAATAGCTTATTGTTTCTATGTGTAGCCTTATCTTGCTTAGTTCTCATGAACTGACTAGGTTAATAATTTGTGTAGATACCTTATGCGAGTAGATGAGGGAAATACTTGTAGGATATTGCATCAATCTTGGTTATGAATTTATTTTGTACAAATACTTTTTATGTTGTAAAACTCTAGAAAGGGTCTTGTGAAAATTTTAGAAGAGGGTCAATGCCTTAGTATAATGTATTGTGCAGTAATGTTCCTTAACTATTAAAACAAAGGCTTGTTTTACTATCGTGGAAAAATATTAAATTTTATTACCGTATTGTTATGATTGGTTTTAAATGGATTATTAAAATGATAAAAATAGTATGGCATTGCTTAACCAATGTTTTTACTCTCTTTTCCCCTATTCATAGTTCCATAAAATGGTTTTTTCCCTTTGGGTTATGCGTCGTCTGGAAAGAATTGATTTAATCATGTATAGTTTTCACAAAAGAGTAATGGTAAAATTTGCTCTTGAGATAAAATGTTGTGTTGTAAACCCTTCTAGGACATAGTAACAATGAAATTATAAGCATAATAAAATGGTTGGATTATCCTTATAAAAATTTGTAAAAATGCCACATTTATTGACATTCATTATGGAAAATCCACTTTTCTTTGAAGTTTTAAAAATATAATGTAAATAATATCTATCACATTTATATTTTTTACATAAATTTAAAAAATAATATAATTTATAATAGCACTATGTGGAGATGCCACATTAAATAGTTCTTGAATTGTGTATAAAATATAGTGGAAATGTGACATTCAATATACAAACTTCTAGTACTTGTAAAGAATGTTTATTTATTTGAAATGCCACACTCAAAACATATTTTTAAGTTGTATGGATATTCCATAATTTTAATATACTTATAAAAATTTGTAGGAAGACCACATTTATTGACATTCATTGTAGAAAATCCACTTTTCCTTGAATTTTTAGAAATATAATGTAAATAATATCTATCAAATTCATATTTTTTTGACATAAATTAAAAATAATAATATAATTTATAATAACACAATGAGGAGATTCCACATTAAATAGTACTTGAATTATGTATAAAATTAATGGAAATGACACACTTAATATGTAGAGTTCCATACTTTTTAGAAGCACTATTTTTCTATTTCCAAATATTATACTAATTCTAAAAGTAGAAGGCATTTCTAAGAATGAATATTTATAAAACCTTAGTGGGATGGTATTTGAGAGGGATAAACATTTTCAAAGATGTGTTGGGTAGGATAATTCGAGCACGGGGTGAGATTTTCAAAAACTTCTACACGAGGATCTTGCTTTGAATGAAGGGGATGTGGTTCTTGGTGGTCTAATAATATTGGATAATAAAGACTACGGGAAAAGAAAAAAAAATGATAACAAACAAAAATATTATCAAATATTTTTACATGATAAATTTTATTTTAGGTTGTAGTTAATGCATTTTATTAGAGTAAATGACATCTCGATCCTAGGAATCCAAACTTAGGAAAATTAAGTAAAAAATTATTCATAATAGTTGTTATTTATATTCTCTGTAAAAATATTACAAAAATATTTGAAGCCTTGTCTTAATGCTTTCTATTAGCCAACGCTAGTGTTTTGCAATTTTAGATAGATGTTTATTTTCTATTGCAATACATAATTTGTTCATGTAATTCTCTATAGATTGGTTTGCATTGTTTCAAGTCTTCCTTCTCATTTTCACAATGTTTTGATACATAAGCTCTTTGTATTAAAAAAATTTGTTGATGTGTTTGAAGAATTGTGGGTATTATTTTGTGTTTTCTTGATATAATAAGTCGATTTGCATAATTTTGTTGGATACTAAGTGTTTTTATTTTAAATTGGTCTTTTTTTATTCCACAATATGATTTAATTAACCATATACAATCTAAGGCATATTTTCACTAGGATCACTAACATAATTTAATTCAAAAAAGAATGTAGTGTGTAGTACCCCACATAGAAATAAAATTAAATAATAAAGAATTAAAACACAAATAATAATAAATTAGACCAAATAAAGAAAAAGGTGTGGGGATTAAAGAGTTCTTGGTGGTAGAGTGTAGCAGTGTGTGTGGAGTGTGGATGGGTGTTGTTAGGTAGAGATGTGGGGTGGTGTATGTTAGGGGTTGGACAGGGCATGCCATGTCCTATACAGCCATTCAAACATGTCATTTTCCTTGCATAATAATAAAAATAAGTTTATCTAAGATCTGAACACATTAACCAGCTCAACCCTAAGTTAAAATTGCAATTTTAGAAGAAATTGGATAGTTTCAACATTTATAGAATGGATGTGCAACTGGTTGTAGGGTTGGGTGTTGTCAGCAACACAAATACAAGAGTATTTTAGATTCCACTTCCCTTTTTCCCAAAGATCCACCCAACCTATGTCAAAAGGGAGATTTATAGCATATTAGGGATATTTTGTTAATGGAAATGGAGGCCTCGACATTTTCCTTAGCCAAAACAAGCTTTGCATGGTGTTTTTGACCTCAAGGATCCATAGAAAAAGTAGACACAACTTCCATGGATTTTGTCAACATTTTCCCCTACGTATGACAAAAATTAAATATATGGAACAAATCATGGACATTGATTAAGGTGTAACTTGGATGAGGAAAGTTGTCAAATGTTATGTTTCAAAATTTGGGCATCTAAGGATGCATGATGTGGATCTTAAAGTGTAATTATCTTATTTCACACAGAGCCACTTGAATCAAGTCACTTTGTGCCTCAAAAGAGTCCTAATACAATTAAACTAATTTCCACAACCTTTCTTATAATTCCATGTAATTTCATTAGATCTGGTAGTAGTCGAGAAGGGATTTAATGTTTCAAGAAAAATGGAACATTTGTAATGCCCACTTCTTTCAACACTAAATGAAACATGATTATCTCTTCCGAATTTTTATAATCGTAGACCTTCTTTAGGTTATTCTAATTAACATACTAATAATATGTGCGGGGCATCATGACTCCATTGTGTTTTGGTTATTATTATTTTAACTATATGTCGTATTATGGACCCTAATGGGCATTTAAGGATAAAACAATTAGCTAGAATGGTTGCATTGTCATAATTTGATTGTGATAGCATTACTCTTTGATATTGTTTTGTTGTATTTGGTTTATCTTTGTGACTGGACACATAGACACTATTATGATTTATTATCAGCAAATATTAATAGATGAATGACATTAACACATTGTGATATGGGAATTGAAGGATAGACATTATTGTAACCAAACTGATTAACTTTTGATAGACATTTAGTATGGAAGAAAATGATGTGTTGTCAGATAAATATATGTTGATATTTCGAATCATTTTCGTATTGATTTTTATTATGATGTTCAAAGTTATTTTTGTGATTTATTTGATATTGGAGGATTGGTGAAATTGGGAACGAGTGAAAGTATTGCTTAAATTTTAGAATTCAGTTGGTTTATGATCTTAGTTGTAAACTGATGTATGAGTATAATTGAAATGTTTAAAATCAAAATAATTGTTAAATTACTTGGTCTTAGTAATAGTAGTTATGATATTTGATTTTGAAATGGATATTTAGATATAGGTTTTTATTACTTGACATCTTTAATATGGCCATGAGGCCGAGGGGGTTTCTTGTGCTTTGCGAAGAAAACATATCACAACAAACGATGGGTGGATTGGAGACCAACCACATTGGGATGCTAGATGAATTCAACAAGGGTCACCATGGAAACATGTATTTATTTGTGTGTGTGTGTTGTATTGTTGTTAGGGGGTCCCATGGGGGCACCTCGGTTGTTACTTAGGGGTTGTGTGTTATCTCTTTCATTAGTTTCTTTTATTTGATTTTAGTATGTGATTTATAGTGATGTATTCTCCTTTTATTAATTACTTGTTTTTGTCTAAATTAGTAAATTAACTATTTTACTAAAATAAATTATGAATGGGTCAAAATAATTTCATTTATTAGATTTGATGTCTCTTGGGCTATTTATTGTAAGTTGAGTGCTTGGGATCTTGAGTATTATACACTCTCACCCTTCATGGAAATTCAGATTTTACCAATTTTCGGTTTGAAGAAGCTTGGAGATTGACTCTTAGAACAAGTTCTATGATGGAAAGGTAGGACCTTTAATCTTGCTTAATGTTCTTCTTTATTTTTGTGTACATGTGCTTGTTTTTGAATGTTTTGGAATGCTTGTTGGGTGCTCGGGTAGATTGCCTAAGTGTGGTATAGGAGGGGACTATTGGGAGAATTCTATAGGGAGACATAAGAGTTTAGTTTATGTTTTGGAGGGAGTTTGGGTTGGGTGCCCCACCTTGGAAAAGGAATGCTTACATTTATTACTAGTTTCTACTATAATGGAGGCATTAAAGATTGAGGAGGCATAAGAGTATGTGGGAGGCATAAGAGGTACTTGAGGGAGGCATAAGAGTATGAGGGGTTTTGAGATATATATTGGAGATTTTTAAGGTGGGCACCCATTTCCCATTGGGAGGCATAAGTTACCTCCCCATAGGTTCTTGCTCCTTTGGCCTTTTATAATTGAAGCCTTGTATATTTTGTGGTTTTCTTTCTTATGTTTGTAGTTTGAGTTGAATGTGTTGTGGATTGGTTGTGAAATAATTGGTGTTTTGATGTGGAATATTGTTTGTGTCCATGTGTTGGATCTACGTTTCATTGCAATGTAGTTGGGGCTCGGGGACTAATGAGGAGGATGCATTCTCCTCCTCAATGGAATTCTCGGTTGGGTGGAGAGTGTTGTGTCTCCCCATTTTTGTGATCAAATGAAGCATGATGGAACTATCTTGTTGGTGAGGTGAAGCTTGGAGCATTGTTTGAGTCCTTAAGAACTCTCCGTTGTGATAAAACCTTCTTGTTATTTCCACTCAAGCTAGAAGATTGTACCATTGTATTTTTGTTTAAAGGAAATATTGTATTGTAAGTGGAAATATTATTTTAAGAAGTTCATCAAAGAATTGTAAAATTTCCCTTCTCTTTAGATTGTAATATGGAAAGAAAAAATCCAAAATGTAAATCTTGATTAAAAGCTTAGCCTTAGTTTGTATTGTGAGAAAAGAAGTTCTTTGTTTTAAAATAAATGAGCTATACTCAATGGGAAAAGAAATTTTACTTTCATTGTGAAGTTGTATTATTGTAAATGAGAAAGAAGGAATATGGAATTTGTAAGATGGGGAAAATGTAGGCATAGTAAACTTGAATGTATAACAAAGTTGTTATAGTTATTTTGAATATATAAGTTGTAGTGAAAATGAAAGAGACAAAAAATTTGAGGTATATTGTTATGTGGGAATGTTGCATTTTGTAGTAAGAAAATAACAATGTTAGAAGTAGATTTAGATCCTTTTTACTCTTGGAATTGAAAGGAAATTAGTTGAACAAAATGAAAATGATCTTGTAGTAGTTGTGTTATTATTGGAATAGATCATGCTTTAAAATGAGTAGTTTTAACTAAGGAATGAATAAATGGAACTAAATCTTACAACTAGAAACTTTAGGCATATAAAATTAAGCTCAGAATGAATCTTAGAAAAAATTAGTAAATTTTATTTTTTGACAAATCTCGGGTTTGAAGGTTTTATTTCTAAGAAATAACCTCCGCCACATGTGTAGAATGGTAGTAGCGTAACCACCGCTCGGGTAAGGTGGTGGACTCGAACTACCGATTTGGTAAGGAAGAAGCTCATGAATCGTAAACTATGTGGGGCGGTGGTCCCAGGGACCGTTAGCTACCTCGGGCGGTGGTTACTGTCACTTATGATGGAAAATCACAATTCGCGCCTATCGAAGTTTAACTTGTTCTAATCAATTTTTTAATCTTGTAAAACAACAAGAAAACCACCAAAAACTAATGAATGACTGATTATTACTATTTAAAGCAAATACATCTATAAATGGTAAATAAAAAGCACTCATTCTCATTTATATTAATGGGGGTAGGGTTTTCCCCAAATAGAGAATGACAAATACAAATAGTTTTGAAATAAAAATAGATTGGTAAAGGAAATCCCTTCAATCCTTTAATGGGAGAAATTACAATGATAAATCCATAAACAAAACTACCCTAAGCTTGATCTTGAAGAATTTCTCCATAGTTTCTCCCTTCCTTGCTCCCATGGCTTCCTTTGCTCCAACCTGCAAATCAAATAAGAGGAAATAGACCAAATGAGGAGAATAGAATAAAGGAAAGGTTTTAATAAGAATTCATAAGGAATTTTACGGTTAGTTTGCGATGTAGTAGGCCACATTGAATTGATCTAAGGGTGGAGGATCAACCCTACACTTGTTTTTGTAGGAATGATTTTTATAAATGTCTTAATTAAATCTTTAAAGATATGTGTAGATGGGTGAATGGGGCCATTTTATTACCTTGGGGTGCAAAGTATTTATTATTTCTTAGTATGTTGGAGGAAACTAATAAAAATGAATTTAAGGTAACAGGATAATGAAACTAAAATAATTAAGTATGAGGTTAACCTTTTTGGGATTGAATATTAATTAAAGAGGAGAAAACACTTAACCAAGTAATTTAAATTAGGAACCTTACTAAATGACTTTTAATCAATCAACCTTAGAGATAAAGTAAATTAATTATTTAATCATTTAACTAGACCTGGTCCATCAATTGTAAAGTTGAGATTATTGGTGAAAATTAATTTAATGCACACTAAGGGTTAACACCCTTGTAACCTTTTAACTTGTAAAAGAAAAATTTAATCATAGTTTTCTTGTTAAGTGTTAGGTTTTAATGTGTTCCTATAATGTCATTTTTGTGGGTGTTAGATGTGGTATAAGATCCATGCATTCAACGGTTGAACCTTGGGCTGATATTGAAACCTTGAAACTAGTTAGCAAGATTTGAAACTCCGTGATTAAAATAATAATAAAATAATAAAGTTGTTCAAATTGTTGAACTCGCCTAGTGGATTTTGTCAAACCTAGATAACAAAAAATGTTAAATTAAATGGATATTCTTACAAACTTCTGGTGTAATAAGAACTTGTTTTCATTTGAAAATATGTTGTTTGATGAGTAGTAAATTTTTCTTTAGTCATATGATGCGATAAACCCTATGTGAATATTCCTTATCGGAATGATAAATTATATGGTGTAAGTCTTGTGGTCTTGCATAGTAGTTGTGTTATGGCTTCACACAAAGTAATTTAGAAGTTTTTTAGTTTCCTAAAGCTCCCCGTTTTCCTTGAGTGGTTAGACAAACTAGTTTGGTTGCCACTTTGGGAACTTAATCCTTGTATGAGTAAGTGGATATTAGGTCTTGGTGTTGCTTTTATTCTAGCCTTGCGTATACATTCTTATAACCGAGCTCGAGGTATAACACTCTATTAATGACCATGAAGGGCTGAAAAGTTATTGAGATGTTGACTTTTGATATTTTATATATTCGTAAATTAGTGTTATTTTATATGGGACCAAAATTTTTTTATGATTGGATTGAGAAGATCGAGGCTTTTTAGTTAATTATTTCTTTTGAGAAAATTTTTAGATATTACAATGCGATACTTACCCACTTTTCTTGATTGCTAATATTTGTTGGATTTTACTTTGACAAGTGACTCGGAGATCGTTTATCTGTGGCTACTTAGCTAAAATGTTAGGTGATTCCTTCTTGCATGTTGTTGAGATGGTTCTATGCTTTGCTTGTATTGTGACATTTTATCATATGGGGAGGTACACCTAGGTGCCTTGAATGTATTCTTAGGTGCTTTAAGTTATGTCTTTGTTTTGGAATGTTTGAACCTTGAGTTTGTCTAGGATCTTGGATTAACTCTTTTGTTATTCAGTCTTCCTAGAGAGAGTTCATTGTGTAGTGTGGTCCTTTTGGAAATTTGATAGATATTTTGGTGATTCTATTACAACTGGTAAGATATTTTATCCTCGTTAGAGTAGATGTGTTTGGTTATGGGCTTATGGATTGTGTTAGGATTGGATTGACTCTTGGTTGAATGTATATTTTAGTGGATAAGTGTTTGTTTGGTAGTGATGTTCCATGATGGCATGCTAAGTTTATCATGGTTTCCGTGTTTCTTTATAGAAAGTATTGACTTGTGGATTGTATGTATCTTGGTAACTATGGTTAGATTTAAGCCCATTCGGGAAGTGTGTTTAATTAAGTGTTCTTTTTTTCTCTCATTGACCTATAAATAAGGCTACCCTTGTCTTAACCTTTTAGATTGTTATGAATAAAAATTTATGACCTATTAATCTTTGGATTACATGGAGACACTTATGGATGTTGTTGGGTCTTTTGAACCTTTCTCTTAGAGATGTTAGTTTTGTAGATCTTAATATTTTAATCTCGGTGGTGCTTATCTTATGCTTCTTCTTTTAAAACTATAACTCTTGGTCATAGAGTCCATGTTTGGGTAGATTAATTGATTGTCCTCTTGTATTTGATGATTTGTAATTGAATGTGGTTTCCTTGGAGTAAAATTTTCATTGTCTCACCTTGTTGCTTTGTTGGTGGTATCTTGTGGAAATATGGGTTTTGATTTAAAAAATTTCCTTGTCTTATTATGCGAGTAAAATGTTTGAGCCTAAACTACAAATAGTGTAAAACCTCGTAAATTCATAAAAGTAAATATGCCTCTTTAATGGGTATTCTTGGTAACTTTTTTGAGACTTTTAGAGACCAATAGGAAGGTTTAATGATGCTTGTAATTATTTTGTAAACCCTTGAAATATTGGTGTGGTACATGTTGAATGATAGATTCCTAGTTCTTACGAAATTAATGATGTGTTTTCTATGTTGAATGTCTCTTGTTCCTATAGAATTAAAAATGTGATGTGTGGATTCATCTCTCTCTCTCATAAATTTAATAATGTGATATGGTTTCCAATTCCTTCTCATTAAAATATATTTAGTAAAATGATTAATTGATCATAATGAGACCCTAATTGAGGAACTTGGATTTTGAGACAAAAGTAAATAAATAAAATAGAACATTAGGAAAAAGGAAATGTTTTCTTGATATAATCTTGGTAGATTAATAAAATAAATCAAACTATGTGGAAAGAAAACAGAAAGGAAAATTTTCTCATTTTACCTTCCTTAGAAGTAAAATAAATAATTCTTCCACCTATACAAAATGGCGAGGTGTCGTGCCAACTTTAACGGTGCTTCTTGATGATGGAAATAAGTGATGTCATAATAGTAAAAGATATTAATTAGGAAAACTTGTAAGAAAAGTGTTAGCAAGAGAAATTAGAACTTTGATTTAGTAATTGGTTTATGAAATGAGTAGTATTTATGTCTATTAAGTGTAATGTATAGTTTAACATTTAGTTCTACCACCTACCCGGAATTGTGAAACACCTTGTTGTTAGTGATGTGTTCTAATTGCGTAGTATTCCCTTATTTATAGAAGTATGTGTATTTTCCTATTAGGATTTTGGTTCATCATACCCTTTTCACCTCGTGGCTTGATGAGTGTGAGTTTTGGCCTTTAGGATTCGGCTTATTTCTTGGTTTTAGGAAAAACAACTTGTGTGTTGTTTTAGTCGTTGGAGAAATAAGTCATTGTAATTTTAAGGCAACATATGTTAAGGATATGAGATAACTTTGGGAAATTATATTTTCTTATTTTTACTTGATTCACCTTGTGGTTGTTTCCCCTTTTACCACCGGAAGGAAAGTGTTATTTCGAGGGATTTTCTCACTTTTTGTATGATGCACTTCTTGACCTATGCAATAGGACCCCCTCGCATTACTTGTTTCTTCTCTCTAGCTCCCTTGAGTTCTCTTTAGTGTTACGACTTATGCATGTGCTCTCTTATGGTTATTTTGAACTTGAGAAGGGTTTAAGATAAATAAATCCCTTTGTGTTATGTAGAGTGAGTGGTGCCTCTTGTTTTGATATGTTAGTTCTAGTGTAAATTCCTTCTAAATGTTTGACGTTTCTAAATTAGGTTAGTGTTGTGTGTTCATTCTTGAATGTAAAATCAAGTTATATAAAACCTTATGGTCATGTTTTTTTCTTAGTATTTCCATGAAAATTTAATTATACCCTCTTGGGTTATAGAAGTGCTTCCCATGAATAGTTTTCTTGATCATAAATGTGTTGGCTAACTTAAGTGTCCTTCCTTGTTGTTAAACCTCATCTTGTGTGATCTCAAAATTGTGATACCTTTGAGTAGACATGTTTTCTCATATAAATTGATGGTCGTGGTTGATATTTGCTAGTCTTATCTAAATAACGAACCTTGAAAGTGTAACTTAACCTTAGTGGAAACCTTAACTTGTGTTGTTGTAGTATGTGGGATCCATGGGAGACTATATGGTTATTTTGATTTTGTGAAAATTCTCCCAAGGTTATTCTTTTTCTTGGTGGTTATTTTTGAGATTCCTCTGACCATTTCATCTTTTGATGTTATATGTTGGAGCTTGGTTGACCACGTAGATTTACTCTATAGAATTATATGTTTGCAACCTTACTAAAAGAAATTTATGACTCATTCCTATCAATCTCCTTCTTCTTGTTAAATTACATTAGACCAAACTGGGGTTCTATAGATAGACTCTTGTTGAAGCAAAGGAATTCCACAAAGGGGTACGATCCTTGTTCTTATGCATTTTTATCTAACTCTTTCTTTTTGACTTCTGAGAGGAAGTCAAATATACGAGGGGGGATGTAATTACAACTTCTCTTCAACACTAAATGAACCATGATTATCTCTTATGAATTTTTATAATCGTAAACCTTGTTGCTTTATTCTAATTAACATACTAATAAGATGTCCGGGGCATTATGAATCCATTATCCTTTGGTTATTATTATTTTAACTATATGTCATATTGTGGACCCTGATGGGCATTTAAGGATAAAACAATTAACTAGAATGGTTACATTTTCGTAATTTGATTGTGATAGCATTACTCTTCGATATTGTTTTGTTGTATTTGGTTTATCTTTGTGACTGGACACATAGACACTATTGTGCATTATTACCAGAAGATATTAATAGATGAATGAAATTAACACATTGTGATATGGGAATTGAAGGATATACATTATTGTAACCGAACTGATTAACTTTTGATAGACATTCAATATGGAATAAAATGATGTGTTGTCAAATAAATATATGTCGATATTTTGAATCATTTTTGTATTGATTTTTATTATGATGTTCAAAGTTATTTTTTTGATTTCTTTGATATTGGAGGATTGGAAAAATTGGGAACGAGTGAAATTATTTCTTAAATTTGATGATTCAGTTGGTTTATGATCTTAGTTGCAAACTGATGTATGAGTAGAATTGAAATGTTGAAAATTGGAATAATTGTTAAATTACTTGGTCTTAGCAATAGTAGTTATGATATTTGATGTTGAAATGGTTATTTATATATAAGTGATTTATCACTTGAGATTGTTAATATGGCCATGAGGCCAGAGTGGTATTGTGTGTTCTGTAGGAAAACATATCACAACAAATGACAAGGGATTTGGAGATCAACCACACCTTTGGATACTAGATGAATTCAACAAGGCTCACCATGGCAACATGTATTTTATTCGATGTGTGTGTGTCTTGTATTGTTGTTAGGGGGTACCCATGGGGGATCACATCAAATTGTGACCAAGGGGTTGTGTGTTATCTCTTTCATTAGTTTCCTATAATGGATTTTAGCATGTGATTTATAGTGATGTAATCTCCTTTTATTAATTACTTGTTTTGTGTCTAAATTAATAAATTAATTATTCTACTAACCTAAATTATGAATGGGTCAAAATAATTTAATTTATTATATTTCATGGCTCTTGGGTTATGTGTTGTAAGTTGAGTGCTTGGGATCTTGAGTTTTGTACACTCTACCCCTTCATGGAAATTCAAATTTGGCCCAACTCTTAAATTACTATAGAAACTATGGATTGGGGGGTCAAAAATAGACCCCAGCATGTGTTTTTTAAGTCAAAAAATAAAATTTATTGCACTTTTCTTACAAAGGTATTAAAGTTTGTTCTTAGGTGCTGTGGGCTTAGATTGTGTGTGTAAGTATTTTTTCATTTCACTCACCCAAAATTTATTGTGCATTTGGGTTGAGGTTTTACTTGTGATGAGGAGTTTAAGGATGAGTGATGTGGAATCCTACATCGATCCAACTCACCCTCATCTCTCCCTTTCCTATTCATTCAAGTTCTTTTTCTTGGTTGAGGTGTTACTTGATTCTTTGGTGCTCTTGATTTTTTTGGAGTTCATGGATTTTGGGAGTGCTTGTGGTCTTTGTTGGAGCTTGTTGGTGATTTCTTGGGTTTGAAGAAGCTTGGAGATTGACTCTTGGAACAAGCTCTACCATGGAAAGGTAGGAGCTTTACTCTTTTTTAATGTTCTTCTTTTATTTCTATGTATATGTACTTTTTTTGAATTTTTGGAATGCTTTTTGGGTGTTTGAGTAGATTGTGTAAGTGTGGTGTAGGAGTTTAGTTCATGTTTTGGAGGGAGTTTTGTTAGGCGCCCCACCTTGGACAAGGAATGCTTACATTTATTACTAGTTTCTTCTATGAGGGAGGCATAAGAGGTACTTGAGGTAGACATAGGAGTGTGTAGGGTTTTGAGATATATGTTGGAGTTTTTGAAGGTGGGCACCAATTTCCCATTGGGAGGCATAAGTGACCTCCCCATAGGTTCTCGCTCCTTTGGCTTGTCCTATTTGAAGCCTTGTATATTTTGTGGTTTTCCTTCTTGTGTTTGTAGTTTGAGTTGAATGTGCTTTGGATTGGTTGTGAAATACTTGGTTTTGTGATGTGGAAGGTTGTTTGTTGCCATGTGTTGGATCCACCTTTCATTGCAATGTAGTTGGTGCTTGGGGGCCAACGAGGAGGATGGCTTCTCCTCCTCATTGGAATTCTTGGTTGGGTGGGGAGTATTGCCTCTCCTTCACTTTTTTGTGATCAAATGAAGCCTAATGGATCTATCTTTTTGGTGAGGTTAAGATTGGAGAATTTTGGAGTCCTTCAAATCTCTCCCTTGTGATAAAACCTTCTTGTTATTCCCACTCAAGGTGGGAGATTGTAATATTGTATTTTTACAGGAAATATTGTATTGTAAGTGGTAATATTATTTGAAGAAGTTCATCAAGGAGATGTAAAATTTCCCTTCTCTTTAGATTGTGATATAGAAATAAATAGTCCAAAATGTAAATCATGCTTAAAAGCTTAGCTTTAGTTTTTATTGTGTGAAAAGAAGTTCTTTATTTTAAAATAAATGAGATATGCTCAATGGGAAAATAAATTTGACTTTTCTTCTGAAGTTGTATTGTTGTAAATGAGAAAGAAGGAATATGGAAGTTTTAAGATGGGTAAAATTTAGGCATACTAAACTTGAAGGTATAACAAAGTAGTTATAGTTAATTTTGAATATATAAGTTGTAGTGAAATTAGAGACAACAAATTTGAGTTATATTGTTATGTAACAAGGTTACATTTTGTAGTAAGAACATAAGAATGTTAAAAATAGATTTAGATAATTTTATTCTTGGAATTGAAAGGAAATTAGTTGAAAAAAATGAAAATGATCTTGTAGTAATTGTGATATTATTGGAATATATCATGCTTTAAAATGAGTAGTTTTAACTAAGGAATAAATAAATGGAACTAAATCTTACAACTGGAAACTTTAGGCATATAAAATTAAGCTCGAGAATGAATCTTAGAAAACTTTTTTAACTTTTGTTTTTCTGAAAAATCTCAGGTTTGAAGTTCTATTTATAAGAATCGGGACCATCGCCCTTTACAGAGTGGCGGTCTCATAACCGGCACTCAGGAAAGGTGGGCTGTCTCACAACCACTTCTCTCGGAAAGGAGGAAATTTTTGAATTTTCACCTAGGTGGGGCAGTGGTTTGAGGACATTCGGCATGCCTCGGGAGGTGGTTCTGTCACTTATGACATAAATTCACGCCACACCTATGTAAGTTTAACTTGTTCTAATGAAATTTTTAAGCTTGTAAAAACCACAAGAAAACCACCAAACTAAAGAATGGATAATTCTTATTATTAAAGAAAATACATCTCTAAATGGTAAATTAAAAGCACTCATTCTCACTTATATTAATGGGGTAGGGTTTTCCCCAAATAGAGAACCCCAAATACAAATAGTTTTGAAATAAAACTAGATTGGTAAAGGAAATCCCTTCAATCCTTGAATGGGAGAAATTACAATGATAAATCCATAAACAAAACTACCCTAAGCTTGATCTTGAAGAATTTCTCCATAGTTTCTCCCTTCCTTTCTCCCATGGCTTCTTTTTCTCCAACCTGCAAATCAAACAATACAAAATAGACCAAATGAGGAGAATAGAATAAAGGAAAGGTTTTAATCAGAATTCATAAGGAATTTTAGGGTTAGTTTGGGATCCTAGGATCTAGTGGCCACAATTTAATTGATCTAAGGGTGGAGGATCAACCCTATGCTTGTTTGGTAGGAATGATTTTTATAAATGTATTAATTAAATATTTAACGGTATGTGTAGATGGGTGAATGGGGCCATTTTATTGCCTTAGGGTGCAAATTTGTTATTGGTTCTTAGTATGTTATACGAAACTAATAAAAGGAATTTAAGCTAATAAGATAATAAAACTAAAATATTTAAGCACGAGCTTAAACTTTTGGGAGTGAATAATAACTAAAGAGGAAAAAACTTAACCAAGTAATTTAAATTAGGGCACCTTACTAAATGATTTTTAATCAATCGACCTTAGAGATAAAGTAAATTAAATATTTAATCATTTAACTAGACCTGGTCCATCAATTGTAAAGTTGAGATTATTGGTGAAAATTAATTTAATGCACACTAGGGGTTAACTCCATTGTAACCTTTTAACTTGTAAAAAAAAAATTAATCACAATTTTTAGGTTAAGTGTTAGGTTTTAACGTGTTCCTAGAACATCATTTTTGCCAGTGTTACAACATTTTTATTTACCAGATGGGGGTTGTGTAGAGATTCTCTAGATTATTGAAATCTTTTCTTAGTTTTTCTTCTTTTACATGCACATGTTAAGGACATGGAGCCTATGGTAGTGTGTTTACTTGGTGATTGATGGTTCTGCATGCATAGAGGGATTTAAAAAATGTGACCTTGAGTTTATTTATTTTTATTATCCTTAATTATTGCAGCTCTGGTAGATATGCACACAAGATGAAACCTCTTAGAACACCTCGGTTTGAATATATGCATAGAATTGGTTTGTGAAAAAATGTAGAGGAAATCAATTACTATTTGACAAAATGACAAAATAAATAAATGTGGCCTCTTGGAAAAATATTACTACAAGCCATGGACATCCTTATGAACATTTGTCCTAGTGTCTACCTAATCGGTCCACCTTTGTCACCATCCTCCCGCTTAGGATCCAAAATGGGAGCTTTGGAACAAGGTTTTGAATCCTCTAAAGCAACACCATTGGTTCACCATCTGCATCCCAATCAATTCACCTTTACTAGCATACTCTCAATATTTGTTAAAATGGGAGCTTTGAAATAGGGCGTGGACATACACTAAAGCATAATGGAAATGATACATGTGTTTTCTCATATGATGTAGTTTTAAGTTCCCGATAGTTATGTATGCAAAATGTGGAAGCATGCACTTGGCATGTGAATTTTTTGACTAAATTCCTAAAAGAAATATGGCCTTATATATTGGAATGGTTGAAGGATATGCACAAAATGGGTTCATTAAAAGGCCTTAGAAACACCCAAGTAAATGTTAATAATGTGTGGACGTGTTGGGATTTTCCATTTGAATGAAGTGGCTCACCCTCGAATATTCCTTACTATAAGGGAAACGATGTAACTTGAACAATGAAATAATAACTTTATCCTTCTTTCTCAACTTTGATACATTGATCCACATCTTTTGTGAGACGAGTTATTCATTGCAAGGATTGACAAACCATTTTCGACCCTTTTATATTGTGTGCATTGTGTTTGTTGAGAGCCACTTTGGGTGATTTTTTGTCCCTTAGGAATGGTCTACTTACCTTTATCTCTTATAATTTTCATATAATTTTGTTATTGTTTTCAAATAAAATAGAAATCCTAAACTATTAGATACTCAAATAATTGTATATTTTAACCAGATTGCTAGTGCAATCAATAAAAAACACCTTGTGATTTTTCTATCGATTTACAATTTGACCCTCAACCATGTTACAACCATAACCTCATACATTGTTAAACCCGGGTGTCAAAACATGGTACACATGTTTGTTTGTTTTGGTGAGAGTTAGACGAGTTAACTAAAACAACCATTTTTATCTTATCAAACAACTATTTATTCAGAGAGTCACATCGAGCATTACCTTGACCTCATTTTATTATTCTCTCTTCGTCACTCCTCTAAGAGCCTTGTTACTCCGTTTCACACTTTTAGGAACCTATCAAAACTAAAAAGTTAGCTTTCATTTAGAACCACCATTTGAACCATGAGCAAAGAAATATCTATCCACCTCCGCAAAACTCAAGTATTTATACTAGAAAATTTCTTGTAACCTTAATTTTTGGGGAAAAATTCCTCTATATAGTTAGTGAAGGCATTTTCTAGGCCTCGGGTCACTGTTTGACTAGGTCAAACTAGGTCAAATATGATGAAGAGCTCCAAAAACTTGTCATCGTTTTTAAACCATTTTCCAGCTTCTCAATTATGTCAAATCTATGAATTCTCCATAAAAAGGAGAGTTTGTACTAAATTTTCCATTACACGTTCATCTATTGAGCGAGAGTTTTGGTTGAGTTTTCTCAGCCCTTGACATAAAATTTATTGTTGTTGCAACTTGAGTCATTATGATTGGTGGCTCGGAAAACCATCCACCAATTGTGCATCATTTACAAGTTTTGGATTTCGTTAGTCCCTCGGATTCTTGGTATATAGGTGGACACGTAGGAAATCAATGGTCATGAATTTTCTTATCAGAAGACAATTTTTGAATGCACTTTCTTAGCCTTTGAATATAAATTTGATGTTTCGCAACTTCGAGGGAAAATATTAAGGATGATCGTAAAATCCTAACCAAGTTAGCAAATAGGCATGAAAACCTCTTGAAACTTATAGATAATTGTATGAAACTCTATCTTGTGACTTATTGTGTGAAATTTGACTTTTAGAAAAATAATGTTTCTCTTTCTTCCTATCTCTTTCTCTTTCCTTAGTTAATAAATGAAGTGAGATAAAATGAAATGAATATATATGTCTCTAACCCTCTCTTTTCAAGTGAAAACTATTATTATCATGTAAATAGAAAAACTAAAAACCTTAACTATGCTAGTTGTAGGTGGATGCAATGCCAACAATTTATCACTAATTTCATGCTCACATGGTTTTACAGGATGCAAGTAAGATGGTGAAATGACTTGGTTTTGATTCATTTTATATTATTGTAATTCATGTATTTTAATTTAATACAAACAAATTTTTATGTTTTGGTATGTTACAGTAAAGAATTATTTTTGAAATTTTGCAAATATGAATGAGATGCTAGATTAAGGGCGCTTTGAGAAATGTGCATTTAACTATAGGTGTTCTTTTGATTCAGATTTATATGGTTAAAAAAGGGTGTTTGATATATATGTTAAGTGATATTGTAGACAATAGTTCAACATTTGTGAAGTATTGAATGGTTAATTAATGAATTTTTAAAGTATTTTAAAGATGCCAGTGTTTAAGGAAACACTCATCTAAACATGGTGATATTTAATTCCAAAATTTATATTGTAAAAGTTGGATAAATGTGATAAATGAAATTTGATTGAATATCATATACTTGTAATTCCAATGTGTAATTGATGATTAAATAATTGGTGTGTGGTGTTCATTATTTTTAAAATGTAGTAAAGAAAGCTAACCAAAATAGTTAAACCTAGTATAAAATTCATGCATATTCATGCATAACTCCCCTTCATGTGTTTTTCCTTTCAACATAGAAAACTAAGACCTTAGAATGAACTCAATCATTACACTCAATAGAACCTTCTAGATTAGGTAAATAAAATCCCAAGTATGAAGTTTTCTTCATATATTATATACTTATCGATGACATTGTGAACTCAACGATTAGGAATGAAATGGGTGAACATTATCTAGAGTATGTGGTAACCTTGAAAGGATTTGTAATCACATGTCTAAAAATAAAAATAAAAATTATTAAGGTAGAATGCTATGGGAAACCAACATTAAACATGATTTAAAATCCTCTTAGACCAACATACATGTTGATTGGAAAATATTACCGTTAACATTGAAAGTCACCTTTAAGAGTTGGGATCATAAATGAACTCACTACGAAATCTCATTTATCGTTTGGGTTATATGATACTCATGAAATATAATCTAGAAAGAAGAAAATAAGGAAGTATTTTGCCATGTTTAGATCCTTTGAATCCCTTAAATTAACTATTGGAGGATAATTATAAAGAGATTAATACTAATTCTTACCCTTAGGAAGCGTGATCATGAGATGTTATTCAATGGTAAAGTGAAACATGATATTCCTTGTAATGTGATTAAACTATCTTATGGATAAATAACCTATTTCTAAAATACTTATTGTGTACTAACTCAATCATAAATTTATAAATGAATCCAAGAAACTTTACTATAAATCCTCAAGCAAAAAAAAGGTGAACTTCACATCCTTTGGACTTACAATTGTTCAGGTTATGTATGAGGTATGATATAAAATAAAGATGCATGCCCTTAGGAACAAATCCTAGGGATAAGACTTAATACTCATGTTTGTATGTAAATAGCATTGTGTTCAACTAAGTACACTATTAATGAACAAGTGAATTAAATAAGAAATAAAAATAATGGCAATGTTCCATATTCAACGAGATACAACATGAGTTAAATCTTAAGCAATATAAAGGAAATATGACAAAGATAAATGAATGTATCATTCACATATTATGTTCCTTTCTAGAACTTAATTTAATGAATTAAACATGATTTTAATAAAGATGTAAACCTAAAAATAATGTTCCATGGGAATACCGCAGCTACAAGTTTATACTATAGTTGAATGCTTATGTTCTCCTTGTTGTATAGGAAGAAAAGTGGCCTTGATTTCCTTCATGTTGTAGTGCCCACTTCCCTTTGACACTTTTTATATTGATCATGACACTACTGACTATATTATGGACATTATTATAGTTTTTATTTAGTATGGTGTTAGATGTCGATTATGGATTATTTTGACTATCATTCATATATGATGCATGATGATTACGAGAGATATTTTATATATTGAGGATGATATATTGCTGATGTGGTTATATTTATGGATGTTTGGTCAGACATGTTATATTTGGATATATTGAGTAGACCTAAAAATGGAATTAATTTGATGATCGTATAGTTGTTGATAAAATTGTAAATGATATTTTTGGTTGCCTTTATGTTGTTTTGATTCATATATAAAGATGATTTTGGAATTATATTTATATGTATTTTCGATGTTCTGATGTGGCCATGAGGCTGAAGGAGGTATTGTGTTTTACATGTTAAAATATCACAACAAACATTAGGGGATTGGAGACCAACCACATTAGAATTCTAGATGAATTCAACAAGGTCACCATGGAAACTTGTATTATTTGTGTGTGTATGTTTGATTGTTGTTAGGGATTCCCATGGGGGATCACCTTTAAATGTGACCAAGGGTTATGTGTATTTATTTATTTGGTTCCTTTTTTAGTATGTATGTGTTTTATAAGTGATGTGTTTCCCTTTTATTTAAATAATTTTGTAAAGTAATTGTAAAAATATGTAATACAACTAATCATATTGGTAAAAATTAATTAATCAAATTAAGACATAAGAAAGTAATTATTGGAGTTGTTGGCTCTTATATTAAATGTTGTGAGATAAGTGTAAGTAATGTGTAAGTGACGTGTAAGAGATATGTAAAAAGGTAAATTTTAGAGTATGAAGCACTACACCTTTCTTTTGAAATTCGAATTCATCCTTTGAGGCTAATTTTGGAGGCTTGTGGGACAAGTTAATCTTGTCCCATAACTCTTAAATTTTCATATGAACCTTACCAATGGTTGGAGAGTTTAAATCTAGCCTTTATTATGAATTTTTGTAAGTCAAGTTTTAATCGTGTAATTACACTTTCTTACATAATTTTAATTTTAGTCCTATGGGGTGTGGGATTTGTTTGGAATGTGTAAGTAAATTTTCATATTATTCTCACACCTATTTATTATGCATTAGAGAATGAAGTTGACTTGGGTTGTTGGAGTTGAGGATGTGTGAAGTGACATCCTACATGGATCCACCTCATCTCTGCTCTCATTCCCTCTTCTATAAATTTGAATTTCCTTGGCTTGTTTTGGGGTTACTGGGACTTGCATTGCATCATTTTGGGTGACTTCTTTTGGTTTTAAGATTTCTTTATTTTGGAGGATATGGGAGATGGTTGCATACTTGTTGATTGTTGATCTCTTTAGATTGTTTTGCATTAGAGAGCTTGTTGTTTTGAACTTTGACCAAACTCCATCATGGAGAGGTAAGAGCTTATCTCTATTTTCAGTTTGGTGAAATGCTCTCCTTTCCTTTTCTGATGCATATGTGAATGGTTGAATGTTTGAATGTGTTGTTTTTTTTTTTGGTTGGTTGGGTAAATGGCCTAGGAATGGTGTAGGAGAAGACTATGGGGGTATTTCAAGCACAAATATGGGGCATAAGTGTTTTGGTGAGGTATAAGTGTGGAGGGAGTTGGGATTAGGGTTCCACCTTATAGAGAGTAGCTTACATTTCTTTACTCGTTATGGGGTGCCATAAGAGGTTGGCTCAGAGGGCATAAGGAAATGGGAGGAATAAGGGGCTAAGGTTGAACAAGCGGTACTTGGGCGAGGCATAAGGTCATGTTAGTGCTTTGAAATGATATATTTTGGCGGTTTGTTATCAAGTGGTGATACCCATTTCCCTTGGGAGGCATAAACAACATCCCCATAGTTTCTTGCTCCTTTGGATTGAGCATGATGAGGCCTATGTTTTATTTGTTATATTTCAATGTGGTTACAAAATCCGCATTATTTTTGGACTCTATTTTTAAATGTGAAATTTGCATGTGTGTTTGTGGAATCTGTTGTTGCCATGAGTTAAAAAAGGAGAAGCACATCTTCTATTATATTGTGGTTGGAGCTCGAGGTCCAATGAAGAGGGAGGCTTCCCCTTGTCATTGGATGTCTTGTTTGGGTGGAGAGCGTTGCCTTTCCCCTTGTTCTATTATGATCAAATTGAAATAAACAAAATTGAGGGTATTCATGTTATTGCCTTTCTTTAGTTTCTAGAGAAGAGGAAAAAGATAATTTTGATAGTCCTTGTTGAGATTATTCTTATTATAACCCTTTCCCACTTTGAATTGGATGACCTTGTACATTATTTATGATGGAAAGATGTTTTTTATTGGCTATGAAAGTTGTAATTTGAAAAGTGAAAGAGATATACTCTTGTTTTCTATTTCGAATAAATGTGGAAGAATTATATTCTCAGTATATTATAATTGAGGGTTGAAAGAAGAAGTTATAAAGGTATCTTTTAAATCAATAAAAGATTGTATTAATTTTCTCAAATAGCATTATTAGGTATTGAAATCTGAATGTTGAATGTATTTTTAAATTATTATTGGAAAGATGAAAAAATGAATGCGTATGGACAAAAGTCATGAAGCTCTATTCTTTACAAATGAATTTTTTTTTTTCATTCCTCCCTTCTCTCCTTCTTGGTCAAAATCATAATTTGGTATTTGAATACTTTTCTTAAACCAACTTAATAGGGTAGAATTGGTTTTAGAATGAATTTTAAAACTTAGAAGATGATAAATGAAAAATAGACCCATTCGAATATCATCTCTATTAGATAAATTTTAAACTCTGCAAATTAATTAGCAAATTGAAAGAAATTAAATGACTATGTAACGTAAAAAGACAAAATTAAATACCAAATTGGACTTGTAAGATCAAAACAATCACAAACTAACTAAAATACATAAGATTTTTTTAAAGAACCTTTCAAATCGAGAAAAGGAAAAATTGTAAGCTTTTTCTTTGTGTGTAAACATTAGTAAAGTTTGAATAAAACCAATCAAGAAAATTTAACCTTACGGTATATCCTAAAATCTTCTAAGAAAAATCCTCAGCCTTTTGTTTGGTATGTTGAGAAAGAATTAATGGATAATTTGAACTAATTGATAAGCTAAAATTACCAGTTCACTTTCTAAGTGAAAGAAAGACGTTTTCTCAAAAATTTACTCCGACCCATGAAAATTTATCAAAAATTTATTCTTAAGGTTGTTGTGAATCCAAGGAGGACATCAAGAGCATTCCAGAAAGTCCTTGTTTTCCAAAAATTGAGTTCCCAATCAAAAGGTTTGGCCCTCTAAAGTTTTTACTTCATTTGGCTTCAAAAATATTCTAACTATCAAATTTAATTATTAAAATATTCCCTAAATGGACCCATGGGTGAAAATATTCCTTTTTTACTTTTTACCTTAAAAACAAAATTCATGAAGTTTCCCACCACTCCGTTGGCCCAAAACCATCTTTTTATTCAAAAATAATCTAAGTTCAAAAAAGAAAAATTTGGAAAATTTTCCCGTTAAAACCCCGCTTGCCCCGCCATTTACTATTAGAAGAAATTTCCAAGGGCGCACCTGAATTAATGGATTAATTTGAACTAATTGATAAGCTAAAGGTTGTGGGAGGCACTTTCTAACCTCTAACTTAACCTTTTTCTAATTTTGGAAAAAAATCCTATCTTTCTCCGTGGCCCACACCCCCACCCTTCGTTTAGAAAACCTCTTTTACAGATGCAAGCAAAAACTTAACTTTCTTAATTTTTATTTTAGTAAAAATTTCCTAAGATTCTACGTTGGCCCGCCGCCATGTAGACAATGATTCACCGACACCTAGCTTCACAAGGTGATGGTAGGGGAGCGGAGGTTTTCTTAAGCTTTATGCTTTTAATACAAAAGTATTAAATTATTAAGTTTCCCAAAAGTCTATTTTCTCCACTAGAATCAGGGATTGACACTTGAAACCTTGGGTGTTAGCGGAGGCATGGATCATTTTGATCCATTAGTGCATTTCAGCAAAAATATAAATGTCTTAAATTCTTCCATCGAACCACCTTCCCTTTGGGTTGAAGTTTTTGGACACGTGTCCCTTACAGCTCACAAGTGAGTAGAGGTAAATTGCGCCTTTGTCTCAAAAAGGAAAAAGTGCTAAATTGCGTCAAGATGCATTCCATTGAAGTCTCGGAAAATTTTCTTCCTTGCTCTACTAGTTTTCTTTTCTCCTCTTGGGGAAATTTTCTCCAAATCCCACAGAGCTCGAGTTAGGGAAAATTTTCCTCCCGGTCTTGCAGGCCCGCTCTTAGGGAAAATTTTTAGCCTAACGTCCACTAGCCCATAACTTGATAAATATGAAGAGTTAGAGGGACTTATTTATATCACTGAAAGGTGAGGAAATTTCCTATCTAATGGGAATGTTTTTAGGAATATTTAAGTGAATTAATTATGGGAAAATTCATATTGAATCCTTAAGTGAGTTCTAGAGTGGGTTAGTGAGAATTGTACCCTTTTAGTTTTAATGTTTAATCTAACCCTATGTTTAAGACCTTGTAAATTGTTTAAATGTTGTGGACTTAAATACCTTCGGTATTTAATTGTTTTGGCTCTTCTTACCCTTTAAGTTTAATTAAGAATCATTTGGCTTAGTGTTAATATAATTTTAAATAGTTAGATTATCACCTATGGGAAATTTAACTGTGCTTGGGATAATTTTCACTCTCTTAGTATTTTGTAAGGTGTTTTGATAATTGTTGTAGTGGAATCTGAAATTTTTTGTTGTGAACTCTTTAAAGAAAAATTATTCCATTATTTTTCTAACTAAACCTAGGTTGTTCTTGGGTCTGAAGTGGGAGTTTTTAGCAGGCCTTACACTTGGTATCAGAGCCATGGGTTCAAAGCTTGGACCCTTGGGCACACTAGAAAACTTGAGACATGAAATGTAAACCTAACACACTTGTAAATCTAGAAAAAAACCTTGTTTGAAAATTGAAAAAGAAATACGTATGAAGAAATAATACATTACTCTATTCATTTGAACTACCATAATTAAAATAATAAGTTGTTGGAATTGTTGTACTTACTTAATGGTGTTTTTTCTAAACCTAGGTAACTAAGAATGACAAATTAAATTTATTTTTTTGAACTTCTGTGTAGTGGAAACTTGGTTCCCCTTTGAAAATGTGTTTTATTACAAGTCCTAAATCTAGATTTAATTCTATGATGTGTTAAGCACTTTTGAGACCCTTCCTTATTAGAGTTGTTGGAATGATAAATCATATGGTGTGATTCTTGTGGTTGGACAATAGTGGTTGTGTTTTGGGGTCAAGATGAGTTAATTATAATTTTTTGAGTCTTATAAATCTCCCCTCTTTTCTTTAGTGCTTAGATGAGTTAGATTTTTTTATCACTTTGGTGAATCAATCTCCATAAGAGTAAGTAGGATGTTAGGTCTTGGTGTCACCTTTGATCCAAATTTGTATGAGTGTCATTAGAGCAGATCTTGAGGCATAGTACCCCTCTTAGTAGTAATGAAGGGCTGCAAAGTGAATGTGGTGTAAACATTTTATATTTTACTTTCGTAAACTAGTGTCATGTTATCAAGGAGAAAAATCTTATTTTATGATTGGATTGAGAAGCTCTTAGGATCTTTTAGTTATTTATATTTTCGTGAGAAATTTCAAACTTTGCAATGTGGCTACTTAGCCACTTTCCTTGATTGTCGACATTTCTTGGATTTTATTTTGATTGGTGACTCAGAGCTCATTATTTGTTATCTACTTACCTAAACGTTACGTGGTTCCTTCTTGCATGATGATGAGCGGGTTCTTTACTTTTTGTATTATGACATTTCATCATATGGGGTACACCCAAGGTGTATTGAATATCTTCTTAGGTTCATAAAGGTATGCCTTGGTTTTGAATGCACGAAACCTTAAGTGTGTCTAGGATCTTAGAGTGACTTTTTTGTTTCTTGACCTTGCTAGATATAGAGTTTGTTGTGTTGTGTGTTCTATTTGGAAGTATGTTAGCGATGGTGGTGATTCTATTACAATCTAATAAATGCTTGAACCTACTTGGAGTAGAGGTGTTTAATTGTGGGTTGTTGAATTATGTTAGGATCATATTGCTTTTGGTTGGCTCTAGATGTTAGTGGAAAAGTGTTGTCCGCTAGTAGCTTTTCTTCGATGGCATGCTAAGTTTTATCAGATTTCCTTATTTCATTATATAAAGTAGTGACTTGAGAATTGTATGCATCTTGGTAATTATGATTAGAATTAATCCCATTCAAGTATTTTGTGTAAATTAAGTATGTTTGTTGCCCTCTTGACCTATAAATAATTCTACCCTATCCTTAACAATCTATGTTACTATGAATAACATTGTATGACCTATTAATTTTGAATTACGTGGAGACACTTATCAATGATTTGAGTCTTTTGGACCATACCATTGGTGATGTTAGTGTAATTATACCTTGATGATTTAATCTTGGTGGTATTTTATAATGTGATTCTTCTTGCAAAATTGTAAATCTTGGTCGTAAAGCCATGTTGAATAGATAGCTAATTCTCTTCTTACATTTGATGTTTTTAGTGGGTATGTGGTGTTCTTATAGTTAAATTTTTCCTTTTCATTTTGATTGCTTGGTTGGTGGTATAATGTGGTAATATGGGTGTAGATTTGAAAACTTTTCCTATCTTATCATGTGAGTAAAATGTTTTCACCAAAATAAAAAACATTGTTAAACCCTAGTAGATCAATAAAAGTAATTATGCTTCCTTAATGAGAATTCCTTGTAACTTCTTTTGAGAACTTGTAGAAACCCACTAGGAATGTTTCCTAGTTCTTACAAAATTAATAATGTGTTTTCTATGTTGAATGTCCCTTGTTTCCTTAGAATTAAAAAAATTATGTGTTGATTTACCTATCTCTACCTTTAAAGTAATAGTGTGATATGTTTACCCTTCCTTCTCATTAAATTTTAATTTACAAGTTGAGTCACCCAAACATTATAAAACTATAAATGAGGAGATTTGGCCTTAAAGCTTAACAAATAAACTAGAACATAGAAAGAGAAAAAGGTCCTTGCTTTAACCTTGGTAGATTAATAGAAGAAATAAAAATCATGTAGAAGAACATAAAGCGAAAACATTGTCCATCTTCCTCCCTAGGAGTAAAATACATACATTTTCTCTTTTCCGCCTTTACATAATGGCAAGATATCATGCCCCCTTAGTGGTCCTTATAACACACACTTGTGATGTCATAAAAGAAGGAAGTTTAATTAAGAAAACTCGTAAATTAATGTGTTAAGAAAAGGAAACTACCACATTTGACTTTATTATTTGAGTTATTAAATAAGTAATATTTATGTGTATTGAGTGCAATGTATAGTTGAACTCTGTAGTTTTTTCGCCTACCTGCAGAATTGTGAAACACCGGTGGATAGTAATGTGTTCTAGTTTCTTAGTACCTTCTTGTTCATATATGTATGTTCCTTTCCTTGTGGGAGTTTTAGGTCATCATACCCTTATCGTCCCATAGCTCGATGAGTGTGAGTTGTGTTCTCTTTGGATTGAGACTTATTTCTTTTTAAGAAGGAACCTCCTCGCGTGTTATCTTGTCCTTGGAGACCTAAGTTATTGTAAGTTTAAGGCAGCATATGTTAATGATATAGAATAAATTTTCAAATTCTTCTTTTCTTCATATTTCCTTGGGTGACCTTGTTATTGTTGCCCATTTTCCGTTAGGATGGAAAGTGCAAGATGATGTTATTCACTTTTCTCACACTGCACCTTGGATTGTAGTTAGACCCTCTTGTTACTTGTTTTTATCCCTAGCTATCTTGAGTGATCCTTGGTGTTTCTTGTGCTCTCTTTATGGTTATTCCAAGCTCAATCAAAAATGAGATAAATAAATCCAAACGTGTTATAATGTATGGTGCTTCTTGCATTGTTACGTTAGCTATTAGTAAAGTTGTTTAATAAATGTTTGACATCTCTAATTTGGTTATTGTTATGTATTTGATATTTTTTTGTGTGTTAAGTATGGGTTTAGGAAAACTTGTTGTCTTGACTTTGCTTGTATTACCATGAAAATTTAATTGTACCCTCTCAAGTTATAGAAGTGCTTCCCTTGAATAGTTCCTTGCTTTTAAATGTTTTGCTGATTTAGGTGTCCTTCCTTGTTGATTAACCTCATTTTGTGTGATCCCAAAATTTTGAGACCTTCAGTATACTTGTTACTCATGAAAATTTTAGTCATAGTTGATTTTTTTCTAGCCTCGTCTAGACAACGAATCTTGAAATCATGACTTAACCTTAGTAGAAACATTAACTTTTGTTATTGCATTATTTCGTGTTCCATGGGAAACTATGTGGTATTTCTCAAACTCATGGAATTCTCCTTATTATTCTCTCTACTTGGTGGTTTCTCTTAATACTCTTTTGAACTCTTCATGTTATATTATTATGTGTTGTATCTTGGTTGATAGTGTAAAGTTACTTTCTATATTTAAATTTTCATAGCCTTGCATTGAGAAAGTTTAGAACTCATCCCTTACAATATCCCTTCTTGCTTGTTGAATTGCATTGGACAAAATCTTGGGTTACTGTAGACCCACACTTTTTGAAGAAAATAGTACCATAATGGGAGTGATCCTTTTTCTATTGCATTTGTTCCTATCTCTCTTTCAAGTGACTTCTAAGAGGAAGTCAATTCTAAGAGGAGGGGCATCATGTAGTGCCCACTTCCCTTCAACACTTTTGATATTGATCATGATACTTGTTGACTATATTATGGACATTATTATAGTTTTGATTTAGTATGGTGTTAGATGTCAGATTATGGATTATTGTTGACTCTGATTCATATATGATGCATGATGATTACTAGAGACATTTTATATATTGAGGATGATATACTGTCCGACATGGTTATATTTATGGATGTTGTTCGACATGTGATATTTGGATATATTGAGTAGACCTAGAAAATGGAATTAATTTGATGATCATATAGTTGTTGATAAAATTGTAAATGATATTGTTGGTTTCCTTGATGTTGTTTTGATTCATATATATAGATGATTTTGGAATTATATTTATATGTATTTTGGATGTTCTGATGTGGCCACGAGGCCGAAGGAGGTATTGTGTTTTACAGGTTAAAATATCACAAAAACATCGGGGATTGGAGACCAACCACATCGAATTCTAGATGAATTCAACAATGTCACCATGGTCACTTGTATTGTTTGTGTGTGTGTGTTTGATTATTTCTAGGGATTCCTCCGAGGGGGATCACCTTTAAATGTGACCAAGGGATATGTGTATTTATTTATTTGGTTCCTTTTTTATAATATGTATGTGTTTTATAAGTGATTTGTTCCCTTTTATTTAAACAAATTCTGGTAAAGGCATATGAGTAATCATATTGGTAAAAATTAATTAATCAAATTGGGACATAAGAAAGTAATTATTGGAGTTGTTGGCTGTTGTATTAAATGTTCTGAGATACGTGTAAGTAATGTGTAAGTTATGTGTAAGAGATATGTAATTAAATTCTGGAGTATGAAACACTCCACCTTATTTTGAAATTCGAATTCGTCCTTGGAGGATGATTTTTTACGCTTGTGGGACAAGTTAAACTTGTCCCATACATCTTAAATTTGCATACCAACCTTACCTATGGTTGGAGAGTTTAAATCTAGCCTTCATTATGCTTTTTAGTAAGTCAAGTTGTAAGTTGTAATTGCACTTTCTTACATAATTTTAATTTGAGTCCTATGCGGTGTGGGCTTTGTTTAGAGTGTGTAAGTAAACTGTCATATTATTCACCAACCTATTTATTATGTATTAGAGAATGAAGTTGACCTAGGGTGTTGGAGTTGACGATGGGTGAAGTGACATCATACATGGATCCACATCATCCTATTATCTTCCCTCTTATATAAATTCTAATTTCCTTGGCTTATCTTGGGGTTATTAGGACTTGCATTGCTTCATTTTGGCCGGGTTGTTTTTGTTTTAGGAGTTCTTTCTTTTGGAGGAGATGGTAGATGGTTGCATACTTGTTATTTTTGATCTCTTGGATTGTTTTAAATTGGAGAGCTTACTTTTTTTAACTTGTAAGAAAATCCATCATGGAGAGGTAAGAGCTTATCTCTTGGAAATGCTCTCTTTTCATTTTTATGGATATGTGAATGGTTGAATATTTGAATGTGTTGTTTTATTTGTTGGCTAGTTTGGTAGATGGCCTAGGAATGGTGTTGGAGAAGACTATGGGGTATTTTGTGGGAGGTATAATAGTTTTGGGGAGGTATAAGTGGGGAGGGAGTTGGGATTTGGGTTCCACCTTACAAAGAAATAGCTTGCATTTCTTTACTCATTATGGGGTGCCATAAGAGGTTGGGGAGAAATAAGGAAATGGGAGGAATAAGGGGTACTTGGGGAGGCATAAGGGCATGTCGGGTTTTGAAATGATATATTTTATAGTTTGTTCTCGGGTGGTGATACCCATTTCCCCTTCGAGGCATAATCAACATCCCCCATAGTTTCTTGCTCCTTTGGCTTGCATGATGACACATGAATTTTGTTTTTTATGTTTCAATGTGGTCACAAACTATATTATGTTTTGGAATTTGTTTTTAAATGTGAAATTTTCATGTGTGTTTGTGGAAGCATGTTGTTTCCATGAGTTGAAATACATCTTCTATTGCATTGTGGTTGGGGCTCGGGGGCCAATGAAGAGGGCGGATTCTCATTATCATTGGATGTCTTAGTTGGGTGGAGAGCGATGCCTTTCCCCTATTTTGTTGTGATCAAATTGAGATAAAGAAAATGGAGGATATTCATGTTGTTGTTATGGAGCAAAGGAAAAAGATAAGTTTGACAATCCTTGTTGAGTTTAATCTTATTGTAACCCTTTCCCACTTTGAAGTGGATGACCTTGTACATTATTTGTGATGGAAAGATGTTTTGTATTGGCTATGAAAGTTGTAATTTGAAATGTGAAAGAGATATACTTTGTTTTCTATTTTTGAATAAATGTGGAAGAAATTATATTCTATATATTGTAATTAAGGAATGAAAGAAGAATTTGTAAAGGTATCTTTTTGAATCAATAAAATATTGTATTACTTTTCTCAAATGGCATTATTAGGTATTGAAATCTGATTGTTGAATGTATTTTGAAATTCTGATTGGAAAGATGAAAAAGTGAATACGTATGGAGAAATGTCATAATGCTCTGTTCTTTAGAAATGAATGTTTTAGAAATCATAATCATAATATTGGCATTTGAATACTTTTCTTAAATCAACATTATTGGGTATAATTGGTTTTGCATTGAATTTTAAAACTTAGAAGATGATAAATAAAAAATAGACCCATTCAAATCTGATCTCTATTAGATAAATTTCAAACTCTGCAAATTAATTAGAAAATTGAAAAAATGACCCTGCAACATCAAAAAAAAAAATTAAATACCAAATTGGACTTGTAAGATCAAAACAACCCCAAACAAACTAAAACACTTAAGAATTTTTTTAAAGAACCTTTCAAATCGAGCAAAGGAAAAATTGCAGGCTTTTTGTTGTGTAAACATTGGTAAATTTTGAATGCAAATCAATCAAGAAAATTTAACCTTGCAATCTATCCTAAAATATTCCAAGTAAAATCCTCCATGCCTATTTGGCATGTTGAGAAATAATTAATGGAAAATTTGAACAAATTGATAAGTTAAAAATTACCAGTTCACTTTCTAAGTGACAAAAGACGTTTTCTGAAACTTTACCCTTAAAAATTTGTCAAAATTAAATTCTTAAGGTTGATGTGCAAAGAGAACATTGAGAGCTTTCCAAAAATTCCTTGTTTTCAAAAGACCTAGTTCCCAATCAAAAATTTTAGCCTTATGAATTTTTTATTTCATTTGGCTTCAAAAATATTCTATCTATCAAATTTAATTATTAAAATTTTCCCTGGCAGACCCATGCGCAAAAATATTCCTTTTGCACTTTTTGCCTTAAAAACAAAAAAATTCATGAAGTTTCTTATCGGTCCGCTGGCCCAAAACCATCATTTTTGTCAAAAATAATCTAAGTTTGAAAAAGGAAAATTTGGAAAATTTTCCCCGCCACCCCACCCTTCATTGTTGGAAGACATTTCATGCAGGTGCATGGGCCCGCAACCTCTAACTTAACCTTTTTCTAATTTTTTAATAATTCCTATATTTCTTCATGGCTCCACACCCCCACCCTTCATTTGGAAAATCTCTTTCATGGACGAGCAAGATCTCACAACAATCTTAAATTTTAAATATATATATATATATATATATGGTGAAATTTTTCTAAGATTCTTTGTCACCACACCCCACACCCAATGATTGGCTGACATGTGGCTTCACAAAGTTACGTCAGAGGAGTGGAGTTTTTGTTAACCTTTAATCTTTTAACAAAAAAGTCTTAAATTCTTAAGTTTCCCCACAAGTCCGTTTTCTCTGCTTGAATCAGGGATTGACACGTGGAGCCTTACGCGTTGGCAGAGGCACGGATCATTTTGATCCCTTAACATATTTCAAAAAATTATAAATGTCTTAAATTCTTACCGCGACCCACCTTCCCTTTGGGTTGAAGTTTTTGGACATGTGTCCCCTTATGGGCTCACGGGCACGCGAAGTAAATTGTGCCTTTGTCCCAAAAAGGAAAAAGCACTAAATTCCTTCCCCACTCTGTTGGCCCATGTCTAGGAAAAGTTTTCTTCCCACTCCACTTTGGTCCACTTTTCTCCTCTAGGTGAAATTTCTCTCGAAGAACGCATGCCCGCTCTTGGGAAACTTTTTACCCCTAGGCCCGCCGACCCATAATTTTAGAAATATGAAGAGTTAGAGGGACTTATTTATATCACTTGAAAGGTGAGGAAATTTCTTATCTAATGGGAATGTTTTCATGAAGATTTAAGTGGTTTAATTATGGGAAAAATCATATTGAATCCTTAAGTGAGTTTTGAGAGTGGGTTAGAGAGAATTTTACCCTTTTAGTTTTAATGTTTAATCTAACCCTATGTTTAAGACCATTTAAATTGTTTAAATATTTTGGTATTAAATACCTTTGGTATATATTTATTTTGGCTCTTCTTACCCTCCGAGTATACTTAAGAATTATCTCACTTAGTGTTAGTCTAATTTTAAATATTTAGATTATCAACTAAGGGAAATTTAACTATGCTCGGATAACTTTCACTCTCTTAGTGTTTATTAAGATGGTTTTTAAAATTGTTGTAGTGGACTCTAATTTTTTTTTGTGATCTATTTAAAGAAAAATTATTCATAATTTTTCTAACTAAACCTAGGTTGTTCTTGGGTCTCAAGTGGGAGTTTTTAGCAAGCATTACACACGTGTTTTCATGTTATGTATTTGGGTTAATGTTTGTGTAAAATATCACGTGTTTTGTGTTATCCTAGTTGATCTACTGTATTTTCATATATACTACAATGTAAGTCAAAAAAAATTATCCCGATATTTTTAGTGTTGTATTTGTTTGTTGAAAATGTGGGTGTTACGTTTGGTATCAGAGTGGAGGTTCATGCTCTCAAACCTATGAGAAATATTGGAATTGTGTTGGTTTCACATGGTTGTTTTGTATATTGGAAGAGTAATGTGACATATGTTGTTATGTGACCAATGTTGTAAGTTTGATATTATGAAAGCACATGTGGTGTATGTCACTTAGTGTATGATTTTATCATGTTGATTTTTTTGTGATGTGATTATTCTCTCTCCCTTTAATGGATTCAATGTGGAGTCCATGTGTGTTATGTTACCTTTGTATGTGTGAAAAGAAAGTTATTATGGATGGCGAGTGTTGGAGCATCTCATCATTTGTGATATGTAGGTGTGCTAATGTATTATTTTAAAAATATTAGTTTACTGATTAATTGAATGGTATCGTGATGTTGCCACCATGTTGTATTACGATTGACTATATGTTGTAATGTTATTCACTATGTTCATCTTCTCAGATAATTCATGAAATATGTGATGTTCATGTTGAGAATTAGGGACATATGGTGATCGTATGACCCCAAATGTGTAATATATGCACCTTGGGTGTATTATGTGGAAATGTGATTTATCATAGCCCGTAAAAGTAATGATTTTGTTATATCCTGTATATATAGCATGTGTAATACACTATGGTTAATGTGCGCGAATCACCATTGTGTTAGTGATGTAGATAATTTTTATGTTCTAAACCTTACACTTAACTACCATAAGGTGAGAAATTTTTAAGAGTGTACGTGTGGAGAGAGGATGCATGGACAAGGTTTTCATAATCTTGAGCTGAGTATGAGTGAGGAAGTGGAGTCTTAACTATACTAAAAACCAACTTCTATATGTTTAGTATATTTAAATCTTGCTAAGTATATTGTAGATGCGCACTACCTTAGGATCAACTTATGCAAACTAACGCCCCTTTCTCTCTCCTATTGGGTTGCCCATCGAACAATCCTATGTTGATCCTTGATGGAGTATGGAGGGATGATTCAGAAAACATTATGACATTTGTATTATTTGATATGTTATTTTATGAGCCGAGGCTAGATGTTTGAGTGTCGTGAACTCGATGAGCACCCAATTGGTGTCCATATGAGGCCACATAGTGATTGTAATGTGTTATTTATTTATACATATTTTATTTGAAAATTGATCATTATCTCTTTTTTCATAGACCTAAATACTTTCTTCATTAAAAAGTTCTTGTATTTTGGTACTTTTATTTGGTTGTTGCACTAACATGTGGATTTGTACTAACTATGGATATTTGGCCATTTGTTTTGTTTAGTTTTAAATTTGTTTTTCAAGTTTAATAATTTTTTTATAGCCTAGCCCAAGGCTTGGTATTTTTCCACTTGGAATTTGAAATGGATTGTTATGTTGGTACTAATGTTGTAATGTGTTAAAATGGGTCATGGGATTCACCATGGAGTGCTTGAACCTATATACCCGATTCTTTGTATGTGGGTATGCCCTAAGGAGTTAAAGATAAATAGTGGATTTTGAACCACGATTTATTATATCACTTGGGTTTGGGGCATCTAGACTCTATGTTCCTAGGGCCATAGGGTGACTGACCTCTTTGAGGGAGTGATAATAGACTTGAGGGAGGGATAAGAGAAATTATTTCTTTATCTTTGTATATTCTACATGAGGGAGTGATAAGAGATTTGAGGGAGTGATAAGATACTTGAGGGAGGGATAAGATACATTTATTACTTAACTTTATACTCTACATGTATATAAGAGATGAGGGAGTGATAAGAGACTTGATGGAGGGATAAGATAAATTTATTGCTTTATCTTTGTATATTCTACATGAGGGAGTGATAAGATATTATAGGGAGTAATAAGATATTTGAGGGAGGGATAAGATATTTTTATACATGGATAGATCATTTGCAGGTACATGGAGTTATTTTGTGATGTTTTCAGATATATGGAAATTTTTGTGATGTTTTGGAGGAGTATGGTATTGATATTATGGTTTATGTGTAGTTATGTGAGTTTGGGTTATGTATTTTGATGTTACTTCTATCTTGACACTATGTAGTTGTGATTATGTGTTAGAGTTGTGTGAAACATTTGCATGTGTACAAGTTGGTAATTCCACATGTTATAATATCCCTATGTTATGAGGAGATTTGTGCCAAGGACATGTATATGAAAAGTACTATGTGTGTGGATCGTATATGTTATTCCCATGGTTTGGTTGAGTTCTTGTGATGTGATATAGTTGTGAAAGTACATATCATGATGTCTTGTGAAAAATTAGTGTTGTGTTTGGACCATGTGTTTAATTATGATGTTAGTTTCTATTGTGCAACCCACGATAATAAAAAAACTAAAATATTAAAACAATGAAATATTAAGAGCTTGAGATTTAGAAATACTTGTAAAGAAAAATACTAAGTAATAAATAAAAAGATAACTAACTACCAATCTTCACAAAAATTAAAATGTAAGATATTGCGAGAAAACACTTGCTTCCTTGTGGTCCTATTTTACCCAAATAGTTTGTTTACCTAGGAATTTTTTTTGTTATTGAATTCCTAGCGTAATTACAACTATATCCTTTATTTATGCCACATTGAGGAAAATGATTTTATAAGGGGAGGGATATGTAGTTCCCCACATAGAAATAAAATTAAATAATATAGAATTAAAACAAAAATAATAATAAAGTAGAGAAATTTAAAAAAAAATAGGGGTGGGGATTAAAGATTTGTGTGTGGTATAGTGCGTAGCACGTGTGGAGTGTGTAAGGGGGTTGTTAGGTAGAGTCATTGGGTGACATATAACATGGGTTGGAAAGGGCATGTCACGTACTATATAATTTTTATCACTAAATCACAACACCCTCCGATTTACACAAGTGTGTGGGCTTGAGTTCACGGTGTGACTGGGTAACATGGGTACTATCTCCAAGTTGTGGAATCTCTACTTGAGATATACCTCTAGAGAATGTTGGTTGTTTCCATTAAACTACTTTCCACAATCTACTCTAATGCATGAAAAACCATCTTATCCTAATCTAACTTTCCAAGGGACTAGGGAGAGAGAGTGTATGAAAAAAATCCTACACTAAAGAGGTGATACACTAGAAAAGGGGGATTAGATAGATTTCAATGTATCAAAAATGGAAGCAAAGTGCATACTAGAGAGGGTGATAATAGTTCATCATTGTCTAACAACTGTATTCACAACAATATTTCATACACACATAATGATAATTAATCCTGCAAGAGTATAAAATACACAATATATTTTCCATGAGCCTGAAAGGGAAAGAAAAAGGAAAAAAACACAACAAGGGAAAATACATCCATGAACTTTTATCTATGCTTAATTGATATGCATAGTTCAATCTATTAAAAAAAAGGCCTAATCACCATGCAAAGAGTTCACTACAAGGGCCTACGACACATTGGCTTCACAAAACAAAAATGAGAGATATTTTCTACTAAAAACCATCCTCCTCCTTTACAATGAGCCCAACATTCCAATTTATAGATTTTTGGAAGAGAGATAGAGAAGGGATGTAAATCCTAAAACTTCCTTCCGATCCCTACAAGTGATAATAAATGAAGTGAAATGATGGTATTTTTTTTTAAAAGGGCTCCCATGATGTCCCATAACGTGCGGTTGTAGAAAATTATGGTCATGCTCATTTAATGCTACTCCAACCACCACTAAACTACCATTCTGATTTGGGAACGTTTTTTGAAAAATAACCATCAATTATTCATCGAATTCTGAATTTATTGACTTTTTACATTTTTATTGGATACACGATTCCAATAAGTCAAACCTTGTGTTATTTCATTGAGAAATGCAAAATATATGGCAATCTAAGTGTGAGCATCTAGTTTGAGTTTACCAGGGATTTCTTGCATTTCACGGGAATGAGTATTTAAATTTTATTGAGTTGGATGTGTTTATTTCGTTTTCATTCATCTACCCTCATTAAAAATAAAAAATCAATTTTTGTGGCATAGAGGATGTCATGCCCTTTCTGAAAATTCAATTTTTTTGGAAATAAGAGTTTCGTTAAACGTTATGTACGTTTGAACTTCAGGAAATGAGAATTTCAATTTCCTTTGCATTTGGGGGTATTGTGGTTTTTTGGGGAACTCATGTCCCTACATAACTTGGTTCATTTGGAACTAGAACTTCTAACTTATTGCATCATACTGTGTCTCCTTGATATGTGGAATTTCACCTCAAATGGGGAACTCATGTCCCAGCAAGACTGTGTGTCATTCGGTTCCCTCTTTTCTCCATCACCTGAATAGTGATATTATTTCCTCTCGCATCCTTTGTGGACCGGGCCAAGTTAACCATTAAACACTAAATTATGTGCATTCAACTTTCCCACGCGTATTTCGGTGATTTCGGGTCTAGCCTGTAATCACGTCACTTGGGACACTCAGATCACTCCAACCTACTTCATGCATATCACACGGTCCTCCAACATTGTTCATGCCCGTATATCCTTCTCCACAATGCGTTGACAAGACAATGAGGTATGTTTACCCTCACCTTTTCTCGCATAGGTCTCGACTAGTTGTCTAAGTTGGCGAATGCGCTTTTTTAGGGCTCGTATGTCCCAAACCAATTTGGAGTCGGCCATGCCATTTTCTTCCACACTTTTCATAAAGGTATATGGATCACTGATTTTTGGTTTGAACCTACCTCATCCCGTGCCTAATCTACAACTCACTCCATTTGGAAGGCTCACACAAGGTCTTTTTCTAGCTCCAAGTTCAATGGGAAATCTTGAATATTTCATAACTCAACCTCCTTGAATTCACCTTTGGTTCATCCTGAGTAGAGATCTTCTCAATCCTTGTCTTTGAAGTGTAGATTTCTATCCATTAAAACGTGGCTCGAGATTGAACCTTAGCATTTGATGTCTTTCTCCTAACTTGGGTTTTTATGTAACTTGTGAGTGAGCTCGATGGGATTACCTTCAGAGCTCGGTGCACTATATAACTCATTTCATGGTTCAAATACGTCATCACAACAACATGTGAAGAGCTCGATTATCATATTGCATGGCATCTTGGTGTAAAATTGAGTAGCTCGGTCATGAGCTTGGCTAGCCCATTGGAACCTAGAGGAAAAAATATAACCTTTCTCGACCCCTTCTAATTTACTAATATCCCTAGCATAGGAAAAAATGCATGATTACTAAATTTCCCATTAATGTTGTATAGTGGGCCCCTCAATACAAGCTTATGATTCATCAAATATTTTTCTAGTTTAAGAAAAATAAATAACAAAACTTTGATTTTTATTCCATGATCTTTAGCTTACTCCATATATTTGCACGATCCGAAATGAATTTTCAGGCTCCATTTGAGAAGGTTGAAGCTTTTAAACTTGTGTTTGTTTACTTTGACTCTCTTTCATGCAATGCTTGAAGTTTTATATGAATACTTAAATGAGGGTTTTCAATTTGATTTGATATCTGTAACTTTATTTCATATTTTCCTTGCATAGATTTAAATTCACTTTGTTCTAATTCAAAATTCATGATGATATGTTTAAAATTGTGCTTGTTTTCTTTCTTTTAACTCCATACTATGTATCTATTTCTTGATTCTAGGAAACACTTTACATGAGAATTGATGGTGACTTGTGTCAACTGCGAATATTTTTATTTGTAATAAGGTTGTGCTTCTCGCATTATGCATGTTAATTACTCTATGCCAAACTTTCTTGTAAATGTGTGTGAAATCTCTTTCGAGTGATTAACTTATTCCTTGTATCTATGGAGGCAAACTGAGTCCTTGATGTTCAATTATTACATATTGATAATACTTACTTGACTTTATGACGTATATTATGAAAAATGTACCGACTTTGTAGTTTTCACTTATTTCTATTGTTGGTAAAGACTAGATCTTAACTCTTTTCAGAATTTGAATCTTTCAAAGTAATAATTTTTCTATTATTAAAGTTTTAATGGTATGAGGATGATATCACTTACCTCCATGTTTATAGCATTCACTCATTTTGGTTGTAACTATTTATCTTGATGAAAAACTAATTTTATCTCTTATAGTTCGATATATTATTTGAGACTTGTATACTCCATTGTAGAACATTAGAAAATAATCAATATTCAAAATTTCTAGTTGGTCTTTGTACTTATTAAGATTGAAATCTCTTGCAATATGTTGATATTCATCAATTTGATCTTCCAAGAACCTTGTACTTGTTTCTGGAATAAATTCTTATTGAAAATCTATATTTGTCTAATTTATTTTTGAACTTTTAATTTTATTGTGATTTGATCAAAATATGATATCTTCAAATTCCATATTAGTGTCATGAAAATTTAGTTTCCTTGTGGCATATGAAAAATCATGAGATCATCTTCCTTTATTTGTTCTTAAGTATGATAAATGCGGAAAATGTGCACTTGTAATAGGGTCTTGATAAAATATTTTGAAAACCTTATGGATATTGTTAACACAATGCTTTGACACAAATTTTGTAGCCGGTGTTCTTTATCTTCAAAATAAATGTTTTAATGAAAGTGTATTCCTGTTTGTTAAATTTGGAAATGCATTCAAAAATATATATTTTTGAGAAAACTAGAAATTACCTTCGACAACATGTTAATTTTCTTTCTATGATCATACATTTACTGTTGGCTCTTGTAATCATAGTCTTGTGTTTTTACTTTAACACAAAATCATCCTGTTGCTCATGGAATATATATCTTATAATTTAATATTTATAAATTGCTTACTGAACGACTCTAAACTATTAAATTTTAAAAATATTAGTTAATTGTCCTTATTTTTCTTCATGGAACAATGAAAGTAGGTCCTATAATTCGATCCATGAATTGTAATGGTATAACTATGAATAGTAACAAATTATCAAATACTTAGATTTTGTACCTATTTTTGTACTTTGTTTTTTACTGTACTTGATCCTTGCTTGATGAATTATTGTCATTCAATGAATTCCTTTTAATGAACTTCTCAATATTTTCTTGTTTTTGTTCCTATTCTCGTATTTTATTTCATCATTTGATACATGTTCCTATCTCTTGATATTATAGTGATTTTCTTCTCATCTATCCATATTTTGAGAATATCCCATATGCTTCTATATGATAATATTATGCATTTATTGGAAAACAAGAAAAGATAGTTAGAAAAATCTTTCCGCGGTTTTCATGGAGGGGGCTTGAGGCACTTAGGATGGATGTAATTGTTCTCATCGGTGTTGTTTCTTTCTTTTCTTCTATTTTATGGGTTTTATAGTCTTTGATTTTTTCTTCTCCTATGTGTCTATCCATATTTTGAGAATATCCGCTTGGGCACATCCGCTTCTAGCCTTCTCTGATAAGGGTATAGTCCTTTCAAAAACTATTTGCATAATAAAAAAAAATATTATGCATTTATTTATTCTTATGTATCTTGTGCATACTTAATTTTAGGAGATTCATTTTCCTGAAGTTGGTAGCACATTATTAAAGGTTAAAATCAAGAGCTCTAATAGAGCCTTGTTTTTGTCCACAGGTACATGGTTGTTGGGAGTTGAAGCTAAAGTTGAAGATGGTGTTGTAGGTGAATCTGAAACAACATGAAGACGAAGATAATAGGAACCCAAGGAAATGATGGGTTCTTCCCTTTAATCTTTTTCTTTCAATTTCATGTATATGTACCTCTTTATTTTAAGTAAACATAAGTTACATCCCATGTCTTGTGTGGGAAACACTTAATTTATTTATAAACAAATGACATTAATAATTGTAATTGAACCGTGTCTATTTCTTTCTTCATTCATCTTTATGGTAAATATTTATTGTATAATAAACTAAATAAATCAATTGTACATAGTTAATATCACTTAGACATAAATAATTAATAAGATTTCATGTACCTATAACTCAATAATGTATTCTTTTGCATGTAAATAACAACTCTATTTGTTTTTATGAGATGAAATATCCCACATCTTTTGTGAATACCGCCTTCATCAAGGTGATGCACTAGTTTTTCAGGGCTTCGTATTTCTTTTTGAAGCTAATTGTAAATGACAAAGATGTGTGGTGTTTCCTTTTGTAATAACACACATAACTACGATATACATTACATTAATCAAATTAAATTTATAAACTAAAAACATCATGAAGTGGGTTGTCCCTCTACAAGCCTTTGTTCATTCATCTTCTCCTTACTTGGCCCTTCATGTTTATGTCAATATCCCGCACCGGTTCTTAAGGGAACTAGTGCATGATAATGAAAAATTTGAGTTGGAAAGACTAGCTAAGAAGAAGAAATACATCTTAAATCTAGTAAAGTTTCATTTCACTTATCCTTATTTCCCTTAGTTAGGTTCATCACATCAGTACTTTCCCTCTGAAATGAATTTTTGAGTTGTCATTTTTACAGAGTGAAAAATGTCAACATTTCTAATGATTGTGTGGAATAAAGCTACATGCTATCTTTAATACCAATGCCTTTCTCTTTTCCATTAGGCACGTAGTCTAAGCCCAAAACATAATTTTTCCCTTTTATAAAAACTAACCTTTCCGAAAACAAAAATAAAGCTAAGAAAAGACTTGGTAAACAAGATCATGAGCATGAAACGAAATTATTTTAATTGAAATATGAAATGTACATGAACTACACTTATCGAAAGGAAATCCTACTCTAATAAGCACTATAAGATCTTTAATACCAATTCTTGAGAAACAAACGATTCACAAGAATGGAAAGTTCCTCTCAACTCATCCTTGAAAGCTGAAATGAATTGTGATCTTTGCAATATGAAATCATATAAGGAATACTCTAGATTGTATCAAAAATTGTGTGGTTTCTGGGCTTTCCACAATCTTCATCCCACTTAGCACAATATTTCCTTATTTAAAAATTATTAACTTAGACTTCTTGTCAACCATGACTTTTATCTACTTCTAATTCTTCTACAGGATCAAGTGAGCTTGATCTATCAGATTGAGTTCCATAAGCTCTACATAATGAGCTTGTATTTTTTCACCCTCAAGAAATTTAATTTGATGTAATAAATCCAGTGTGGGTAGCTAAATTTAAATAAGAATTATTGCCTCATGACCTTAAATAAGTTTGTATAGTGAGTTTCCCAATAATATTTTAGAATTTACTCTATCATCCCAAAGGGTTGAATTCAATATAGTATTCTAGGATATCTTGTTGTCTTTGAATTATCTTCTAATGATTCGTAACAAGTTTTTTATTAGCGCTTTCATCTAACCCATTATCTTGTGAGTAATAGTTGGATGAACTACTCAAATAATTCCATGCTTAATAGCCCAATTTGTTACCTTTTCACCAATAAAAGATAAAACATTATCAAAAATGATAGAGGTTGGTGTACCAAATTTGCAAACTATATCATCATAAAATGAAAAAATCGTCACCTCATTGGCTTCTTCCAAGGCCATTACATCGATCCTATCGAGTACAATAATCAGGGCTGATAAAATCCACTTATGCCCCTATGATGAAGGAGGTTTAATGCTTCCATTCAATTAAATACCCCACAAAATGAATGACTGATCCACTGAAATAGGCTACAAGGGAAACAAATCTAATATTTATTTTCCAACAAAGAATGCACATTTCTTGCATTTATTTATCCATACAAAACAGTCCTTGAATATGACAGCCAACAATAACCAGTTTTATTAATTTTAAGAGTTTTATTACATGATGAGAAGTCATATGTTGCATTTCCTCCATGAAAATAGGAGAGTAATTTTTCACTCTATCGAAATCAACAAATGCAACAAAACTCTATTGAAATCTTTCTTATACAACACACCATCAAGAAAACTATAAGGTATGGCCTCTAATCTGAAATACCTTATTTTTTTCTTGTCCATACCTTTTGGGTAAGTGTCATGCTACAATTAATTAATCAATTCATTCATCCTACTTGATCATGGAACTTTTAGATTGAGTTATGGTTGCTGATTTTAGGTCGGACTAAAATTTCAGTTTGCTGATATGAAACTATAACATGTTGTAATGAATTTGCAACTGTTTTATTTCCATTACAAAATCAAATTTTCACATAGTCCTTTCCCATGGACTATTTTAGCAACATGGATATCAACATCGTACTCCATAACTTTTGTAATCCAACCTGCTCATTTCTCATTTAGTTCCTTGTTCAACAGGAACACTTTAACACTTGGGTGAGAAACTAGAACATGAATCTTATTATTTGAAAGCATGTACTTGAAGTTATTTAATCCTCTAACTACAACAAGTAACTACTTTTCAAGAAAAGTGTACCTTTTTTGTAGTCATGTAAGCTCTGCCCAAGGAAAGTAATGGGTTGTTATAGTTCATCATGATTGACATGTGTAATTATGGCTTAAATTGTTTCAACTCCTACAACTTTATACATAAAAAATATTTATCAAAATTGGGATTTATCAATGTAGGAGCCTATGAAATAGCTAACTTGATGGCTTCAAATAATTTTATTCCTTTATTGGTCAAAGAAAAAATTTACCATTCTTTAGCATAGTTGTTAAGGCTTTACCAAGGATGTAAAATTTGGTACAAATATCCTCATAAAGTTGATATTTCCTGGAAAAATTTCTAATACCTTCTTATGATGAGGTAGGGAAAGTTGCAAAATTACATCAATTCTTAAAGAATCAAGAGTTAAGCCCTACTTATAAACAATATGTCCAAGTAATTTACCTTCTTTCACTTTGAAAAAATTGACTATTTGGGATTCAACGAGATTCAAAACTATATGAAAATCTAAATATACTACCTTAAATGCATAAGATGATCATCTAAATTCTTTGAAAATACAGTTACATCACCGAATAAACCAATATGCATTTATTACAAAGGCTATGAAAAGTGATGTCCATTTAATGCCGAGACTTTGCACCGACATTGAAATTCCAAAGCCATCCTCTTGTACACATAAGTACCCAAATTTGTGGCGAAGGTAGTCTTGTATTAGTCTTCATTATGCACAAGAGTTTTATTACAACCAATGTAACCATCTAACATGGAAAGTCTAGATGATCCTGAAACTTTTCTTAAATTGTGATCCATATGGGGAAGCAGATAACGATCCTTCAAATATTCTTTGTTAAGATCACAAAAATCAACACAAAACTGAATCTCGCCATTATTTTTTCAAATAGGCACAAGGTTGGCAACACAACTTGAGTGTTGGATGGAAAAAATAATTCATATTTAATTAACTTTTATAGTTCATTTCTCATTAATGGCTCAATCTTGGGGTTAATAGGCCTCTATTTTTTCCTAACAGGTTTTGAGTTTGGCTGTAATTCTATAGTATGTTATGCCAAACTAGGATCAAAACCTTTAAGATCTTGGTATTTTCAAGCAAAAAAATCTTTGAATTCTTTGTATAAGTTGATAAAAGATTGTTTTTTACTTAAGGAACATACCTTTCAAATAAGTAATGTCTTCCCATAATCAACTGAGATCTTTTCATAGTTATCAACATGTGTTGAGATCTTTCCTTTGTCCTTTCTGAACAGGAATTAGAACTGAAAATATCTTCTAAGGTGACAATACCTTGCGGAAATTTGTTAGACTTTAATTGAACAATTTGGTCACCATATTAATGATATAATTTCTCTTGATTAGCTATAGATAATTCAGATTCTTACTACATAAATCTTTAGATTGTTTTGTCATCATCAAATAACTACCAATTTTCTTTGTTATTAGGCACCAAGGTGTAATTATCAACTTTATATGAGGCTTTATTTTATCATTTTCAACCTATTCTATAGCTTTAATGTTAGCTCCAACTACCGTAAGTCTATCTACATGTTTTTTTCATCTCTTGGGACTAAATGAATGTTAAGAGCTTCAAAATCATCCATCATGTTTTGAACTCTATGTTAGTAAGATTTTAGTAAGGGATTCTTACAAACAATATAGTTTCGACTTGATTTATAACTAATTCAGAATCACCATAAATATATAACATGTTGATTCCTCTCTTTTTGCCCCATTATAGGCCATGAATCAATTCTTCGTATTCACCTATGTTATAAGTACATTAAAATTATATAATTACAAAAAAATACCTCGATTTGAAGTGAAATCAACATTAAACTTGCATCTTATCATTTCTTGTTATTTACTCCATCAAAATGAAGTTTCCATAAGCCTTCTGTAGTACTTTCTATTTAGGACAACAAGGGTATGGGTGTGTTTTCCTCATGAAGACAATACACACTAAATAATCCTTCTTCTACCTCCTTATAAGGATCATAAGTATATTCTTCGTGTACTTTTTCATCAATAAACAAGTTAGAGACACCATCTAATGTAGAAATATGTGCATTAGTATCAAAATCAACTTAATCTATAACTTCATAATTTGCTACATAAGTTGAAACATGAGGCTCAATGTGGAATCTAACTACAAGATCTTAACTCACTGTAACCTTAGTTCCATATTGTTATCCAATTCTACTACCCTAACAAAATTGGATGACTTATAATCTTGTATTGTGGGGTCCACTATATATAACATGGATGGAAAATTCATTGTTCGTGTAATTTTCCTTATAGTAGGAAGATCTGTCAATTAGAAGGGGTTGAGAAAGGTTAAAATTTTCCTTTGGGTTCCAATGGGCTAGCTTTGAGCTCATCACTAAGATATTCTATTTTCTACCAATCTTACCTTTTGGGGAGAACCAAGATCTTCACATGTTGTTGAACCAAGCTACTTGAACAATGCAGCGAGATATTTCTAGTGGCGGAGGGAGCTCGAGTTTGTTTGAGCAGTAAAGAAGGGAAACACTAAATACACGATAAAATTTTCCATGGCTCAACCAGCCATCAACCGAGTTTAAGGATTTTGTAGAAAATTTGGAAAAGAGTGGTCCGATGTCCCTCGGATACTTATGTAAGAGGATGAAGAAATTCCCATAGGTAAGTGAAATGTGGCAAATGTGGAGAAATATTTCCCGAGTGGCACATGGGACACTCGGACTCGAAAAACTTCATTTGTCGACTTATACGGTGGTGTGAAGCATTGTGGAAAAAGTAGAAAAATTTAGCCCATAGACACAAAGGACAAATCAGGCCCAAAATTTGTGATTTCACCAAACCAATGTGGATATAGTGGGAGTGAACAATCCACTTGGCTTGGTCAATGCTACGATAAGATGGAGTCGGGATGCGAGTTCGCGAATGGGACGAAATCTCCGCCATAAACCGGATGTGGGTATGGTTGAAATAATTTTTCGAATGACCAATAGGCCTCCTGTGGAAGAAATAGGTGAAATAGCCATAATACAAAGGGAAAGTGAAACACTCGACCCACAAAGTTAAAACGTGCATAAATTTTGACCTAGAACTCTGATTTTAACAAAATTAAACTTTTCAGAAAGGGCATGACATCCACTATGCCAAAAAAATTGATTTATTATTTTTAATGAGGGTAGGTGGGTGAAAAGGAAAGAAACATATCAAACTCAAAAAAATTAAATACTGAGTCTCATGAAATGCAAAAAATCCCTGGTAAATGCAAAATAGTTACTCACACTCATATTGCCATATCTTTTACATTTCTAAATGAAATCGTGTAAGGTTAGACTTGTTGGAATCGTGACTTAAATACCAATATAAAGAAGTAAATAAATTCATAATTTAATCAGTAATTGATGGTGATTTTTCAGAAAATGTTTCCAATTTAGAAAGATAGTTTAGTTGTGGTTATAGTGATATAAAATGAGCATGGTAATAATTTTTGCAAAGAGCTAGGCGTGAGTTATGGGACAAGATGGGAGCCTTTTCGCAAGAAACATCCAAATCATTTAACATTTAACTTCATTTGTTATAGCTTGTAGGTAGTTGGAAGGTAGATTTTAGGATTTACTCCCCTTCTCTCTCTCTCTCTCTTCCAAAACTCTATAAATTGGAATGTTAGGCTCAATGTAAAGGGGAGATATTTCGAGTAGCAAAATTTTGTAATTTTTTTTCTAAACCCAATGTGTTGTAGGCCATTGGTTCAGTTTTACGCTCTGGACTCCTTTCATGGTGATCCAAACCTTTATTTTGTAATAGATTGAACTTTACATATCAATGAAGCAATAGATGCAAGTTTGTGGATGTATCTTCCCTTGATGTGTTTGTTTGCATTATTCTTTCCTTTCAACCTCATTGCAAATATATTGTGTCTAGTTTATCCTCTTGTAGGTATTCATCATAAAAGCTTGTGTGTGTATGAAATATTGTTGTAAATGCAAATCATATTTGCAAGTCCCACACTTAGAATGTAGAGAATTGTAATCACACTCTCTAGTATACACTTTGCTTCCATTTTTCACACATTGGAAAGCTATTCTAATGCAACCCATTTCTAAAGTGGTGTATCCATCCCCACTTGAGGGTTCTTTTTCCATCCCTTTTTGGTTCACCATGCTAGTGTAGGATTTAATTTTATGAATCCTCCCTCCTTTTAAACAAATTCAAAATCAGTCCCTTGGAAGGTTATATTAGGATTAGATTTTATTTGCATTAGGAGGTAAAGTAGATTGTGGCAGTGGAGTTTAGGGGCAAAGAACAAGATTTCTATGGAGGTTTATCTCAAGTAGAAAGTACCAAAACTTAGAGATAGTACCCATGTTATCCAATATCACATTGTTATCTCTTCCTTCACACACACTTGTACAAATAAGAGGGTGTTGTGATTCAGAAATAGTACATACCTCATGGTGAAGAATGAAAAAGACCAATCAAAAGAAAGATAACTACCTTTATTTTCTTTGTAAAATCTCTTAATAAGCTAAGAGAAAAAATAAGGGGTAGATCTATAACAGGCGTATATCTTGTAAAATAGAAACATTGAGACAAGCATGTAAGATTACCTAAACAATTTTGATGACACAAATTGTGTTCGTTGTTGTTAAGTCAAGATGTAGTAAACTATTTTTATATTTTTTCATAATATGGGCCTAATGTTTTTACAATTACTTTGGGCATGACTGTTTCTTCTTACACCATGGTGATATCAACCATTAAGTTGTGAACTAAATGATCACCAATAATAATAAAAGCTAAAATTGAGGTGGTTTTCTTATATCACATGCACTCAACACTTTTATGTATCATCCACTTACATATTTCAAATGATCCTGATCAACTTCTTCTGAAAACCATATCAAGTTTACCATTGTGATTCTTTCTCTAGTAGTTTGGATAAAATTTGCAACTTATCAAGCTCATGAGTAAGTAAATCTTACTTGCTTCTCGGCATGTCCTTGAATACTCAAAGAATCCCATAAAGAAATGTTGATATTATGTTTTCTCATTACCCATGAATAATATTAAATGAAGCTACAACATATTTAGAGTAAGATTTAGCAAAAATTGATTATGCTTCTACAACTTTAGAAATCTGAGGTATAAACAAGCATCTAGGATCTAGTTGTGACTATTTTTGACTCACCGAGTCGGCTATCCAAAAATTCCCCCAAGCCCGGCCCAGAAAGTATATTGATTCAAGGCAAAAAATCATGGGGTTTTCTTTTTTAACCCTCCTGCCCAAGTTCTTTACGGGTTGAACTTGGTCTACTTGTTTTTATTAGTAATTAATTATAAACCAAGTTGTTTCTACTATTTTTCTTCATTGTGAGTTATTTTCTAAGCTCTAGTTGCAACTACATTAAAATCATCTTCTCCAAAACTAACCAAGTTCTATTCAAGTGGTTTTTGATCCCCACAAAACCACTTTTTGCCCACCCTCCATTTGAGGCATGAATAATGTTTCATATTTTGGTTGGGAAATAAGGCTTAAATTTAAAAAGGAATTTGGACAACTAAAAGCTGGATGAGTTTGATTGCAAGGTGAACAAAACTCTTTTGAGGCCATATGAAATGCAAAATTGGTACAATTCTCACCGCCATAGAAATGCTAGGATATTTAGGATCAACTTGTCTTTACTGATAAGGCTACCTATAATTTTCGTTTTGCTGATAAGGCTATCTATTCTACCGATAAGTGTTGTAATAAGCCCTAGAAGGATGTGCTAAGTAGATTTGTATTTACTATGTTATCTTGTTCCCAAATGATCAAAGTGTTTTTTATGTCAAAAATATCAATTTTAGGTGTTCTAACATCGGGCTCTAGTATTGTAATAGGCTATGGAATAGGTTCCAATTTTAGTGTAATTTGCATAGTGGTCTTAGGAGCAAATTTTTATACTTAAGTAAGGTAATTATCTGCTCTAATAACAATATCTTAAGATGTTAGAAGTGTAGTTCTTCCCATGGACTATATCATGGCTCCAATATCACTATTTAAGGCTCTAAGATAATATAGAAATGCATGATCAACTTGAAGCTTAATTGTGGCTCAAATTCTTTCCTATGTCCTAGAAAATATAAAGTTAAAAATGAAATAAATTCATGGGAAGCACACATTCACGCCCCAGAGTATACAAGTTTGTGTGTGTTTAGTCTTGCTTTCAACACCCACACACCTACATATATGTATAGTATTCTACCTTGGTGCATATGCTCCCCTTTTTGGTGTATCACCGATGCTAGTGTAGGCTTTAATTTTATCTTACATGTGTTTATCTCAAGTGAAAGTACCAAAACTTAGAATAGTACCCATGTTTATCCAGTCACATTGGCCTATATGCCCCTAACCCCACCCCTAGTGCACATACACTCCTAATGGTACATGCGCACTTATTTGTGCATATTCCCTAATCCTACCCCCTTTAAAATAGACACATGTACCACACCCTACGGATATGCATGGCCCAAGGCACGTGCATACCTTGCTGTTGTAACCTTTTCTAATAGTAATAAATGATAGAAATGCTTATATATACAAAAACAAAGGATGTAATTAAAAATTTGAGAGTGTCCTTGTGATGCCACACGTACTCTTATATTGTGTCTTCATGCACTAGGGATAATTTTAGTGGTGAATATTTGAAATATGGAGAATATTCCATGTTTATTTTTAAAAGGTGAATTATCATTAAAATCATCTTCTCAAAACTAACGTGACTGCTACTGGTTTTTGATCCTAAAAATTATAGTTTAATTTTTTTAGGGGTTGGCTTTGCCTACCCTTGAAACTATCCCCTATATAATCATAGATTATTATCCGGTAAAAACTACTAGCTCACTCACATATCTTGTTCCAACCTGGGGGTCAAAAATATCATATGTATTATCAAGTACATTAAACTCGCAAAAGGAGGGTGGCGGATGTAAACGTCATTTACAAGGAGAGTTTGTTGACGTGTGATAGGGAGAGTTTGCTTTAAGACGCGCGATAGGGAGATTTTGTTGATGCATGACAAGGGGAGTTTTTGACCCACGATAGGGAGATTTTATTGACGCTACATGTATGTATAGTATGACAGGGAAAGTTTGTTGACACGTGACATAGAGAGTTTCTTAACATGTGACTAGAGGAAAGAGGCTGCAAAAGGCACGTGCATATGACTTGGGATTTGAAATGTCAATATATGAAAAAAAAAATGAGAGTTGTTTTAGGTGACAAAAACTCTTATATTGTGTCTACACACTAGGAATAATTTTAGTGATGAATATTCGTGCTTCATGTTTAAGGTTATTGTCATTTATTTTTTTAGGGGTTGGCTTATATCAATAGAAAATTTTTTCAGGTCATGCGTCAACAACCTTGTATGTGAAGTACATTAAACTGTCGGCGATCCGGAGGACAACATCCTCGCTAATAGAGCCTCAACAAGGTTGTTTATGCGTGATAACAAGTTTGTTGTCATGCGACAGGAGGTTTATTGTCACTTGACAACAATTTCCTTGTCACATGAAAAAATACTCCTATCGCGCGCATCTGCAGCCTTTGTCATCACACACACTTGAAAATAAGGAGAAAAATTTACATACAACCCCAAAAAAATTTCCTTCCCGCAAAACCGGTTTTGGGGATATTTGCCAGGTATTTTCCACCTCTGATTTCCAAGAGGTCTCTTAAAATGAGCCATGTTTTGCACCTTCTATTTTTCACACCTCACGCTATATCTCTCAAGGTTAATATCAAAAATCAATGGTAAATTAACAAGGGTTTGGTAACAAATGAACTACTCACAATGTTTTACCACCCCGGTGGAGTTTAAATATGACAATTTTGACCCCTCTAGAGTGCACTTTCACCCACCATGATGGTCGATACATGTGATTTGACTTCCAGGTATCGTTCTTATGTCTTCTATTTCCTTTCTGATATATATTTTTAATAAATAATCATTTGTCACTTTTTTCATCCCGTCAAGGAAACATTCTCTTACTTGGCAACTCCTTCTTCTTCCTAGGGTAAATTTTATTGCATGTAGGTGCTCTTCCCTCCTATAAATTCTTCTAAAAATTAAAAAATTTAAAATTTTGCTAAAAACTTAAATTTTTCATAATTTTTTTAAAAATCTAAAAAATTGTAAAATATCAAAAATTCACAAAAATTGGTAAGAAAGATGGTACACGATTGAATCTTATGTCAAGTGGTTTCTATTCAAACCATATCTTGTTTTCATTTTCACTTATTTTTGTAATAATGACTCATGGATCATTTAGATCTACCCCCACTAACAAAGTTGGTCCGCTTGCTCCATCTATAAAATCTTGGCACAACAAGTTATCTCGTATTGTTTCTTGGTGCATGAGTTATTTTTCATTGGAACCCTACATCCACCATTATTTCCATCACATGTATCCTTTTTGGGGCAGCCATTTTTACCCTTATCGTTAATCATGAACATTTGGGATCTATATCTTGATAATAAAACATTTGTGCAACCATCTTGAACATTGTTGGTTTGAGTATGTGTGTTAGTACTTATTTCCCTATTAGGTTATCTTTTTAATTAATAATATTACATTACACTCTATATGTATCATGTAGTTAGTGTTTTAGAAAGCACAATTGGTAGTGTTATGGATTATCACGTCATTATACACTTTTTTATGTGCTTACATATTGTAATAAGGACCAATTATGTGCATCACAAAAATACGATTAAATAAATTTAGTTTGAGTGAAAAACTCATGAAAAATATTTCAATCCCCCTCCATATTTATTTTATATTCTAAATCATTTTCTTCTATCCATTTCCTTCATCTTTTCGATCATCGATTAACCTCTTTCATCAACCCATTAATACGTGAGGAGGCATCCTTTACTCTACTAATTTTTCTTCTATCTCTTTAAAAATCACTTGTTTGTACTTATCTTCTATCTTTGATGTGGCTTCACTTACACAATCCCAAATATGTGAAAATGTAGACAATCATAATAGGATCAAGAAATTGAAGTACTTAAATTGCGCTAACTATCCCCTTTCCTACAAATTTATGACATGTTATCAATAACACACAATTTATCTTGTATCACCATTAATTAATTCATTTTAACTAATTAATTAACTCTCTTATCAGTTAGGGTGCCGATGAACAACCTTTTGTTAATTAACAACCACTTCTACCATGCTAATTAATTATTCTTAAGTAATTACGACCACTAGTCTAAATCAATAAATCTCAATTTGATTGATCGAATACCTCTATTACATAAGATTAACAATCTAATTTTCATCTAAAAATATTATTTAAGCTTAACCCCTCTATTAATTTATCAACTTTGATTAATTAAACTCCCTTTCAACTCCCATAATGTGCTCACTAAAGCAATAACCCACATGCTAACTCACCTAACTTTAGTCAACTAAAATAAAGTTACGTTGGGATTTATCCCACATATAATAGCATGTAAATCTATCTCAAAAAAAGGGTTATATAAATAACCATCCTTTTACCTTACTTGTTAGAATACCTTTACTATAGCATAAACTATACACATTTGGATATTGAGCATTCTCCAATAGAATTGAGCTAGCATCTTCATCTTGCATTTCATCCATCCAATATTTCTGTAATACGGGAAGAATCAAATAGTATTATAGCCTTGTTTGATGATATTCCATTCTCAAATCCTTGTGATCAAACAAAAAATCAACCTTTGATTGTTATGTATCTAACTTCATTTTTATCTTACAAATCTAAAGAGTAGAGATTAATCTTAGTATGTTAGTTTGGTTTTGTTCAAAGTTGCATGCATATTGAGGATGTTTAGTCTCCATAAGCTCTTATCTTGATGGTTCATTGTTAGGTTTGCATTTTCTTTGAAACTCTTAGGTGTTTAGTTTCAATTCATTAGCATAGCAAACTTATGTATGAGAAAAATATGAATAGTCACCGGTAACTCATTAGAAAAAGTACCCCCAAAAAATATTTTATTTCTTAAACATAAATGAAAATGAGGCACCATATATATATAAAGATGATATATAGATATATATCCATAATTATTTATATGTATATTCTTACTAAATTCATACCTCTACTTTTTGTAAAATAAATTATTGAATCTCAACATAAATATCTTATTACATTCACAATCTTTAAATCTCAAGAAAATACATATAAATATAATTCATGTAATTCTACATAAATCAATACATTAGAAACTTCAAGTTGTGTATAAACCAATCCTCCAAGTCAACATCCACTAAAAATATCTTATGACTCATTATTAGGCACAAGTCTTATTCAAATCTATAACTAATCATCCATAAAAATCACTCCACAATATGAAACTCATTTTGTTCACTCGTTATGTCCCCGATGACAAAGAAATTGAGTGTAGCATATAATCACATTAAAATGAAACCATGATTCTGAATCAATAATTAAAAATAAAAATGCACAACATAATGATGTGTTAAAATGCTATCATCGGACTCCAATTATGACACACTATTTAAGGAAACATACAATTTACAAAAATGTTTTAGTATAAATTTTAATAAAAAATAACAATTTACAAAGATAAAGATAAAATAATGATACAATATACAAAACATGCAACAGAAAAGACCAAATTTTCAAGGTAAAACCTAAGCGAGTGCATAGAGAAATATACATGGTGCAAGATATTAATATTTTATTAACTAAATATGAAAAATTTTATATGTGAACTTGTTATGAGCTAAATTGGATCTCTAAAAAAATAAATACATCTAAGTGGTGAATGAAAGTTAGGATTCCTTGTCCAAAAATTAAAGTGGAGAAAAATCATAAGGATTTTTCTTCCCAAAATTAGAATTCCATTGAGTATTTCTTTGTAGAAACAAGAGATTGGCTCAATTTTTTCTTTGTGGGCTCCAGGGGCTCCATAATATATCACAACCCCTATACCCCCTATGACGAGATTGGGGAGAAAATCACCAACATCCCCCTTTGGGAAGCATGCTATAAACCGCTTCAAAGAGATCTAAAATTTAAATTATTTGTCATGCATATAACGACCCATAGGTCTCCTTTTTGTGTTGTAAAACAAGTACCAAAATTCTATTATTAATGTTTGATTATATGTAATTATGTTTCTAAATTGACATGATAATGTTCAAATGAATGTTCAAATGGGAAAAATAGTTTATTTTGTCCCACTTCTTAGGCAAGGAGTGAAATTTATTTCTAATGAGAACTTATTTTTACTTAATAGTATAAAAATTACTTTTAGAAATATTTCATAGGGCATATTATATATGGATAAATAAATTTTTGTACAAGAGGAAACATGAGTATTTTCCCACCCCATATAACCAATATTATAAGAGTGGTGGATAACCGTATGCGTACCCAAAATTGTAAGGTACTGTCATCATGGAACGGTGTAATAAGTGCCCCAATGATGATACAGTCTCCTCGCAAGGTGTTCGTGGATCCGAAAGCCCTCGAGTATGCGTTAACATCCCGCATGCCCACTTAGCCCCGCGCCCTTTATTTTCCCCTTTTTCCCTCTTTCCTTGGCCTCTTGACCTTCAATGAAAAACCGCCGCCTGCCACAGTGGCGCAGGCGGCAGTCTCTGTGACCGCCACCCGAACAAGCAGGCGGTCTTGTAACCGCCGCCCTGCTCAGAGCAGCGGTCCTGTGCGCGTTTTCCAGAATGCTCTTTTGACGTGACTCACGTGAAATATCACATTTCACCAGCTTTTCATTTGCGACTTGAGCATGCATTAATGTATTTGGTCCCCTGAACAATGTTTTTCCTTTGTTTATTGTTTAGGAGTTCAATTTGGTTTTGGTTTTGAGAGTTGAATTCTATAAATGCATGGTTTGTGTACATGCAAATGGTCCGATTTTGGTGAAGATTTTGGTGAAGAATTTGGTCTGGAGTTTTTGGTCTGAAGCTTGGCTGGATTTGGAAGTTTGATCTTTGCTCTCATTCCCTCATTTTAGTGTTTTAGTTAGTTAGCTTGTTTAGAAGCCATAGCTTGAATTCACTTGCATCTTTTGTTAAATTACTCAGCTGTTGGTAAGCCACAGACCCATCTTGTGCAGGCAGTGTTGTTGTTCCACCCAATCCGGTTAGAAGCTTGCCTCTGAATTCCTCTTTGCTGTAGATTTGTTTTACTGTGACTTAGAGTTCTTAGTTCAATTCATTATATACCTGGTTAGTATTATTCAGCTGTTGGTAAGCCACATATCCAACTTGTGCAAGCAGTGTCTTTATTTTGGAACGGAATAGCTTAGGAAGCCATTAAAGTTGCAGGTTTTTCTCTTCGTATAGGATAGTCAAAGGTTCTGGTCGCTTCACGTTGCATGACTCGCAGTAAAATCCCGCTAGGAATCGCATAAGCCAAGCTCTATACTCTTGCGCTATCCCTCTCCTACTCACATTCTCGGTCTGCATTCTGAGCTGTCCTTGTCCCAAAATCTACTCCTATCGGTGCTAGCATTACACGCTTTTCTGGATCCAAGTGAACACGAAAGAACGAGAAGATCATACTGAGGGGACGAGATCACATACACCATCGGATTCGCCACTGTTCTGTGGAATCCAGGTTTTACATTTCAAAGTTCTAGTCAGATTCATATCAAATAGAGTAGTTAATCACTTTATTTCATTTCATTCTATTCTCGATATTGCCAGGGAAGCTATGGGGATTGATAGTTTCTAAGAAACTATGATTCACTCCTCACTTCTGAGGTAGGATTGAGAATCTTGCTGGTAGATTAGACAAACTGTTTTATTTAGAATAATTCTATAAATCACACAGGCAAATAACCACACTCGGTTATCTTGTCTGTTTTAAATTATCTGTAGCTATTATTTCTAGATACGCTTAAAATAGTTTGCCTTCCTTTAAATTATTAAATATTTCATAGAAAAATAAGAGTTATATGTAGTTAGATTTATTTCACTTAGTTAGAATTTGTTTCATCACAGTTAGATTGCATTTTGTTTCGTATGACAATCATGGGACCTCAAGAGCCCAGGGAATATATATTTGAGCCAATCGTGCCTCAACCAAACCTAGTCACAGCAATAGTTGACATAGACCAAAATCTCAGGATACAAGTATTCCGAACAACCACATATTTACAACAGATCAGTCCTCAACTAAGAGGATTAAACATAGAAGACGACCAAGCACACATATTTTGGTCAACCAACCAAACTATAGATTTCCCTAGAACAAAAGATCACATGATCGTAGAAGGGGCTCGAAAGAGAACAAACATTCAGGTGCGATCCTTTAGTTCCACAGCCAGACTGGAGACACCCTCATAGATATAGATACCAGCTTAAGAATCCAGGTTGCGAGAACGCCATAAGGTATTCTGAGAAGATTGCACAACTATTGGTTCTAAATATAGAAGCTGAGAAAGCATACGATTATTGGATACTAGGGATCAGAACTTGATCTCGCGTATGACCATAATAGGACCGCAACAACCAAGAGTCTATGGTTGTGATCCACAGATCCCACAGCCCAACGAGTCCATAAGTCAATCAGATATAGACACTACCCTATGCACCTTGGTATTCAGGTCCACTCCACTTCCACCTATCATCATCGAACAACTGTCCTTACTAGATATCGCGGCTAATGAAACTAGGGAATTCTCGGACTAGGCCGAAAATCGTCCATAGAATCGATTGTATTCATCATCCACTATATGACCTTATCGAGATATACACGAAACAATCCCGGGTCATTTTCCACGTATTCCGCAACCCATAGATCGAATCACGCCGTTTCGATATTGATTGGAGCCTTCGAGCAGATCATCCTCGCTGATCGATCTATCACACCACCAAGTTAGAAGGGCCTTCTTTGCCTTAGATTCACAAATTCCACTAGTGCGTGTCAAGACATTAGACCGCCTAACTAGTTTGTCTGGATATTTCATCCCCACCATTGTCTCGGCACGCACGACCTCGGGAGGTCGGGTATGCGGAAGAGTTACTTGTTGATTCTCACACTCGCCTGTCACTTTTCCGACGTACAAAATTGGTGAATCTGACGTGAAACAAACAACTATTTCACCTTCTCTTTGAGAAGTTTCATCTTCTCTCATCCACCTTCGCTCCTTCCCATTATTCCGGGTATTCATATACCCCGAATATGTCGGATTCGAGCATATGGGACCCTCCCCGGGTCTTGAGGCATACTATGCCCAATGAATAGGGAATCATCACCCTCGCTCTCGATGGGGTGACAACTATTCAACTAATCGCTTTGTCAACACAAACCCCAAGAATCAGATATAGTTCGTCTTTTCAAACTGAAGAGTTAGATCAACCCCTTCGAACCCAACAAACAGAGCCTTCAGGTTCAAACAATATGACGTTTACAGGAGAATCTGGTTCATCTCCTCAAATGTTACTCAGACCACAAATTAGTAGGCAATCAGATCCATACCTAGTCTTAGATGATGGACAGTCAACACGTTATCCTAGGAGTGAACAACACTCCCGGGGAATGTACCCATCTATAGGAGGTTTACAAATACAACCCGAAATCTCTTTTCAAGAAAATACCTCTATGCCACTGCATACAGGAAATATTCAGGAGAAACTTGGCAAAATAGCGATCAGTTTATGACAGGATATCATGTACCTTTACAACACCAAGGTATACAACAAATGCCGCTCAGGAAAAGTACCGTGGCTTCACCAAATGAAGTCATTTCAACGTTAGTAGAAAGAGTGAGAGGGTTAGAACTGGCTCAAGCAAGTCAAAATTCTCTCATACAAACAGAAGTTCCAATCCTCCATACCACTGGTTAGGTAGATCTCCTTACGGGAGTAGGCACGTTAGGCATGCCTCCTCAATATCCACAAAGAAACGCCAACAAGGCCTATCATCTCTAACACTACTCCTCCCGGTCTAGTGTCGAACAGTCCGTTCCTCGACAATACCCCGTCCTATTTAAACATGTACTCTAAATCACCACAAGGAGATATGTTCTCCTCTCCTGGCATGTTTTCTCAAACGCAGGGACCTCCCTATGCCCCTGCCAACGCGTACGCTGCACCGTATCAACAACCCATCCCACCACCACTCCCTCAGCAAACACCATCAATGGTCGAAAGCTATGCGATAGGGACGTATTCAGAATATCTAAAGGAACCCTTAGATTTCACCATACGAAGCATCATGCTTCCAAGACCTCTCCCTGATTTGCCCAAGTTCAAGGGTGAAGGAGATCCAAATGCGCATATCAAATCTTACGCTACAGCCATACGAGAATTACTCCCTTGGGATGGGGTTGTTGCTAAAATATTCCCCAAAACACTGGAGGGCATTGCTCTCGATTGGTATTATAGAATACCTGAGGCTTCCATACATTCATTTAAACAACTCGTGTCAGAGTTCATCAAAGCCTTCGACATGAACAAACTACTGAGAACAAGAATCAGGGAATTCTTGCATATCAAACAAGAACACAATGAATCTGTCGCTCATTTCATCCAGAGGTGGCGTACAGTTCTTTATTCATCAGCAAGTGCTCCAAACATGGATCAGATGGAACTATGCGATTTATTCCTTCATTCTCTCAGCAGAGAAGTGAAGGAAGAAGTCCAGAAGTTCCCACTGAGGACTTATGATGAAGTACTTGAGAGCGCTCTACGAATAGACCAGGCAGCAATAGATAGTGGTCGTAAGACGTATGGAGCAAACGGGAGGTTAATCACCTCCACTCAAAATACTACAACTACCACAAACGTCAATCAAGGACCCAAAATCCTTAACAAAAATCGTGGGGTAACAACGGATGGGGTAACCGACCAGCCCAAGAGGGTAAATGTTGTTAATACTCCATCACAAACAAACAACCAGCGAAACAACAACTTTACCCCAACGGTCAATACAGTGGATTTTAACCATCCACAACAACAACAACAACAACGGCGAAATCCCATACAAGGGCCAAGCCAAAACTCATTTGGTTACCAAAACCAAAGTCAAAACCAAAAACAACAATTCCAAAACTTTGGTCCTAATAGGCAACAGTTTGATTGGAATTTTAGGCCACAATACACACCAAACCAACAAAATGGGAATTATAATCCCAATTCTTATTGTGGTTTCCATAAAATTCATGGTCACGACACTAGAACGTGCCGTGACTACAATAAATTTATGCAACGTTTGCCAGAAGAACAAAGACAGTTCTTCACAGACTTGTTTTTGGCGATCCCGTCTCATCATCACCAAATACTCTCGTAGGGGCAGCTTTCTCCTCGAATTCTCCCTCAAGATCTTTAATGATCGCTCCTAAATCATGACAGCAATAGGCTGAATCCAACCGGAACAAACAAAGGTGCAAAGGATGATGGAAACAATGACCATGAAGCCTCAACTTCATTAAATCCGTCGGTTGCGCGCCACGGTTGGGAGCTCAACCGAGACCTAAGATAGTCGGTTTGGTAGAATTAGGCCGAACTACCTATCGAAGCTATAACGAGAACACGAGAGTATTTCTCTCAACCAAGCCCAAGTCATCACGCCGGAGGCGAGATAAGAGTCAACAAATAGTTGAAAAACCCATCGGTGCGTATGATTTAATTAGTGACCTAACAAAGACCTTCTCACACATTTCATTTTGGACTTACTAAAGAACTCTCCCCCTCACAGAGCTGCTCTTTTAGAAGCATTAGGTCTAGGCCATCTAATTAACATCACTCCACCTCTCGAAACACAAGTAAATCACGTAGATTTTGATATCCACCCTCCGGGGCAGCCGGACAAGGATGTCGAATTCATCTTCGAAATAAGTAAAATGCCCACGATCTTTGAGATCGCATGCCGAGGTGACCCAGCCTTACACTTACAAGTGTGGGTTTATAATAACTATGTAAAACGGGCAATGGTTGACGATGGGGCTGCAGTTAACATAGTCCCTTTCTCTTTCCTCCAAAAACTTGGATATGGAGAAACAAACTGTTCCACTACACGAAATACCTTGAGAGGCTATGATAGCCTTAAAGCCACTTCGATAGGAACTATAATACTGCCAGTCACCTTAGGGCCCAAAACCATCTTGACTGAGTTTTACATTATAGATCGGGAAACTAACTATAATATGATCCTCGGCCGACCTTGGATACATCGAATGAAGGCAATCCCTTCCACACTATTTCAAGAAGTAAGATTCTTGCATCTGGGAAAGGTATTTGTAGCCAAAGGTGATCCAAAACCTTTCGATTTGCACCTAGCTGATTTAAAGAAAAGACCAGGGGTGCACTCAGAATTTGAGCTGCCAACAAACCAACTTAATAAACCCTCTGACCCAAAGCCAGAGGAAAAGTTGATACCTACAACGGATCTTGAAACTACCAGCATAGCCAAAACAACTCCAACCCCTAAAGGTAAAACTAAAGAAACAATATCATTAGGGACTATGTGAAAATCGTTGAATTGATAGAACAAGATTCACCAATGTTCTTACCATTCGATTCAGTAGGCATAGGATTTTCCCTAGGTGTTGGTTCCTTACCGGCAGAGGATCTCTGTATGATAGAAGTAGAGTGTGCAAACGTGGCAGATGCCCCAACATCTACACTCCTGGCTAAGTATTGGACTCTCCATTTCGATGGAGCTAAATGTCGTTATGGAGCGGGGGCAGGTATAATTCTTACTTCGCCCGAGGAGAAGGTCCTCCCATTCTCATTTAAGTTAAACTTTGAATGCACAAACAATGGCGCTGAGTACGAAGCCCTCCTCCTTGGCCTCACCTTAGCCAGAAGAATTGGTATTAATAACATCAGAGTCTTGGGAGACTCGCAATTAGTAACAAACCAAGTTTCTGAAGTATATGAAACTAAAGCCGAACATTTACAACTCTACAAAAACACTATATTAGATTTAAGCAAGGCATTTAACTTCATATCCATTGAAGCGATCCCGCGAGAGAAAAATCTTCTCGCCGATTCAATAGTAACCTCGGCATCACGTTTTACTCCAAGCAATGAGCTAGAAGATACTCACTTCATAGTATCCATTCGTGACGAGCCATTAATAAAAACAATGACAAATCCTCTTTTAAGCGGAAGTGAATCTACCGTCCTAGACCATGTTGGAAATGATGCAGCTACTTTGGATTATTTAAATGCCTATGCAGCATTACATCTCTCCTATCACATGCTAGATTTATCCCTGATCCCACATTCGTCCTCCTACTTCGGAAATCCTGTAACGGATCTTCCGTCACAAAGGGAACCTAACATATACGCAATAGAAAATGGGGATGATTTAGATTTACCTCCAGCACCACCTGAGTTCGAAGAGGGTAACGCCTCTTTAATCGAAGAAACAATCGATGTCAACATTGGGACAGAAGATGAACCAAGAATATTGAAACTAGGTTCTTCGTTGACACCAGAAGAAGTGGAAATACATACTCAGGTTCTCAAAGAACATCAGAAGGTGTTTGCATTTAATTACAAGGAGATGACGGGAGTCACACCCCACATTGCGGTACACAACCTCGTCACTAGATCGGATGCAAAGCCAATTAAACAAAAATCAAGGCCCATGAAACCCAAAGTAGCTCTCATGGTAAAAGAGGAAGTAATAAAACTCCTTCAGGTAGGATTTATCAAGCCAGTTGACTACTCCCAATGGGTATCTAATATCGTTCCCGTTCTCAAGAAGAATGGAAAGATACGCATTTGCATAGATTTCCGAGACATCAACAAAGCGTGTCCTAAAGACGATTTCCCATTACCATCCATAGACGTTATTGTTGATGCAACAACTGGTTTTGAACTTTTGTCTCTCATGGATGGATTCTCGGGATACAATCAAATAAGAATATCCGAGCAAGATCAAGCTAAAACCACGTTTATAACTCCTTGGGAACCTATTACTACTGTTGTTATGCCCTTCGGTCTTAAGAATGCCGGTGCTACATACCAGGTGCGGCCATGACATACATATTTCACGATTTAATTCATAAAATCATGGAATCTTACATAGACGACTTATTGGCTAAGGCCAAAAAGTGTTGTGACCATCCCGAAGTACTCCGCATCATTCTTTCACGCCTAATAGAATACGGAGTCACGCTAAACCCAGAGAAATGCGTCTTTGGTGTAACAGGAGGAAAGCTCCTAGGTTACATCATATCGTCACGAGGGATCGACGTTGATCCAACCAAAATTTGGGTTGTCCTCGAAATGGTCCCACCTTCAAGTGAATCTGGAATCAGATCATTTCTCGGGAAGCTGGGTGCAATCCGGAGATTCATCCCGGACTTAAGCTTCGCTATTCATCCAATCAACAATTTACTCAAGAAAGACTATAGCATTGATTGGACCGAAGACTGCAACGAAGCTTTCAACGCAGTTAAACGTTTCTTGCTGTCACCACCTACACTAATGCCACCTAAGCTGGATCACCCGTTAATCCTATATTCGCGAGCTACCAATGTCTCGCTGGCCTGTATGTTGGCCCAAGAAGACGATGACAAGAGAGAACGTGTGATTTATTTCATTAGCCGAACACTGCTCGACTATGAAACATGCTATACACAAGCAGAGCGAGAATGTCTTGCCATAGTCTTTGCTACTAAACGTCTAAGACATTACATGCTGAATCAAGAAACAAAGGTCATGGTAAAGACGGACCATTTACGGACTTTTCTCACACAAGGTTCCTTATCCAAAAAGGCTGGACATTTTATAACCTTAATGGGAGAGTTTGAATTAACATTTGTAAATCAGAAGTCAGTTAAAGGACAAATCATCGTGGATTGGTTAGCTGACAACCCATTAGACGGAGGTGATCTAGTAGATTTGGATTTTCCAGATGAATGCGTATACTACATCGAAACTCGACCTGCTATTTCTGAGTGCCCTTGGTACACTGATATCATTAATTATATCATGGACCATACGTACCCGGATGCAGTGACACCGCAACAAAGAAGGTGATTACGCATAATCATAGCCAAATATGTCATTATAGAGCAGGTGCTCTATCGAAAAGCATTCGATGGAATGCTCTTAAGGTGTGTCGACACAGAAGAGTCCAAGAGGATTCTCCATGAATCCCACAGTATATGTGGAGGCCACTTTGGTGGCCATGCCACTACTCGAAAAATACATCGAATGGGCTATTTCTGGCCCACTCTAGAACATGATGCGATAGAGTTTGCACACAAAATAAGTGCCAGAATTCTCCCACGAGATCCACATGCCAAAGCAAGCTCTGACCAATCACTACTCCATGGCCCTTTTCTACATGGGGCCTAGACTTAATAGGGAAATTCTCTCCCTCATCCATGAGACGACCACAATTTTATAATTACGGCCACTTTGAATATTTTACCAAATGGGTGGAGGCCAGCCTCTTACTACCGTACACTGGTTACTTGTCGCTAAGTTCATTTTAAATCAAATCATTTGCAGTACGGTATCCCACAAATCATTATCTCAGATAATGGAACTTCTTTCAAGAATGAAGAAGTTCGTGAACTATGCAACAAATTTAAAATAAGCCATCATACGGCTTCCTTGTATTATCCCCAAGCTTGCCATATGGCGGTGAAGCAACAAACAAAACGCTGAAAGCCATTCTCCTTAAAACGGTGAAAGAAAACAAGTGAGATTGGCATTTGAAGTTATATCCGGCCTTGTGGGCCCACCGAACCTCAATAAGAACACCAACAGGAGCAACTCCTTTCTCGCTAGTATTTGGGGCAGAAGCAGTTCTCCCGCTTGAGGTCGAAATACCCAGTCTCCGCATTTCACTACAAGGGATTCTGGATGAAGACGCTTACAGAGAAGTACGTCTTTCCCAATTAGAAAGCCTAGATGAAATTAGGTTAGATGCTGAACAACGGCATAGAGCTTATGCTGACCGAATGTGCCGGCAGTATAACAAGAAGGTTTATGAACGTGATATATACGAAGGTGATCTAGTTCTAAGACTAGACAGCCGGATCGACAAGAAGACCGGCGAAGGAAGGAAATTCCGGCCCAAATGGTTGGGCCCATACCGAGTCACGAAGGACTATGGAAATGGTGCATACCTCTTATGCACGCTAGAAGGTGAGGAATTTGGTGAAACAGTCAATTCCCTGCACCTCAAAGTGTTTCTACGCATAAGCGGTAAGCACTACTTATATAACTATCTACATTGCATCTTCATATAGATTTAGATCATTTTGTCCACTTGTTCTTACACAAATTGTGATCAAGGAATCTATTCTCAAAGTAATTCATTACAAACTCATGATGTTGTTGGCACAAAACTTTCTAATCATATCTCTCCATTTTCACGATATCATCAATCACTTCAGAATCTTTTATCAAATAAAATCAAACATGACGAAGTCTTAACGGTAACCATACCAAGATCTGCAAGTTTGTTCTCACTTTGATTTCTTCTTAGGATTGGTGTCTTGCCTATGGTCTGTTCTAGAAGCTTCATGGTGTCACATCTATCCCATATACACATCTCTTTGGAAACAAGCATATACTGACATTTTACTCAAAAAGACAAGTCAAAAAGTGATTAAACAAAAAAATTTTATTTTTACACATTTCCTTGCCCCACCAACCTTCGGTGATGAGCTTGCATCTCTTACTAGTGACGTAGGGTTGGGAAAGGATGGAAATGCCCTTACTCGCCTATGCCTTGCCCACGGTGATAAACCCACGCTTCTTACTAGTAGCATGGGGCAAAGTGTAGGGGGTCCTCTAGACAATGCAAACATTAAAAGGTCATAAACAAACTATTCAAACTTTGAGTCAAAAACGAATGAATCAGATGCTCAAAATTCCAAGAGAGTTAAAAATCCTAAAAACCAGATTTTGTCTACTATGTGGCCATCTACGGGTCTAAGTCTGGATAAACCGCAAAGCAAGTTGCACCCAAAACTATGAAGTCATTCGGGTGGAGTAAGCTTGTAGTTTTCAATTTGGTTCCACCAAAGCTTCGTCTGTCTTTCATCACTATCGTTTCACCATATTTCATACACTTGCGCCCTTCTTGGCTCTTGGTGATGAGCCCTCGCATCCTACTAGTTGCGTGGAGTTAGGAGTGGGGCAAGTTAATCTGTTCATCATACTGGTTATTTTCATCACTTTGCCAAAACAAACGTGAGGTATCCAAATTGCTCACAGAAGCTAAGATTTAAGATCACAATATATCTACAATATCATGTATCAGCATCATGAAACACAAAAAGAAAGCAAGCATTTGCATCATCTGTTCTCCATTGCATACATTCTAGAAAGCATATAAAACATACATCGTAGTATACACAAAGCAGTTGGAAATAGAAAGGACAAACGTGAGTGACAAGCTTTTGATCTAAAATCAATGCATATATATAAATAATCAATGTTTGTATACAATGCCATCATGCATTAGGCATGGTCAAAACGCTCAAAGAGCCCGTGATATACAAAAGAATCCATGATACAAAATATACAAGGGCCAAGTCACCTCTCAACCCCTACGCGACCCCTCCGAGGGTGCGTGCCCTCGCCTAGGACTCCGGCTACGCCGGCGCTCTGAATGCACGGAGGGCTCAGGGTCTCGAGGAGCAGCCGCGGTCTCGCCATGAGAATGGCTCCTCATAAGACGCTCGGCTGTCTGCTTTGCCCGCCTCTCGTATGGAGGGTCGACACCATCCACGGCCACATGCCAAACAGGAGTGAAGACGTCGGTATGCTACCCACTACCGAAGGCTCCCGGCATCTACAGATAGCTCCGCACGGGTCTTATCCATAGGGATCATCAGAGAATCAGTGCATACCCTACGGATTAGATCCCGCCACTCGTCAACAGTCTCTGCAAAACAAAGAAGAAAAATGAATTAGAAGCTAGGCAAGAGACTAAAAGATACAATATCAAAACATAAGGAGAGATAGCAATTAAAAATCCTAAATTAAACAAACATTGAAAAGATGAGAGGATAACTTACTCGGATCACCGGGCCTCCAAGATGGGTCATTTGGGGCCGGCCCCGCCATGCAGATGCCGCTTTTGCTGAGGCGAGGGCTGCTCCCGTAGTAGGAGCAACATGACGTCCCGCAACGGACTCATCCTCTCCACCACGGCCCTGAGAGAGTGGCTCCTCAGAAACTAGAGTCTCTCTCTCTGCACTCTGCTCGGCCCTCTCTGCCTGCAAAATATCCTGAGTGTCATGCCACTCAGGATCGCTATCATCATCTCTCTCTCGGCCCTCCTCGTGGACTCCTCGGGAATCGGTCGATATCTATAGGGTCATCGCTGCTATGAGCAGGACCCGCGGCAATCTGAAGCAAAGGTGCCTGAGGCGCACCAGCTCTCCCTCTGGCCCGAACAATCCCCCTGGCTACAATAGGAATACCAGGAGTGACCATTGTCCAACCACGGCCTCTAGGCCCCCTCAGCCTCGCGGATGATCTATAAACCAAGTGCCACTAGAGGAAGCATGCCCACATATGGGAGGCCGAACTGGCCGAGGAACCCTACCGAAAGGATGTACCTCTACTGTCCCCACACGGTCAATAAGCTGCCACTGTGGTGGAGCAAGAGATCGGTGTGAAGAGTCCTCTCCTCCCCATATACCGGCCATGAGGCCGGTACGGTGTGGCCTCCATGCTCTGCTTAGTGAGGGGAAGCTCATAGGTAGTGAGGTGCTCTAAGCAGACATATCGACCATCTGGCTGCCCTCACACCCCGGGATCTGCCACCTCCACGCCTCTGCATAGGGAATGAAGCGCTCATACACCCACTCATAACTAGAGTAGGGTGACTCAAAGACTGTCCCTGTAGATGGACCACCCTGTATAAGTCATGGTAGGTGGTCCCCAGAATATCTGCGCCCCAGGCATATATCCGGCCATGCCCCTCTATCTGAGCAATGATGGGGGCCCAACAGTATAGTAAAGTATCCCCTCCCTTGTCCCCGATCAGCCTCGAGGCAAGGATCCCCATGATAGCCTGGTCAAATACGGGGATGGGCAAAGAAGGAATGGATCTAACTCTCACTCCCTTCTTCGGCCCCGTGGAGATAGCTGCATCCCCCATGTAACCTGCCCACTGTGCAATCAGTGCTCGGGACCCTACTGTCTCCAGTGTGAGTCTCCTCCCGATGATCGGGACCCCCAGGATACGGTAAACATCCTCCAAAGTGATGGTCCACTCACCGCGGACCCCTGGCAGTCGGAAAGTGTTCCGATCTGCATCCCAATAAGAAAACAAGTCACAAAGGATGTGACTAGATGGTGCGACATGAGGCACGCGTGATATACGCAGTATGCCGGCCCTCTGTAATGTGTCCTCCTCATCTGGTGAGAGGGCATCCAATACCCTGGGCAACCAATCACACTCCCTCTCTCGACTCCATCTGATGTACTCCTCTCTCGCCTGCATACACCCAAAAACACACAAAACAGAGCAAGTTAGTATCTAATCAATGCCGAGGGAGTCATAAAAACATATAGAAGTGATAAAAATACAAGAACAAACTCAAAAGCAAGTCCCTTTTGCTTTCTGTGCAAAACCGCCGCCCTGAGCAGAGGGGCGGTTTTGTAACCGCCGCCTTAAGGGAGGCGGTCGTGTAACCGCCGCCCTGAACAGGGCGGCGGTCATGTAACCGCCGCCCTGGCCAGGGCGGCGGTCGCGGTCCGAAAACCCGCGCGGGTTTTTAAACCTAAAAAGCCCAAAAAATGCAAAAATTGACCATTTTGGCTAAAAACAAAGCCTACCCAGTAGGCGCCCCCCCTAGGTGGACCTTTTGAACCTAACATTTTCAAAAATACCCCCATTACAAAGAATTTTCCATTTCAAATTTGAAGGGGGAAAAATGCAAAATTAAAGAAAACCAACCTGTGATCTCGCGGGGTGGCGTTCCGCACGTGGGGGCATGATCGCTATCTCACTCCGGACGTTTTGACTTTGTTCACGCAAGAAACCATCACCGTGGGTCCCAGAGCTCAAAATCAATCAATCAACTCACGTAAATGAATAGGAAAATGGGCCCACTTTCATATATATATTGTTATTTTGTTTTAAAATGACTTTTTAACGCAGGTTCGTTGGAGGTAAGTTCATCCCGCAAAATGGTACATTCTCTTTCCTGTTATTTTAGTGTTTGTTTTCCAAATTATTGTATCTATCTCGCACTTGAGTTCTCTTTTCATTTTGCGGAGTAGCGGGAATTTTGGATGGCGTCATTTCGACACATGGACGTGTAAGGTATAACTTCTAACTCCCCATTTCGGGACTGCCATACTCGGACCACCGTTTATGCCTCTTCATGGCTAAAACGCTTCTCAGGGGTAATATGTACGTACCCAAAATTGTAAGTCTTGTACTTGCAGAGCAGTGTAATAAGTGCCCCAATGATGATACAGTCTCCTCGCAAGGTGTTCGGGATCGGAAAAGCCCTCGGGTATGCGTTAACATCCCGCTGCCCCGCTTAGCCCCACGCCCTTTTTTTCCCCTTTTCCCTCTTTCCTTGGCCTCTTGACCTTGGTGATGAAACCGCTGCCTGCGCAGGGCGGTCTCGTGACCGCTGCCCCAACAAGGCGGCGGTCACTCCCAGCCCGCCACCTACTCGGAGCGGCGGTCCTGTGCACATTTTCAAGAACACTCTTTTGACGCAACACACGTGAAATATCACATTTTACCAGCTTTTCTTTGCCAAATTGAGCATGCATTAATGTTTTTGGTCCCTGAGCAGTGTTTTCCTTTGTTTATTGTTTAGGAGTTCAATTTGGTTTTGGTTTTTGAGAGTTGGAATTCCTATAAATGCATGGTTTGTGTACATGCAAATGGTCTGATTTTGGTGAAGATTTTGGTGAAGAATTTGGTCTGGAGTTTTGGTCTGAAGCTTGGCTGGATTTTGAAGTTTGATCTTTGCTCTCATTCCCTCATTTTAGTGCTTTAGTTAGTTAGCTTGTTTAGAAGCCATAGCTTGAATTCACTTGCATCTTTTGTTAAATTGCTCAGCTGTTGGTAAGCCACAGACCCATCTTGTGCAGGCAGTGCTGTTGTTCCACCCAATCCGGTTAGAAGCTTGCCTCTGAATTCCTCTTTGCTGTAGATTTGTTTTACTGTGACTTAGAGTTCTTAGTTCAATTCATTATATACCTGGTTAGTATTATTCAGCTGTTGGTAAGCCACATATCCAACTTGTGCAAGCAGTGTCTTTATTTTGGAACGGAATAGCTTAGGAAGCCATTAAAGTTGTAGGTTTTGCTCTTCGTATAGGATAGTCAAAGGTTCTGGTCGCTTCACGTTGCATGACTCACAGTAAAATCCCACTAGGAATCGCATAAGCCAAGCTCTGTACTCTTGCGCTATCCCTCTCCTACTCGCATTCTCGGTCTGCATTCTGAGCTGTCCTTGTCCCAAAATCTACTCCTATCGGTGCTAGCATTACACGCTTTTCTGGATCCAAGTGAACACGAAAGAATGAGAAGATCATACTGAGGGGACGAGATCACATACACCATCGGATTCGCCACTGTTCTGCGGAATCCAGGTTTTACATTTCAAAGTTCTAGTCAGATTCATATCAAATAGAGTAGTTAATCACTTTATTTCATTTCATTCTATTCTCGACATTGCCAAGGAAGCTGTGGGGATTGATAGTTTCTGAGAAACTATGATTCACTCCTCACTTCTGAGGTAGGATCGAGAATCTTGCCGGTAGATTAGACAAACTGTTTTATTTAGAATAATTCTATAAATCGCACAGGCAAATAACCACACTCGGTTATCTTGTCTGTTTTAAATTATTTCTTAGCTATTATTTCTAGATACGCTTAAAATAGTTTGCCTTCCTTAAAATTATTAAATATTTCATAGAAAAATAAGAGTTATATGTAGTTAGATTTATTTCACTTAGTTAGAATTTGTTTCATCACAGTTAGATTGCATTTTGTTTCGTATGACAATCACGGGACCTCAAGAGCCCAGGGAATATATATTTGAGCCAATCATGCCTCAACCAAACCTAGTCACAAAGCAATAGTTGACATAGACCAAAATCTCGGGATCTGAAGTATTCCGAACAACCATGATTTACAATGATCGGTTCACGGTTAAGAGGATTAAACATAGAAGACGACCAAGCACACATGCGTTTTGGTCAACCAACCAAACTATGATTACCTAGAAAACATCCACATGACTGTAGAAGGGCTCGAAAGAGAACAAACATTCGGGTGCGATCCTCTAGTTCCACAGCCAGACTCTGGAGACACCCTCGTAGATATAGATACCAGCTTAAGAATCCAAGTTGCGAGAACGTCTATAAGGTATTCTGAGAAGATTGCACAACTATTGGTTCTAAACATAGAAGCTGAGAAAGCATACGATTACTAGGATACTAGGGATTAGAACTTGATCTCGCGTATGACCATAACAGGACCGCAACAACCAGAGTCTACGGTTGTGATCCACAGATCCACACCCAACGAATCCACAAGTCAGTTAGATATAGACACTAGCCTACGCACACTAGTATTTCAGTCCACTCCACTTCCACCTATCATCATCGAACAACTGTCCTTACTAGATATAGCGGCTAACGAAGCTAGGAATTGGACTAGGCGAAAAATCGTCCATAGAATCGATTGTATTCATCATCCACTATATGACCTTATCGGGAGATATACAAGAAACAATCCGGGTCATTTTCCGTATTCCATGACCCATAGATCGAATCACGCGAGCTTCGATATTGATTGGAGCCTTGGCAGTCATCCTCGCTGATCGATCTATCCACCACGATCCAAGTTAGAAGGGCCTTCTTTGCCTTAGATTCCAAATTCCACTGAGTGCGTGTCGAAGACATTAGACTACCTAACTAGTTTGTCTGCATATTCCATCCCCACCCAGGCTGTCTCGCACGACCTCGGGAGGTCG
>CM031241.1:298325896-298629376 GCA_018340775.1 Taxus wallichiana var. yunnanensis
AGAATATTCCATGTTTATTTTTACAAAGGTGAATTATCTCGGCAGATGCGGTCAGGTGACCTACTCTACTCGCCTAAAAATTATAGTTTATTTTTTTAGGGGTTGGCTTAGCCTACCCTTGAAACTATCCCCCCTATATAATCATAGATTATTATCCAGGTAAAAACTACTAGCTCACTCATACCAACCGGGGCATATGTATTATCAAGTACATTAAACTTCGCAAAATGAGGCGGAGGATGTAAACGCACGACAAGGAGAGTTTGTTGACGTGTGATAGGGAGAGTTTGCTGACGCGCGATAGGGAGATTTTGTTGATGCATGACAAGGGGAGTTTTTTGACCCACGATAGGGAGATTTTATTGACGCATGACAGGGAAAGTTTGTTGACACGTGACATAGAGAGTTTCTTAACACGTGACTAGAGGAAAGAGGCTGCAAACATACGACTTGGGATTTGTCATGTGAAAAAAAAAAAATGTTTTTCAGGTGACAAAAAAATCCTGTCATGCTTCAACAAGGTTATTGTCATGCAATAGAATTTTTTTGTCATTCGTCAACAACCTTGTTGACACGTGTCAGCGATCCAACAACATCCTCGCTAACGAGCCTCAACAAGGTTGTTTATGCGTGATAACAAGTTTGTTGTCATGCGACAGGAGGTTTATTGTCACTTGACAACAATTTTCTTGTCGCATGAAAAAAATACTCCTATCGCGCATCTGCAGCCTTTTATCACACCACTTGAAAATAAGGAGAAAAATTTACATACAACCCCCAAAAAAATTTCCTTCCCGCAAAACCGGTTTTGGGGATATTTGCCAGGTATTTTCCACCTCTGATTTCCAAGAGGTCTCTTAAAATGAGCCTGTTTTGCACCTTCTATTTTCACACCTCACTCTATATCTCTCAAGGTTAATATCAAAAATCAATGGTAAATTAGCAAGGGTTTGGTAACAAATGAACTACTCACAATGTTTTACCACCCCGGTGGAGTTTAAATATGACAATTTTGACCCTCTAGAGTGCACTTTCACCCACCATGATGGTCGATACATGTGATTTGACTTCCGGTATCATTCTTATGTCTTTTATTTCCTTTCTGATATATATTTTTAATAAATAATCATTTGTCACTTTTTTCATCCCGTCAGGAAACATTTTCTTACTTGGCAACTCCTTCTTCTCCACCGGTAAATTTTATTGCATGTAGGTGCTCTTCCCTCCTATAAATTCTTTTAAAAATTTTAAAAAAATAAATTTTGCAAAAACTTAAATTTTTCATAATTTTTTTAAAAATCTAAAAAATTGTAAAATATCAAAAATTCACAAAAATTGGTAAGAAAGATGGTACACGACATCAATCTTATGTCAAGTGCTTTATATTCAAACCATATCTTGTTTTCATTTTCACTTATTTTTGTAATAACGACTCATGGATCATTTAGATCTACCCCACTAACAAAATTGGTCGCTTGCTCCATCTCAGTAAAATCTTGGCACAACAAGTTATCTGCATTGTTTCTTGGTACATGAGTTATTTTTCATTGAAACCCTACATCCACCATTATTTCCATCACATGTATCATTTTTGGGGCACCATTTTTACCCTTATCGTTAATCATAAACATTTGGGATCTATATCTTGATAATAAAACATATGTGCAACCATCTTGAACATTGTTAGTTTGAGTATGTGCGTTAGTACTTATTTCCCTATTAGGTTATCTTTTTAATTAATAATATTACATTACACTCTATATGTATCATGTAGTTAATGTTTTAGAAAGCACAATTGTTAGTGTTATGGATTATCACGTCATTATACACTTTTTTATGTGCTTACATATTGTAATAAGGACCAATTATGTGCATCACAAAAATACGATTAAATAAATTTAGTTTGAGTGAAAAACTCATGAAAAATATTTCAATCCCCCTCCATATTTATTTTATATTCTAAATCATTTTCTTCATCTTTTCGATCATCGATCAACCTCTTTCATCAACCCATTAATACGTGAGGAGGCATCCTTTACTCTACTAATTTTTCTTCTATCTCTTTAAAAATAACTTGTTTGTACTTATCTTCTATCTTTGAAGTGGCTTCACTTACACTATCCCAAATATGTGAAAATGTAGACAATCATAATAGGATCAAGAAATTGAAGTACTTAAATTGAGCTAACTATCCCCTTTCATAAAAATTTATGACATGTTATCAATAACACACAATTTTCTTGTATCACCATTAATTAATTCATTTTAACTAATTAATTAACTCTCTTATCAGTTAGGGTGCTGATGAACAACCTTTTGTTAATTAACAACCACTTCTACCATGCTAATTAATTATTCTTAAGTAATTACGACCACTAGTCTAAATTAATAAATCTCAATTTGATTGATCGAATACCTCTATTACATCAGATTAATCAATCTAATTTTCGTCTAAAAAATATTATTTAAGCTTACTTCCCCTCTATTAATTAATCAACTTTGATTAATTAAACTCCCTTTCAACTCCCGTAATGTGCTCACTAAAGCAATAACCCACATGCTAACTCACCTAACTTTGGTCAACTAAAATAAAGTTACGTTGGGATTTATCCCACATATAATAGCATGTAAATCTATCTCAAACAAAAGGGTTATATAAATAACCATCCTTTTACCTTACTTGTTAGAATACCTTTACTATAGCATAAACTATAGGCATTTGGATCTTGAGCATTCTCCATTAGAATTGAGCTAGCATCTTCATCTTGCATTTCATCCATCCAAGATTTGAGTAATATGGGAAGAATCAAATGGTCTTGTAGCCATGTTTGATGAGATTCCATTCTCAAAACCTTGAGATCAAACAAACAATCAACCTTTGATTGTTATGGATCTAACTAGGTTCATTTGTAGTTTAGAAATCTAAAGAGTAGAGATTAATCTTAGTATGTTAGTTTGGTTTTGTTCAAAGTTGCATGCATATTGAGGATGTTTAGTCTCCATAAGCTCTTATCTTGATGGTTCATTGTTAGGTTTGCATTTTCTTTGAAACTCTTAGGTGTTTAGTTTCAATTCATTAGCATAGCAAACTTATGTATGAGAAAAATATGAATAGTCACCGGGTAACTCATTAGAAAAAGTACCCCCAAAAAATATTTTATTTCTTAAACATAAATGAAAATGAGGCACCATATATATATAAAGATGATATATAGATATATATCCATAATTATTTATATGTATATTCTTACTAAATTCATACCTCTACTTTTTGTAAAATAAATTATTGAATCTCAACATAAATATCTTATTACATTCACAATCTTTAAATCTCAAGAAAATACATATAAATATAATTCATGTAATTCTACATAAATCAAGACATTAGAAACTTCAAGTTGTGTATAAACCAATCCTCCGTGTCAACATCCTCTAAAAATATCTTGTGACTCATTATTAGGCACAAGTCTTATTCAAATCTATAACTAATCATCCATAAAAATCACTCCACAATATGAAACTCATTTTGTTCACTCGTTATGTCCCCCGATGACAAGACATTGAGTGTAACATATAATCACATTAAAATGAAAACATGATTCTGAATCAATAATTAAAAATAAAAAATGCACAACATAATGATGTGTTAAAATGCTATCATCGACTCCAATTATGACACACTATTTAAGGAAACATACAATTTACAAAAATGTTTTAGTATAAATTTTAATTAAAAATAACAATTTACAAAGATAAAGATAAAATAATGATACAATATACAAAACATGCAACAGAAAAAGACCAAATTTTCAAGGTAAAACCCTAGTAGAGTGCGTAGAGAAATATACATGGTGCAAGATATTAATATTTTATTAACTAAATATGAAAAATTTATATGTGAACTTGTTATGAGCTAAATTGGATCTCTAAAAATAAATACATCTAAGTGGTGAACAAAAGTTAGGATTCCTTGTCCAAAAATTAAAGTGGAGAAAAATCATAAGGGTTTTTCTTCCCAAAATTAGAATTCCATTGAGTATTTCTTCGTAGAAACAAGAGATTGGCTCAATTTTTTCTTTGTGGGCTCCAGGGGCTCCATAATATGTCACAACCCCCTATACCCCCTATGACGAGATTGGGGAGAAAATCACCAACATCCCCCTTTGGGAAGCATGCTATAAATCGCTTCACAAAGAGATCTAAAATTTAAATTATTCGTCACACATATAACGACCCATAGGTCTCCTTTTTGTGTTGTAAAACAAGTACCAAAATTCTATTATTAATGTTTGATTATATGTAATTATGTTTCTAAATTGACATGATAATGTTCAAATGAATGTTCAAATGGGAAAAATAGTTTATTTTGTCCCACTTCTTAGGCAAGGAGTGAAATTTATTTCTAATGAGAACTTATTTTTACTTAATAGTATAAAAATTACTTTTAGAAATATTTCATAGGACATATTATATATAAATAAATAACTTTCTGTACAAGAGGAAACATGATTATTTTCCCACCCCATATAACCAATATTATAAGAGTGTGGGATAACCGTCCCACATCCTCCCTTCAAGAAGTGAGCTAGAAACTGTCTGTGCTACAAAAGGATCCAAAATTTAAATTCTTTATCACATATCTAATAATCTCCACCTTGAAATTAAATATGCAAGTGATATCTTACATGTCCAACTCTTCACCTTTAATGTAAGTGAAGAGAAGCTAAAAAACATTTTACCTTATCTAATAATATTTATTTTCATAACATATCAATGGGTAAGTGCACCAAGTTGGGGGGCCAAAAGGGGGTCTTAAGTGGATGCATTTTTCTAAAAATAAAACTTCAACTTGTATAAGTTTTCTGAAATAGTTACACTCAAAATTGGAAGATGTTGTAGAAATATGAATTGTAGCATTTTGAGTCTAGTTTCTAAGCTACAAAATTTTATTGAAAACAGATAAGTTGAAGTGGGTCAAACAACTAAAATTCTAACAGATGCTCATGTTTTTGTTAAAAAACATAATAGAGTGACTTTCGTGCCCCCCACCATTTTTTGAGCACCATTTAGTATTTTTGAAAACCCTTTGGTAGAAGATCGCTACGAACATCTAGTTTGGCCTCCATCTTTTTAGATTTTTTTAGCAAATATTTTTTATTTATGATTTGTCTAGTACAAAAATTTAATGTTTTGAAAAATAAAGGAGTTCCCCGACCATGCCCCCCACCCTAACTACCTCAAAAAATATCAATTTTTTTTTTTGAACATGTATAGAATTATGCCTAGTTTGGGCTAGTATATTTTTAAAAAAATTTGATCACCCAAAAAAAAGATACACCATGAAAGATAGACATATTTACACTTCAAAAAATAGCTATAAAAATCCATAGTTAGCAAATAAATAATATATAAACCTGATATTAGTCAGAAAATTTGAAAACTTATATTTTGAGAAAGAAGAAACTCTTCTCTACATTGTGGTATAATGTTTTTAAAATGGATTGATTGTTTTATTTTTATTTATCATATAGGAAGTGGTATTTTACATTTTCTTTCAAAAAATGTTGTTTTTTGTTTATATAGTTCCATGCCATAGGCTTGGGGATCAAATCCAATCCCAAGCCTTGAGGCATGGCTTGGAAAAAAGAGAAAATATAAAACACGTATGCATTATAACGTGTATGCATTATAACGCATACGCATTATAACACATACACATTTTTATTTGTTTTTTATATTGTTTCCCCAACGTCTCTTTCATATCTTTCACGGGAATTCTATAAACATTCTCGTTTGTATACAATTTTCTCTACACTCTTGCCCGATTTTTTAGTAGTTCATTTTGTCTCCTACCCCAGTAGTTGATTTTTTCTAATCATGGGTGATAAACATTGAGCTAAGGACAAGATGAAAGTCAAAAATAAGACACCAGAGCAATTAGAAGAGAAGAGAATAAAGAAATCAAGAGAATGCAAAAACTTCAAGCAAGGCAAGGTATATCCGCTATATCAAATATAGCTAATGGATTTGAAAATGGGGATGAAATACATAATGAAAATGTATAGAATAACGATTTTGCAATGAATAAAGATATTTAATTGAATGATAATGTTGGTATGGATGAAGAAATTCATATGAACCCAATTTTTGAATCCTTACTCGAGAATTCAAATGTTAACCATGAAATTTGTATGAAAACATTGAATGAAGAAAGTAACCTTGTAAATGAATCTTCACCTCTAAGAACACCTCCTTCCATTTTGTTAAGAAAACCAATTCACTTAATTGAAATTGATGAAAACATTATAAAACCATTTCCTAACAAAGTGTCTGAAAAGAAATGCGAGAAGAAAAAACTAGTGGAATTTGGCATAATTACTTTGAGAATTTAAATGACACAAAAAGAAGTCAATTATGTATTTCATTGATGAAATTAATTAATATGAGGCCTATAATGAAGACCCTAGGGTTAAGAACATCTAATTTTTTTGATCAAAATGTGTCAATTGTTTAAAACATACATAAATCATACCAAACTATATGTGGCAAAAGACAAACCAAAGATAGTAATGCTACACGAAGTGCTCTTACTAATTATATAGTAAGTGATAAAAAGCAGCTTAATAAATGCTTGACTAGAAAAACAAGCGGTGCTTTGAAGCTACACGAGAAAAAAACAATGAAAGAAATAGAGAGACATAAACATCTTGAGTTAGTCAATAACACCGAATATTGGGATTTCTCTAGATGAATTCCATGAAAAGACAAGAATACATCTGATCTTATAAAAGAATTAATTGTAAAATTTTGGAATGAGAACACAAGGTTGTCACCGAATATAAAAGATACAATAAAAAGAAGAATACATTCTCATAACCGTGAATTGTGTGCAAAACATTTATTAGATATGACTCAAACATAATTTTTCTCTAATTTTAAGAATGAAAATACACAAATTAACATTAGCCAAAGATTATTTGAAATGAGGAAACCCTTTTATGTGAAAATCAATCACTCATGTACCACTTGTTGTTGAAGGCATCATGTTGAATTTTCAATGCATTATGATGTTTTTTGTCAAATACGCCATGTTTTACATACTGACATCATGTGTTAGTAGTGTGGAATCAATGTCCCACGTAATTATTCAAGAGAATTTATTCCGACAATATTTTGTGAAAAATCAACAAAACAATTTTTTCATATCAAAGCATGTTTGGATGGAACGTGCAATGTATGTGGTGGCTTTCAAAATCTAAAAGGTTGTATCCACGAGGAGAGTACATATTCAATAGGAAAATAATTGGTTGATTTCACCAAATATAAATCGGTGGCATATCAATTAAAATATGGAAAACAATCTAAGAGGCGTGAGCTTGTTAGAAAACAATTACTTGTATCGGAATATATGGTCAAATTCAAAGAAGAAATTTTTTATGAGTATGCAAGGCATACTCATAGAGCTTGATGGTTAGATGAATACTTAAAGTTAAGCAAGGACACATTCCCACTTGGTACTATTGTTTCAGTATTTGAATTTGTTGATAATTACACATGGCAGCCACAAATGGAGGTTTAGTCCCAATATTATAAATCAATGCAAGTTTCTATTTTCGTACTTATAACATTCATGCACTTTCCTATAAGAACTGAGCAAGATCAAAAATATTGAGAGAGTATCGTTTCTACATTAGTGATGATCAGACACATTCTACAGAATATGTACAAGGGTGTTTCTAGGTGTTTTATGTGAAGTTGAATGAGAGGAACATTAGTTTCAATTAACATTACATTTGGTTAGACAACTACACATCACAATTAAAGAATGCATGAGATATTTTAATGGCTAAGCAGGATTCACAAAGAAACAAATGTACAACATATCTAGATTTTTACTGACGTAGGTCATAGAAAAGGAGAGCATGATGGTGTAGGAGAAAGTTTGAAAAGAGCACTTGCAAGAGAAGAGTTAAAGTTCAAGAGGATGGTGCTAAATTTATAGATGCAAAAACATTTTTGATTAGTGTGTTAAGAATATGGGCCATGAATCTCAAGAGAGATCAATGGTTCGTAGATATTTTTGATTCATAGAGGAACAACATCTGGAAAAATTTTAAGATTGTATGACAATTTTAGGATCAAGTGATATGCACTCATTCCGTAGTTCATATGCAAATGCTTACACTATTTATACTAGGTTCATGACATGATTTTATATATCATGCATTGATTTTATGTGGAAAGAATGTGAGTCACAATAGTTGGTGGATGAATGGACTTTTAGACCTCTAATTCCACTTGACACACATCAAGTTCCATGAGCATTACAAATTATAGGGTCTTCCTATCAAACGACATCATCACCTCGACTTTGACCAAGTCTCCGATTTAGTGCAATAATGTACACACATATATACATGCCATGTTTTAGATCTATAAATTATTAAATGGTCAACTCTTAATGTATATTTAAATTGACTCGAATAGTTTTACTTTGTGATACATAGGGAAATTTTTACGTTATTGCGACGGAGATTAACAAGAGGGAACAAATTACTTCTTGTCTCGTTGTGTAGAGAGGAAAAACAATTGAATTCCATAGTCAGGTGATGGTGAATACCTTGAGTATCCCACTAGATTAGTGGTAGTCACGGAACTTGGCTTCAACGATATCCTATCAAAAAATAACATTTTTGGTTATTTGAAGACTATGAAGTACATCGGAAGATACTTCACTATTCACATTTGGTCCTTTCAACAAATATTAAATTGATCAAATATCGAGGTCGTCATCATCAAAAAGAATCATGGAAGCTTCATGAATTAGATCATGAAGCAATTCTTGCTACTGTTAAGAATAGAGTTGATCCTTGCGGTTCATTGGATTGAATTTACAAAGGTATGTTCTTCATGAATTTAATTTGAATATTTACTTAAATGTTTTTTTTTTTTTTAAATTATGATTTAAAATTCCATTTAATTGCTTACTAACATGTTTATGTAGGTTAGTGGTGCCAAAAAAGCTTCCACCTTCACGTGGTTGGCACTGTCAGTAGAGAATTTATTATTCTCAAAGCCAAGTGAAGCTAAGAGAAATTAAATATTAGAAAGGAACAACAAACAAAAATTCTCATTTCACCACCTATATTGTATGAACCACCTATATTATTCAGGTGATTGGTAATGGACAACCTTATAATGACTCGATTAATGGTGAAGGATAAAAATTCAATAGTATTTCGTAGAGGACCCGACATGGAGGTCTCATATTTTACGAGACATCTCTAGGTGCCACGGAGTCTGAGAAATCACCCGTCAAAGATATGGTGTGTTTTGGCCTCAAGGCTCTTAACAGACTACGCCCAGATGAGGTAGCCTGAAAATAACGAGGAGCGGAGGGAACCAAAACTAATCCTCCACTAGCGTTCACTTGGCCACCCCAACATGTTGGTGTAGTTGGTTCTGTCCCATGAGCTTTCGTATGCAAACTACAACGTCTGGCAGCCCTACACTATTTCGTGCATTTGAGAGTAATAGAATAGTGACAAAAGTGAATAGAGATGGATAAAAATACAATAGGATTTCATATAGGGCCCCAACGTGGAGGTTTCGATCTAACGAGACATTTCAAGGTGCCAAAGAGGCCGAGAAACCACCCGTCAAAGATATGGCGTGTTTGGGACTCGGGATCTTAAATATCAATGTACGTGGCACCTAGAGATGTCTCGTTAGATCTGAGACCTCCATGTTGGGGCCCTCTATGAAATCCTCTCATGGTTTTCTCCATATCCATTCGGTTATCTTGTTTTCCTATTGTTTGCAAAGGTGCGGAATAGTGCGGTCCTAGTCAAGTGGTATAGGGCTTCCAGAGACCTCGAATTTTTCAAAAGAAGCTCAGTAGGACCAAACCGAATATACCAACACATTGGGGTGGCCTGGTGAATGCTAGTGATGATTTTTTTGGTTTCCTATGCTCCCGTGCTTGGGCTACCTCGTCTCGGCGTAGTCCTTTAAGAGCCCTGAGACCAAAACTAGCTACATATTTGATGGGTGATTTCTCAGACTCTATGGCACCTAGAGATGTATTTTAAAATCCAAAACGTCCATGTTGAATCCCTCTACAAAATCCTCTTACGGTTTTCTCCATCTCCATTTGGTTCACTCGTTGTCCTATTGTTTGCAAAGGCACAAAATACTGGAGTCTGAATCAATGTAGGGCTGCCATATATTGTAGTTTGCAAACAGAAGCTTGTGGGACTGAACCAACTATGCCAAGATATTAGAGTGGCCTCGTGAATGCTAGTGGAGGCTTCTTTTGGTCCATACACTCCCATGCTTTCAGGATACCTCGTCCGGGCGTATTCCCTTAAGAACCTTGAGGCCAAAACAAACTATATCTTCAATGGGTGATTTTTCGACTACTGTGGCACTTACGATGTCTCGTCGATCGAGCCCTCCATGTTGGGGCCCTATACAAAATAATCTCACGGTTTTTTCCATATCCATTCGGTTCTCTTGTTGTCTTATTGTTTGCAAAGGTGTCAAATATTGGAGTTTGAGTCGGTGTACAACATCTAGAGGTTATACTTTGCAAACGGAAGCTTGTGGGGACCAAATTAACTATGCCAATACATCAGGATGGCCAGGTGAATGCTAGTGGAGGAATAGTTTTGGTTCCCTATGCTCCCGTGCTTTCAGAGCCACCTCGCCTGGACGTAGCCCATTAAGAGCCCCGATGCTCAAACATGCCATATCTTCGACGGTGATTTCTCAAACTCCGTGGCACCTAGAGATGTCTCATCAGATCCAAAACTCCAAGTTGGAGCTCTCTAAAAATCCCCTCACATTTTCTCTCCATCTCCATTTGGTTCTCTTGTTGTCCTATCGTTTGCAAACGCACGAAATAGTGCAGTCTGAGTCAATGTAGGGCTGCCAAAGGTTGTAGTTTGCAAATGGAAGCTCATGGGATCACACTAACTATGCCAGCACATCAGGGTGGCCAAGTGAACGCTAGTTGAAGATTTTTAGTTCCCTACACTCCCTGTGCCTTTGTGATACCTCTTCTGGGCATAGTCCCTTAAGAGCCTTGAGGCAAAAACATGCTATATCATTGACGGGTGATTACTCAGAATCCGTGGCACGTAGAAATTTCTCATTAGATCAAAGACCTCCATGTTGAGGCCCTATACAAAATCCTATCCTTATTTTATCCATCTCCATTCAGTTCTTTCACTATCCTTTTATTTGCAAAGACGCAAAATAGCGCATCTGAGTCAATGTAGGGCTTTCAAACATTGTAGTTTACAAAAGGAAGCTCATGGACTGAACCAACTATGGAAACACATCGGGGTGGCCAGTGAATTATAGTGGAGGCTTTGTTTTTTTCCCTATGCTCCCCGTTATTTTTGACTACCTCGCCTAGGTGTAGTCCCTTAAGAGCCCTAAGGCCCAAACATGCCATATCTTTGATGGGTGATTTCTTAGACTCGTGGCACCTAAAAATTATCTCATTCAATCCAATACCTTCATGTTAAATCCCGAATGAAATGTTCTCATGGTTTTCTCCATCTCGATCAGGTTCTCTCTTTGTCTTATTATTTGCAAATGCACGAAATAGTGTAGTATGAGTCGCATGACTAATAGAGGTTGTATTTTGTAAACGGTAGCTCATGGGACTGAACCATCTATTCCAACATCTCAAGGTTTCCTGGCGGTGAACGCTATTTGAGGTTTTTTTTTTGGTTCCCTACCCTCCTCATGCTTCGGGCTACCTCGTCCCTAGCTTAGTCCCTTAAGATCCCCGAGGCCCAAACATGCCATATCTTCGACGGGTGATTTTTTAGACTTCGTGGCACCTAGAGATGTCTCGTCGGATCCAATACTTCCAAGTTGGGGCCCTATGAGCTCCTCTCATGGTTTTATCCATATTCATCCGGTTCTCTTGTTTTCCTATTGTTTGAAAAGGCATGAAATAGTGTAGTCTGAGTCGGTGTACGGCTATCGACGTTGTAGTTTGCAAACGGAATCTCGTGGGACCAAACCGAATACTGAGAAAAACATTGGGGTGGCCAGTGAACACTAGTGGAGTATTTTTTTGGTTCCCTATCCTTCTCGTGCTTTCGCACTACCTCATCCGACCGTAGTCCCTTAAAATCCTGAATGACTAGATTGTCTTAAGAATGAATTTGATAGGGGTATGTCTAAGAACACATGAGATTTATCAATCACCTAGAAAATATTTCTTGTTTAGTTCTAGATGGGAGTCGGTTGTCCAACATCCGAGTCACCTTCCATTCATTGATAAACCCATGGATGCTTTCAAAATCACCTTCAAAAGGATAGGGGTAGTCATCAAGCCTAGTGAAGGGTGTGATGTGATTTCCAAATAACTTTAAATACCTACAAATTTAAAGGTAATAACATGAATTTTATAGGATTAGACAATCAAGAATCATTGAGTGTCTAAATCAGAATGTCATTGCATCTGGAGACATTCTCAAGCATTGGAGTAATGTATATGGAGAGACATTCTCAAAATATCAACAGATGAAAGGCATCAAATTGTGACGACTCTCGGGTGTTTTAACAGGGGAGAAGACTAAGAAGCATAGAATAATGTAGTAAGTGCATGATAAGATAGGAACTAGTACAAAGAGACCATGAGCAAGAAGAAGTGCAAGTAAGGTAAATACACATATACACATTGATAAATTGAATGAATAATTACTTAGATTAGGTAACTCTTTATATACATACATTATTTAAATATTGATTTCCAAATTTTGATGCATATTATACATTGAAAATTCTAGTACATGTACATCACCAATAAATGAAAAAATAATCCATAATGTCTTAAATATTGTCAAGTGCACATCATATTTGTTTCATGTAAAAATAATCTCAAAAATGTAAGGTCTCATACAAAATTATCAAGTTCTAAATAGTATTTTAATGTACATAATAATTACAAAAATGCCCAAATAGGTCATATACCGTCAAGTTCAAATGCCATATAGGTGTACATATAATGACATGCACATAGGCATACAAAAACAATGTCATGTAAGACATATATATTTCATACTCATCAAAATATATCCCTCTCTTGGCCTTGCTCAAATAAGGCCCTACCTTAGATGAATATGGAGATCCATGAGATGAATTTGGATCATCCGAGCCCATGCTTCGAGTCCTCTTCCGTTGAATACTCACCTGTAGATGAGCACAAATGCAAACAATGTTTTTTTGTCAAAAATTAATTTATATATGTTTTCAACATGTATTTAAGAACATGCTAGAATGAAAGTATTTATATAAATACACAAACTTAACACAAGTTATTGATCACGCTGAATTTTCATCTCACGCTCAGATGAGTCATTAGGAGCTCTTGCAGTATGAATGGGGGTACAAAGATGACAAGATGGATGAGTTCGTGCCCTCGAAGTGAAAATGGATGGTGTTTAAGTTCCCTACTATAGGAGGAATGATGAATATATGGAGGGAATTCGTGAGCATCAAAATGTTGCACTCAACCACAAAATGATGTAGCTTCAAGATCAAAGAAATAAATCACCCATGAGAGCAATGTGCATGCATTAAGGGTAAAATGGCTGAAATCCCATACTCTATTCCATTTCACCGTAATCATCAAGATGAAAGGGTGTGCATATAGAAGTGGGGTGTGTAACCCCCCACAAATGTAGCCATCAAGAAGTGGAAGTTACATTCCTGGAATAGCCTATCAAATATAACTCCTATGATGCTCTATGACACATGTAAGGCTATAATGACACCCTATGACACCTAAGAATGGTGAATCACTTATGTGGAGGAATTCCATGTACTTAAGATATGTGCATGGTAAATATCCTACACAAACACTCGCCTAAAGCATCGCTTAAGTGGACACATAGATGAAAACAAGGAGAAGTGGGTCCCGGAAAAAAGTTTGATCAAGTACCCACATACAAGAAAATCTTGAAAAGTGAAGTAAAAGGAGAAAACGAGTGGGAAAAATTCCCCTTAAAAGAGAGACAAGTCAACTCTCTAATCTAAGAAATATTCCAAGGATGGGTCCTAACCATAGATGACCCTATAAAGGTACCCATGTACAAAGAGGCACTCTCTCGAAAGAAGAAGAAGAGAGAAGAAGAGGTAGATGAGAGGAATGCGAGAAGATGTCATGGATGGATCTCAACTCGCATCTCTAGGAGGTCTCCCATTAGAATTTCGATGATGATATCCTCTCTGTTTAGATCAAGAAGAGCCACCGCACCGATTTGTGTGCCTACCCTTGGGAAGGACATAAATGATTTGATGGAAGTATGCCCACTCCATGAAGGAAATAGAAGGTAGTAACACGAAGAAATCTGAGTTAGGTCCATGAAAGTGTGACATAGGTCTAACAAGTGAGTGTAAAGGAACCAAAGGTAATTTCACAAGTGTAGAACTATCGTGAGAATGAGGGGTGAACACCTATAGAAAGGATTTCCAACGGATGTAAAGGAAGAAAAACATCCCTCATAATAGAAAATGCATCGACAAGAAAAGGTGGATCAACGAAGGTCTCCAAAAAAGTGGAAGTGGTAAGAGTCCCAGAAGGGGCACTCTAACAATGGAGATGATGAACTCCTCTGAAATACCTGTAGATGGATGAGGAACCTGTAGTAAATCACAAGTGTACTCTACGAAAAGACAACTAAGGTAAGGTAGATACTCATCACAATGAGGGGGCTCAACAAACAAAAGAGCGATGTCAGATAGGTATGAGTCATCCAAAGAAGGTAAAGGAGTGGAAGGTGTCTCACACAATAAAGGTGGAAAAGAGGTAGGTGTGATGACCGTATGAGACTAAATAGGATACCGCTCGATATCTCGATGAGATGTGGGATATGTCAACACTCTCTGGAATAGTGAGAGGAGAAGATTCCTCTATGGTACTCTTAACATAAAAACTAGGTGCACAATCCTCGTCATCAGAAGTAGAACCAAGTGATTCTATGTTAGTGGAACTGTCATCCAATGAAGAACAAGAGGATACAAGTATATCAGCAACACCAAAAAGGAAATAGTATGTGAAGGGTCTCCATAGAGGTACTAAAGAATGCTCCAGACACGGTGGGGTGGATCTGAGTTTTCCACGTGAAACTAGAGAGATGGAGAGACATGCATCATCATGTGACCAAAAACATGGTCGCAAGTGTTGAGAAATTCATTAAGATGACGATGATCAATGGGTGCAAGAACTGGCCCAAGCAAGAAGTGTGAAAGACCCTCGTAGGTGAAGTAACATTCCATAGAAGCATGCCAAACTAAATAGTTCCCTCTCCCAAGAAGAAGTGGCGGAGGCTATAAAGTGATCCTATGATGCTCAAGTCTGGAAAGAGCACTCTACATGATGCAGAAGAAAAAGTACAAGGTGCACGAATCCAAGACGTTGGACTTGACCGATAATACATCTACATGTGAAAACCCAAGAGTACTAGTGAACCCCTGCAGAATGTGGCACTTTATAAAATAGTGAATTTACAAAAATGATAATCCCATCATCTAGAGAGCCAATAAACATTCAACTTTGACTAAATAAATTCTCAAAACTAAGCAACGAGTAAAAAAGTTATAGCAAAAAAATGATTCTCATTACTCGATGGAAAATGCCAATAAGTTTTGCAAACTATTTTAAAAAGTGCCCAAATGAGTGAAAAGGGTGTCATGTGGGTACGTGTTGGAAATGACATCAAATTTTAGGTAGGGTTTGTTTTTATTGTGAGGAGTTAGGATCTTGCCAACCCCGGACCTCGCCTCTGTCTTAGACACACGAATGTAGGACACAATTACAAGAAAATAGAGCCCAAAAAATTATTACAAGGCCATAATGAATGTTTTATGTCGAAACATTAAAAAAGAGGGATTTTTTTACCGCTACACAATGTCTAAAAGGGATGGCTTGACCGAGATTTTTGTAGGTTGGATGAAGTCAAGCTTCAGTAGTGCACCAAACTAGTGGTTAGATGACTCATCGAGTTGTGAGATAGGTGTGGGTTGGTGTCATGTAATGTGGTCCACGTGGAGGATATCTTTCGAATGCCAAGAGTAACCATTGAATGGTTAACTAAGCCCACTTGTATCCATGTGGCAATACAGTTGTCAATGTAGGAAGGATTCCCTGAAACTACCGAACGATGAGAGATCCCAGGCAATAAAACTGTCATGCAGGCTCATTTCTAATGGTGAGGCTCAGGAATCTTGTAGCGGAAAGACACAAGGTGGGGTAGTGGAGATTCACAGTAGCTACCATGAAGCCACCATGGATAGGAGAAAGCAGACTTCCCCAAACACGTAGCAGAAAGTGCAGACTAGAAGGACGAGAAAAGTAGTCACAAGCATGAGCAAGAGCATCATAGAGTTGAGGAAGGTAGGGTGTTCACGAAAAAGAGCATGAGTCACAAGTGAATGAGCTACGCAAGCCAAAGCTAAAGAGGTTTTAATGTAGTTCGAAATGAAGTCCAAAGGCAAAAGTTACCATATAAAGTGAACCCCAATTCATCGACTGTGCACAAGCAATACGATCGAAGGATTTGCAGTGAAACCCGAGCCAAAACATGGGATGTAATGCAGTGCAAGCCTAATGCATGAGCCAATCGATCATGCTTGAACAATGCAAATTCGAAGGAGATTTGTAGGATGATGCAAGAACCATGAGCCAAGCACAAGTCGGCAATCGCCTAATGTAACCCAAAGCGGAGGAAAATGACTAACCGTGAGGTTCCCGTGAGCCATCGAGATAAACATGAACTATAGTGGGAAGATCAATGCTTTCGAAGCTACCAAGGAAACGTGAGTACGGAACACCAAATTCCAACACTGAAGTGGTAAAACTAAGCAGTGAGCCAATGAGCCAACAATGCTCTAACTTGAATGTATGACCAAAGCATCATCGAGCCAATAATTCACCAATGAGTAAATCAAATGAGCCCAAGCCAGCTGCTAGAGCAAACAATGTTGTGGCAAAAGGTTCCGAGACAGAGATAAACCTGAATGAGGTTGAACAACAAGTCAAACAGTGAGTTGATCCTGAGGGAATAAAGCATGAGCATGTGATCCAAATGAGGACCAAAAATAATAATAAAAAGGCCAAGTGCAATCACAACAACAAAACCCCAAATGTAGACCAAAGGCCGTGATGCCAAGGAAACAATGCAGGTCGAAAATGAGTTGTAAGGTGAGTTACAGAGCTCTAGTGGCGATCTAAGGCCGAGTTAGGGCCTCAAACAATTCGCGAAGGCCAAGAAAACTAAAAACATGCACTCGCAAAACCTTAAAATGACACTAATCCTATCTCAAACCCTAAACTACGGTAAGAAGTCCCGGAAAGCCCAAAGGATCGAAAACTTAGAACAAGAATTAAGGGATGGAGCACACAAAAAAAGATGAGAGCTTCCATAAGAAATTATGAGACGGTCGTGAGTAGGATACCAAATTGAGAAAATGATTCTAATCCCCAAGCTTTGATACCATGTATGATTTACTGTCACACAAAAATATCGAACTGGTGGTGGAGAGGGATCTCATCATGTTAGTCAACTGCTACGCCAACACCTTCCCGCACGATGGAGTTGGTTATTCACCCAAGTAGGCCCAACAACATTAGGAGTTAATGACACCGGACATCCCAAGAGGTCACGCATCCTATTACTACTCCGTGGTTGGCACGCTTAACTACCCGGCTCGATACTATGTCGGAGGAATGATGAAGATCTGGAGAGAATCCGTGAGCATCAAAACATTGCACTCAATTGTAAAATGATGTAGCTTCAAGATCAAAGAAAGAAATCACCCATGAGAATAATGTGCATGCATTAAGGGAAAAATGGCTCAAATCCCATACTCTATTCCATTTCACCATAATGCTCAAGATGAAAGGGTGTACATATTATAGTGGGGTGTGTAACTCACCCACAAATGTAGCCATCAAGAGGTGGGAGTTACATTCCTGAAATAGGGGTCAAATATAACTCCTATGACGCTCTATGATGCGTGTAAGGCCATAATGACACCCTATGACACCTAAACATGGTGAATCACCTATGTAGAGTAATCCCATGTACTTAAGATATGTGCATGGTAAATATCCTACACTAACACCTATATACACATAAGATCATAAAATCTAACATCAAAATTAGTGAAAATAGAACTAAGTACATGTATGTACAAAATGAAAATATTTTAACTAATTTTATCAATATAGAACTATTTTTTTACCCCGCCACACACCGTGAATCAAATGAACATGGATGCTACCATCACAGGTAACTCCTGCATATACACAATGAAGGAATTATTAACATAATTTAATAATTCTACAATGAAAGACATTACTAACATGTAATTTAACATAATATGAATTAAATGATAAATTTAACAAAATTTACCTCCGTTGTTTGAATACATCGGTGAGTTGTTGCATGAGATGAAATTGCAGCGACAACACCTTTATCTACTTTTTGCGAGATGGTGGGGTGTCTAGTGAATTCATGAGTTAGATGGACATACAAGAACATACATATATTTGACATCAAAACTAATATATAAATATACATGCAAATATATACACACACACACACATGTATGTGTAAATTTTACATAATTAACATTCTTAATTACCTCTCGTGAATGTATGTGTATGTATGGTACTCGCCGCCTATGGTAAAGATGAAGATGTGCCTCCCGTATTGTAATATCAATGGATATATATGTACAAATACAATTATTTCAAAATTTAACATATATAAGTAAATCAAGTACTTCAAATTTTTTGTAACACACATAATGAAACATAACAAATTTACCTGTGAAGGTGACAAGGATGAATGTAATCCAAATGTCTCACTCAAAAGGACATCTGACATAGTCACATTATCATGTGCACCCCTAGCACCAGGTACACCAAAATCAGTACGCATGAAATTATCGTCCTCCTCGGGCCCCAAACATATGCTACCACATGACGAGAAAAGATGTGGCCTCATGCTAGTACTCCCTAGTGGGAATACTTTGTGTACCTCCATGAGCATATGGCTCAAAATATCCCTCGTATGTCAAACAAGGGTCGTAGATAGCCCCTGAAGTGCATGGAGTGTATCAATCTCTACTGTCTCCTTTACTGCTTGAGGGACAATCTAAGGTTGAGGGGGATTCTATGTGGGGAATCTACCCTACTAAATAGGTGCACATTGTGTACCCTTGGTCGATCCTTTTTCTCGGCCCAAGAAATCTTAGAAATCAAAATAATATGGGATCTCGTTGAGGATAAACTCACAATAGAGTTTCCTAAGAAATTAGAGTGGCACCTCGTTATTATTACAAGGTGGAAAATTAAACACCATCCACCATCGGTCCAAAAATTATTTTTAATCAAATTATTATTGCACCAATGGATGGAAAACTATTTACATGACAACATAACAAGAAAATTAGTGTGGGGGTCCATGAATAAGGTGCATATGAGGTCTTTTGAAATTTCTTTTTTCTTTAAGTACACATATGAAAATTTGTTGGAATAGTAAACCCTAAAACCCTCTCTATAAGTTCTCTAACGATCAATTTTCCCGTTGCCGTGTCAATTTGAACAAGTAATGCCTCGAATGTGTTTGCAAGAGAGGCACGGTGGGTATTTACTGATTGTGAATCCTCATTGTTTTGATTAAATCGTCAATTTCAAAAAAATTTCAACTATGTGGGATGCTAAATCTTCAAGAATGCCTCGGGGATGTTGAGTAATTGTGGGAGTGTCGGGAGGGATGACAGAATAATATGGTTTGGTTGTGATTGCTTCCTCGACCTCTAACCGTAATAATAAAAAAATATCTATTCAATTCAAATTTTAATCTATAATTATTATATTTCAATGCAATTTTGAGAAAAGAATTGTGCTTACCTCTTCTCTCGTGGAGCCATCGTCAATTCGGATGTTCCCAATGATCCGAAATGATCCTTTGAACTTGAGATCCAGCTTGAATGTAAAATGCGAGGGCATGGTTAATCTCTCGAAACTTAAGTTTGAGCGAGATAAAATGATAGAGTCTCGGGCCTCTTTTTTTTATGTTTATAGTAGGCATAACGCATACGCGTTATGCTCCGATAAATTCCAAACTTGACAATTGAAAACACGATCGCGTTATAATAGAAACGCGTATGATAGAGTCTCGGGCTTCTTTTTTTGTTCAGGCCCCCATCTTTGTGCACTTACCCCAACATAGTATTATATGGTGTGGACCTTTCCTACTACTACTATTCCTTCATCAATAATATGTTTCAAAAAATGATACTCAACTGCAATATGTATTTTTATACTTTGTGATAAGATGGAATCTCAAATAAATAACTAGCTCTTTGATTGTCATATAATACCTTAATCTTGTATCTTCCAAATTTGTCCAATATTCTTTTTAGCCAAAATACCTTTGACAAGCATGATAGGTAGCTACGTATTCTTCCTATGTGGTGTTCGATATCTCACCATGTGGTGAAGCCTCAGGCCACCACATGTCCTGCCACCACGATGATCAGGTCATGATTGGAGGACCGAGTTCATATGGCTCAACGAGCTCGTTGTTTAGCTTGGGTCAGCGAGCTAATCTCCATATTGGGCGAGCTAATCATATCCCATATTACATTGCATAGTTCGGGCCACATACGTGGCATTACAATATTGTCACTACCGTGTAATAGTCGCCCTTACAACTCGAGGAGGACGCAGATGGACAAGTCAACATGCCACCGCCCACATTTAAATGGAGATAAGGTGTGTCCGCAGCCACTATAATTGTGGCATTCCACATGGGTACCGAGCCAACTTGGCCGGTATTTTATACATGTATATTATCAAAATTTACACTAAAAAGACTCTACAAGCTTAACATAAATTTGAAATTTTGTTATAATGGAGCAAGAGTCCAATCGGGGAAAAAGGCGTTTCAAACTATGTTTAAATCTTTTGGTTGGGGCGGTGGTCTCATCATCCAACTGTCACAATTAAAATAACTCCCTGCCTGGCGTGCGGATCCACTCCAACTGTCGCATACACCCTTACTCATTTAGATTTGTAAATCCTTATCAGAACAGACAGCTCGCCGTCTCTTTTAGACTGTCCTGTCCACGCATTAAGAAGAAGGTTAATGTGGTGGTTGCGGGTTGGAACTACAGCAGTGTAGTAGGTGGGATGCTGTTTCAAATGTGGGCGAGGTTCAGTACTCCGTTAATTAATTTCTTTGAACGCCTTAAACACACTGGTTGACCAACTATGTTGTAATCTGTTCAGCATCGAATGCACCTTCATATTCGGGATTCTGCCTTCAAGAGATGTTTATCAAATCGATTGAGGACAGTGAAAGAGGGGGTGCAGGAGGTGAATGGGAGGCAAGCGACCTCAACTGTCACCGCATACAGCGAGGAATGGTCGGGACAGGGTCTATTAGCCGCGGCAAGGAGGCGTCTCCATTCTATTTTTGTTTCTTGCTGTTTTTATTATTATTTCTTTCTTTATTTAATAATTTCTCCAGTAAGATGGAGCACAGGGAGCCTGAACTATAACACTACGCATCTTTCATTTGTTTGGATGCTTTGACAGAGGATACAGGGATCTACGGCCCTGGCCTGTGCAACAACGACCAGCAACAGCAAGCAGCCCCTAGGGCGGTTCCAACAAGCAGGTTGCCCAACTATGTTGTTATCTCTGTACAGTATTGAATGTCCCTTCAAATTTTGGGATCCTCCTTTGTAATATTTTATCAAAAACGAATTGAGAAACGGTGTTATTTATATTTCATATTCAGTCGGTTTTAGACTACTCTTATTTATTATAGCGTATGCAAGACAGGATCAAAGTTTGTATCAAAATCGATTAAGGGACAGAGAGAGGTGTTAAAGCTGGATGTCCAACCTTGTTGTTATCTGTTCAGTATCGAATGCATCCTCAAATACGGAGTTCTCCTTTGCGAGATTTTTATCAAAAAGATTGGGGAGAGGACATCGAGAATGATTCGAATTTGATTGGGGTAGAAAGAGTATCAAAATCACTTAAGAGACAGTGGGAGTGTTACACGGTGACCTGAATAAACTTATTACAAAGACCTCCATTGAGACCTGGCCTGTCTCGCGAGGCTCGTGGAGAAGAATCTCCTAGAGGTGGATCTGCTTTTGCTAGTAATCAATGAAAAAGTTATGTTATTGATTATGCTTTGAGGGTTAAATTTATTAATATATATTCTGTGTTTCTCGTTTACTCTTGTGACATGTGATTAAATGACATTTGACTTGTTTTGATTATAGATGTGTAAGAATAAAATTTTGTTTAAAAATAAAAACTATTTTCCAACAATTTTATTGGTGGAATAATATCATGTTTCTCTTTTCCATTAATTGAGAACATCTCACATGGAAAATATTTGGGATGGTCTAATATAGTTTTGGAGAGGAAAAAAATATGATTCATTTAAGGAAGTATTATTGTTGAGTGTTAAATAATGCTTGTTGCAATTCAAGTATTAAGGATGTTCTAATGGAAAACATTTGGAATAACATTAAAACCATATTTCGACTTTAGTGGTGCTTCTTCCTTTTGGAAATGATACATAATTGTGCCTTATTGTTAAAAAGTTATAAATGGATCAAACTCCTCTCTATTTTGAGCCCATTGATAAAATTGTTTATAAAATATTTCCTTTTACACTAACATTCCACTTTTCAATACATCTCCTTTTAAGCAACAAAATAAGATCTAACATGTATATTCTTTTGTAATTTCTTCCCAACATTCCACAAAAGAATTCAACCACATTTCCAATAAATTTTAGGGTAAGAAATACTATCATTTCAATGCAACTTTTCCTTCCAAATCCTTTTACAACATATCCTACTTCATGTGGAAACAAATTTGCAATAATGGAAGCTAAAGAAAGCAAAGCAATATTACATTTTCCTCCACTCAAGGTGGGTAAATACATGATGTTTTTACATTGTCAACAACAAGGTTCTTGTGTTCCAAGGTGTTCTTCATCCATGCTCCAAGTTCCAAGTAGTTCAATCACAACCAAGATAGGGGGAGAGGCAACACTCTCCTCCCAACCAAATCTCAATGGAGAAGAGAAGCAATCTCCTCCATTGACCCCCGAGCCCCAAACACAACACAATGAAGGGTGGTCTCCAACTCAAGGCAACAATACTTGCTTCCACAATACAATTTCTTCACAACATTCAAAGTAAAAAGAGGAAACAAAAAGGAAACACAAATAACACAATACTTTGCACAACAAGGCTTTCATCCAAGCCAACAAGAGAAGGAACTATGGGAAAGTTTTCCTTATGCCTCCCCATTGAGATGAGATGCCCATCCAAACCCTCCACAATAAAACTCAAGCCCCTATGACTCTTATGCCTCCCTCAAGTACCCCTTTTTCCTCCCATACTCTTATGCCTCCCTCCTCTTATGGCTCCCTCAAGGACAAGGTAAGAATGTGAACATTCTTACCCAAGATGGGCATCCCTCTCAAACTCCCTCCACAATATCCTATTCTACTCTTATGCCTCCCTCATGAGTTTTCCCATAGACCTCTCCTACACTACACATTAAGCATTCTATCCATTTTCACAATACACAAAGGCAAACATACATTATCCACAAATTTAGCATAGAAGCAACAACAATATGAAAGCAAAAAAAGAGAAGGTTTCCTACCTCTCCATTGGAGAAGCCTAAACCAAGAAGCTTTGCACAAGCTCCCTCCAAAACAATCTCAAGCATGCAAGTCCAAGCTCCTTCTTTATCTTCTTCCCAATTCTTTTCTCTCCCAAAATAAAAAAGAACTCTTCAACAAAAACAAAAACAAAACTCCAACCCCCTCAACAAGAGAGGAAATTTCCATAAATAGACAAAAGGGAAGAGTGAGGGTGATGTGGCTCCTTGTAGGATGCCACATCACACATCCTCAAGACCACCTCCCATAGTCAACTCAACTCCCAAAACACAATAAATGGGTGGTTGGGTTGAATGACATCTCTTTCCACATCCATCCCTTCCCATGTGTCTTAAGGCACAATTAAATGCAAAAGAAGACAAGTGCACTCCAAAGTCACATTTCCCTTCCCAAAACAATAAATAATCCCCTTTTTGGATTCCCAACCCATAGATATGGTTGGTAAGGGGTTTTGGGAAGTGTGGGACAAGTTCAACTTGTCCCACAAGTCCCCCAAAATTGCCCTAAATCTCAAATTCGAGATTCAAAGGATTTGGAGTGGTCAACACTCAAAACCAAGCATTCAATACATGAGGAAACACAAGGCTCAAGGAGCCAACCATCAAAATTAATTACACCCACTAGACTTCCCTCCAAAACTTAAAAAAAAAATAAAACAAGATGTTACATTAATCTAAACATACTTAGCAAAAGTAATTTTAAAAAAAAAATCACAAATGAAATCACCTACTAAAGTAAGTTAAAACAAGTAATTAAAATTCTTACCCCCTTGGTCACATTAGAAAATTTCCCCCTCATGGAAATTTTTCTTAACACATAAAAGAATAAAGGTAACACAATACAATTTACTAGTTGCCTTGACGACCAAAAGTTGTAACCACCCGACATCCTGTTGTGTTTGGTTCCCAATCCCCCTCATGGTTGTGATCATGTTGTGTTTCCTGCAAAATACAAAATACCTCCTTCGGCCTTGCGGCCATGTCAAAATATCCAAAATAACCATATGCATGAAATTTATTAACATCTATACGTAATTCAATCAATCATTATTTCTAGGTCTAAATCACAACTTAATTATGCATTTCATCATTATCCAAAATTATAGTAATGTAAATTCAACAACTACATTCTACTTATCATGGCGAAGAAATCCAATGTTAGAACACATGCAATATATCCATATAAAAATAATATCGGTATCCAATAGTCTATCCATGAGTCAATGTAGATCATACTGAAAAAAAAATCCAATCATAACCCAAATGCATCTAGTCACAAAACATCATGCTAATCAACGTAAGTCTAAGTCATGTCCATATCCAAAAGTCTACATAACTCAAAATGATAATCAACTAAGTGTCATAGGGAAGTGGGCATTACATCCCCCTCCCCTTAGACTAGACTTCCTCCTGGAAGTCACTGAAATAAGTGTGGAAACTGAGCTCGCAATGATGTAGCATCCTCCCAAGTAGCAGCAGTCTCATCGTACCTATCCCATTGGACCCGAACCTGATCAATCTCTCTGCCGCAAAGGCCCAGGGTCCTGCGATCTAAAATGTGCACGGGCTCCACCATCACCTGCCCCTGATCCTGCACCTGCAATGCAGTCCAATCTAGCACATGAGAAGGATCAGAAACATATCTCCTAAGCACAGAAACATGAAATACATCATGGACGCGCGATAAGCTAGGTGGCAATGCTAGACGATAGGCCAAGGGGCCGAGGTGCTCCAAGATCTCAAAGGGACCCACAAACCTAGGAGCAAGCTTAGAACCTTTTCCATAACGGATAGGGCTCTTATGCGGTCTGACACGAAGAAACACCTTCGTGCCTACCTCAAAACTGCGATCTGTCCTATGCTGGTCTGCATACTTCTTCTGTCTATCCTGCCTCCTGCAATCTTTGTCTGATCAACGTAACCTACTACTCCATATCCTGTAATAAAGCTAGCCCAAGAGAAACCTTGTCCTCAATCCTATCCCAACTAAGAGGTGTCCTACACTCTCTTCCATATAATGCTTGAAAAGGAGCCATGCCTATAGAACTCGGAAACTATTATTATAGCGAAAACTCACCAAATACAAATACTCCTCCCATCTCAACTGATGATCCATCACGTACATCCTGAGCATGTCCTCCAAAATCTGATTCACCCTCTCTGTCTGTCCATCGGTCTCTGGGTGATAAGCTGTGCTGAAATTAATCCTCGTTCCGAGGGCATACTGCATGGTGGTCCAGAAATGGGAAGTGTACAAAGGGTCGCGGTCACAAATGATCTTCCGTGGAATCCCATGTAATCTAAAAATCTCATCAAGGTATACTCGTGCCACAACACTTGCTGTATAGGTGGTCTTCACTGGAGAAAAGTGAGCTACCTTCATCAATTTATCCACCGTGACCATGATGGCGTCGTGGTGGTATCTCGACGTTGGCAACCCAACAATGAAATCCATAGAAATGGTGTCCCACTTCCACTCCGGTATGGCGTGAGGATAGAGAAGGCCAGCTGGATGCTGATGTTCGCCTTCACCCTCTGGCACTCTAAACAGTGGGATACAAATGAAGCTATGTCTCTCCGAAGTCCTCTCCAAAAGTACAACTGTCTCAGGGTGGCGTGCATCTTCTTCACCCCGGGATGGGCTGAGTAAGGTGCACGATGGGCCTCTGTCAAAATATCATGTCTCAAGCCTCCATCTCTAGGAACATAAATCTGGCCTCTGTGTCTGAGAAGACCATCTGCCTCTAATGAAAATCCATCAAATCTCCCTTCAAGGGGTCTCTGAGACTCAATCTCTGCTCTGGCTGCAAGGTAGAAACTATCCTGAGGAAGCTGCTGTAAGATCCTACTCCGCAAATCTGTGCCCACTGAGGTGGCCATAGCCACATGTCTCCGCCTACTCAAGGCATCTAGAACCACATTCTCCTTCCTTTCACATGCTCTATCTCCATGTCATACTCACAGAGTAACTCCATCCAATGCCGCTGACGAGCGTTGAGATTGGGCTGCGTGAAGAGGTGGCGAAGACTCAAGTGATCAGTCCTGAGTGTAAATCTCCGGCCAAGAAGAAAATGTCTCCACCGCACTAAGGCATGTACTACTGCTGCAAGCTCAAGGTCATGGGTCGGATAATTGAGCTCATAATCTTTGAGTTTGCAAGACTCAAAGGCAACTACTCTACCCTCCTGCATTAACACACCTCCAAGTCCTGCCAAGGAAGCATATGTGCAAACGTAGAACTCACCCTGAGGATCTGGCACTGCAAGAATAGGTGCTCTCGTGAGGCATTCCTTCAGTGTACTGAAGGCCTGCTCACATCTATCTGACCATAAAAACTTCTTCCCTTTCCGCTGAAGAGAAGTGATAGGGTGCGCAATCCGTGAAAAATCCTGAACAAACCTCCTGTAGTACCCTGCTAGACCCATGAAACTACGCACCTCGGTCACACTAGTGGGTGCTGGCCAATCCATGATGGCTCGAATCTTGGAAGGATCGATTGCGATACCTTCCCGAAATGATGTGGCCCAAATACTGCACTCAGTTTGAAGAACGCACACTTCTCCAAGTTCCCGTAAAGGCGCTACTCGCGAAGACACTGAAGAACCTGGGGAAGGTGCTCCTTGTGCTCCTCACGTGTGCGTGAGTAAATCAGAATGTCATCAAGGAAGATGAGCACGAAGCGATCAAGGAAGGTCCTGAATACCCCATTCATTAAACTCATAAACACTGCGGGGGCATTCGTCAAACCGAAAGGTACCACTGTGAACTCGTAGTGGCCATATCTCGTGTGGAAAGCTGTCTTGTGAATATCTGTCTCCGCAATCCTGAGCTGATGGTATCCTGACTTAAGATCTATCTTAGAGAAAACTATAGCCCCTTCATCTGATCAAATAAATCATCAATGCGTGGAAGGGGGTAACGATTCTTGATCGTTACTTTATTCAACTTGACGGTAGTCAATACACAACCGAAGAGATCCATCCTTCTTCTTCACGAAAATCACTGGTGCACCCCAAGGGGATACACTAGGATGGATTAGGCCTTTCTCCAGAAGGCCCTCAAGCTGCAACTTGAGCTCACATAACTCAGGAGTAGTCATCCGATAAGGTGCTCGTGAGATAGGCTCTGCGCCGAACTAGATCTATATGGAAGTCGATCTCACGTGGGGGAGGTAATCCCGGTAGCTCCCCTGGGAACACATCGGCAAACTCTGATAAGATGGGATGGTCATCGAGGGAAGGTCCTCTCGACTCATCCTCTGATCTGTCACTGACCGTAATAGCAAACATCTGACAACCCTGTCGCGCACACCGCTTAAGCTGCATAGCGGAGATGGTGCGAATGGATACGGCCCTCCTAACTCCTGATATCACTGACTCTACTCCAAGATCATCTATGCAAGCAATAGTCTTATGGTAACAATCCACTCTAGCTCTGTGAGCGGACAACCAATCCATGCCTAAAATGATGCCATAAGATCCTAATGGAAGGATCCGAAGATCAGAAGTAGTGGTGAAGGGTCCCAAATCCACTACACACTCCTTAACTAAGGAGTCTACAAAAATCTTGGCTCCAGAAGCCATCTCAACGTCCCAACTACAGCCCTGCCTAACTGCCACCAGCCTACAACGCTCTACTAAGGATGGTGCAATGAAAGAATCAGAAGAACCAGAATCAAATAATATAGAGGTGGAAATACCACCAATACTACCTGTCATCTCAATCACAGTACTCTGATGCTCAGCCTGGCGGTTCTCGACCACTGCGTAGATCCGATGACTCCGTGCCATATCTCCAACAGTAGGCTCTGAGCTCTGTGTCTTACCCTTGGTAGGGTTATGTGGGCAATCTCTCCAAAGATGTCCAACAACACCGCAACCATAACAACTACCCGTCCTCTCCAAAGGGGGAAGCAGCCTCCAACTGTACTCTAGATGACTCGAGATACGAGATCCCGATGATCCGGCTATGGATCGCTGAGGTCTCTGTGACGAGCTCCTGCTGACTGAGCTCTCGGTGCACCCTGTGACCTGATGGAACCCCTAGGAGGAGGCCCATACTACATCCTCTCTCAGCATCAAATCTCTTAGGAGGTCGGTAAGGTGGGCGAGTCTCACTGCTGCTGCTGCGGTGGTGGCCTCGAATGAAGCTTTCCTCGAACTCTGTCCACCCCGTGGAGGAGGAACTGACCCTTCGACCTACTATCCGCATCTTCTATATGGCTCCGAACTCTATCTCTAGCTCCGTGTGTCTTCCCCGTGTCTCCTCTCGCAATATAGGCCTTTTCCACGGCCTCGCTAATGTCGTGGCAAGTGAATGCACACTTTGCACCACCTAAATCCAAGTTCGTGCCCCGGATGAACCTCATGAATCCATACCGCTCATCTGCGCATATAGTCGATGTACTTTGGAGTAGGTCCAGAAATTGACTCTCATACTCAGCTACTGTCATCGATGCCTGACGGAGGTCATGAAACTCGATCTATCCGCTGCTGAATAAATCTCCTGGGTAAATACCTACTCCTGAAACGCTCCTCAAATAGCTCCTAGGTAATCGTCTCTGAGTCGACATGGAGCTTCTGCTCCTCGGTCCTCCACCAGACTCCTGCTCCATCCTTTAGAAGATGGATCGCAACACGAGCTTTCGTGTTGCTACTACAAGGGATAGAGCTTGAAGCATCCGCTCAAGCTCACCAACCAGGCCTCTACCTGAAAACCACCTGTATCACCCAAATAGTGAGATGGTCGTAGCTTCAGGATCTCCCTGATATGGTCTGCAGCTGACGTATGACGAATCCTAGATCTCTCTGTATGCTCCTCCCTCTGTCTAGGGCTCCGAGACCTGTCCCTATGTCCTGAGATCCTGTCCCCATGTCCTCTCTGTGGTGACTCTGCCCTAGCCGACTCCGCATGGAAATTCTCTACCCTGTGCTCCTCGCTGTGTCGAGGGGATGCCTGGCATCTACTGATGGCTCCAAACTATGTCTAGCAAGTCGTCCTCCCAAGGGCTCTCCGCGTATAGCGGCATTGACATCCTGGAGTGTCTACAAAATCTGAGGCGGATGGCCGCTACGGCCTGCTCTGGCGGTGGTATGTCTAGGTCTATATGAAGAGACCCCTCGCCCAATCCGCGCCTCCTGCACAGATCAAGGCGAGAGTTAGTTCATTGTTCTAGGTCTTGAGCCAGTTTTCTAAATTTGTTGTTTACTATAATTATCAACATTATGGCTTTATATTTTAAAAGTATTAGCTCTGTACTAAGTTGAATGTTCCTGCTTCTCGTGTTTTCTGCGTGTGCCCAAGGGTCCCAGCTTCGAACCCCTGGCTCTGATACCAAAATGTAACGTAAAAAAAAAAAAATGACGACGCCATGCTCAAAAAACATCCGTCCCGAAAATGCGACAATTTTTTTTTTTTTAAATGTGGTGTTCGATATCTCACCATGTGGTGAAGCCTCAGGCCACCACATGTCCTACCACCATGATGATCAGGTCGTGATTGGAGGACCGAGTTCATATGGCTCAACGAGCTCGTTGTTTAGCTTGGGTCAGCGAGCTAATCTCCATATTAGGCGAGATAATCATATCGCATATTACATTCCATAATTTGGGCCATATACGTGGCATTACAATATTGTCACTACCATGTAATAGTCGCCTTATAACTTGAGAGGAGGACGCAGATGGACAAGTCAACATGCCACCGCCCACATTTAAATGGAGATAAGGTGTGTCCGCAGCCACTATAATTGTGGCATTCCACATGGGTACCAAGCCAACTTGGCCGGTATTTTATACATGTATATTATCAAAATTTACACTAAAATGACTCTACAAGCTTAACATAAATTTGAAATTTTGTTATAATGGAGCAAGAGTCCAAACGGGGAAAAAGGCGTTTCAAACTATGTTTAAATATTTTGGTTGGGGCGGTGGTCTCATCATCCAACCTGTCACAATTAAAATAACTCCCCGCTCGGCATGCGAATCCACTCACACCTATTTGCATACACCCTTACTCATTTAGATTTGTAAATCCTTATCGTAACAAACAACTGCGCCATCTCTTTTTAGACTGTCCCCCCGCGCATTAAGAAGAAGGTTAATGTGGTGGTTGCGGGTTGGAACTACATGTAGAGTGTAGCAGTGGACGCTATTTCAAACTGGGAGGGTTCAAGATTTCACATTAATTAATTTTTTTCAACGCCTTAAACACACTAGTTGACCAACTATGTTGTATCTGTCATTGATCGAATGCACCTTCATATTCGGGATTCTGCCTTCAAGAGATGTTTATCAAATCGATTGAGGACAAATGAAAGAGGGGGCGCAGGAGGTGAATGGGAGGCAAGCGACCTAAACTATCACTATCACCGCATACGAGAATGGTCGGGTGGTCGACGGACAGGGTCTATTAGCCTGCGCGAAGGAGGCATCTCCATTCTATTTTTGATTTTCTTTTTTTTATTATTATTTATTCTTTATTTAATAATTTCTCCAAGAAGATGGAGCACAGAGATCTGAACTATAACACTACGCATCTTTTCATTTGTTTGGATGCTTTGGCTGGAGGATACAGGATCTCACGGCCTGGCTGGCTGCATGCAGCAAATTGCGTGATCTGTGCAACAACAAGGTGCCCCTAGGCGTTTCCAACAAGCAAGTTGCCCAACTATGTTGTTATCTCAGACATAGTATTGAATGTCCCTTCAAATTTTGGGATTCTCCTTTGTGATATTTTATCAAAAACGAATTGAGAAACGGTTTTATTTATATTTCATATTACGTTTTGCGGTTTTCTAACTACTCTTATTTATTATAGCGTATGCAAGACAGATCAAAGTTTGTATCAAAAGTTGATTAAGGGATAGAGAAGGCGTTAAAGCCAACAACACTGCTGGTCCAACCTTGTTGTTATCTCATTTACTATCGAATGTATCCTCAAATACGGAGTTCTCCTTCATGAGATTTTTATCAAAAATGATTGGGGAGAGGACAACGAGAATGATTCGAAAATTTGATTGGGGCAGAAAGAGTATCAAAATCGCTTAAGAGACAGTGGGAGTGTTACACGGTGACCTGAATAAACTTATTACAAAGACCTCCATTGAGACCTGGCCTGTCTCGAGGCTCGTGGAGAAGAATCTCCTAGAGGTGGATCTGTTTGCTAGCTGCGGTCAATGAAAAAGTTATGTTATTGATTATGCTTTGAGGGTTAAATTTATTAATATATATTCTGTGTTTCTCGTTTACTCTTGTGACATGTGATTAAATGACATTTGACTTGTTTTGATTATAGATGTGTAAAAATAAAATTTTGTTTTTTAAAAATAAAAACTATTTTCCAACAATTTTATTGGTGGAATAATATCATGTTTCTCTTTTCCATTAATTGAGAACATCTCACATGGAAAATATTTGGGATGGTCTAATATAGTTTTGGAGAGGGAAAAATATGATTCATTTAAGGAAGTATTATTGTTGAGTGTTAAATAATGCTTGTTGCAATTCAAGTATTAAGGATGTTCTAATGGAAAACATTTGGAATAACATTAAAACCATATTTCGACTTTAGTGGTGCTTTCTTCCTTTTGGAAATGATACATAATTGTGCCTTATTGTTAAAAAGTTTTAAATGGATCAAACTCCTCTCTATTTTGAGCCCATTGATAAAATTGTTTATAAAATATTTCCTTTTACACTAACATTCCACTTTTCAATACATCTCCTTTTAAGCAACAAAATGAGATCTAACATGTATATTCTTTTGTAATTTCTTCCCAACATTCCACAAAAGAATTCAACCACATTTCCAATAAATTTTAGAGTAAGAAATACTATCATTTCAATGCAACTTTTCCTTCCAAATCCTTTTACAACATATCCTACTTCATGTGGAAACAAATTTGCAATAATGGAAGCTAAAGAAAGCAAAGCAATATTACATTTTTCCTCCACTCAAGGTGGGTAAATACATGATGTTTTTACATTGTCAACAACAAGGTTCTTGTGTTCCAAGGTGTTCTTCATCCATGCTCCAAGTTCCAAGTATTTCAAATCACAACCAAGATAGGGGGAGAGGCAACACTCTCCTCCCAACCAAAACTCAATGGAGAAGAGAAGCAATCTCCTCCATTGACCCCCGAGCCCCAAACACAACACAATGAAGGGTGGTCTCCAACTCAAGGCAACAATACTTGCTTCCACAATACAATTTTCTTCACAACATTCAAGGTTTAAAAGAAGAAACAAAAGGAAACACAAATAACACAATACTTTTCACAACAAGGCTTTCATCCAAGCCAACAAGAGAAGGAACTATGGGAAAGTTTTCCTTATGCCTCCCCATTGAGATGAGATGCCCATCCAAACCCTCCACAATAAAACTCAAGCCCCTATGACTCTTATGCCTCCCTCAAGTACCCCTTTTTCCTCCCATACTCTTATGCCTCCCTCCTCTTATGGCTCCCTCAAGGACAAGGTAAGAATGTGAACATTCTTACCCAAGATGGGCATCCCTCTCAAACTCCCTCCACAATATCCTATTCTACTCTTATGCCTCCCTCATGAGTATTCCCATAGACCTCTCCTATACTACACATTAAGCATTCTATCCATTTTTCACAATACACAAAAGTAAACATACATTATCCACAAATTTAGCATAGAAGCAACAACAATATGAAAGCAAAAAAAAGAGAAGGTTTCCTACCTCTCCATTGGAGAAGCCTAAACCAAGAAGCTTTGTCCAAGCTCCCTCCAAAACAATCCAAGCATGCAAGTCCAAGCTCCTTTTTTTCTCTTTCTCCCAATTCTTTTCTCTCCCAAAAAAATAAAAAGAAAAGAACTCTTCAACAAAAACAAAAACCTCCAACCCCCTCAACAAGAGAGGAAGTTTCCATAAATAGACAAAAGGGAAGAGTGAGGGTGATGTGGCTCCTTGTAGGATGCCACATCACACATCCTCAAGACCACCTCCCATAGTCAACTCAACTCCCAAACACAATAAATGGGTGGTTGGGTTGAATGACATCTCTCTTCCACATCCATCCCTTCCCATGTGTCTTAAGGCACAATTAAATGCAAAAGAAGACAAGTGCACTCCAAAGTCACATTTCCCTTCCCAAAACAATAAATAATCCCCTTTTTGGATTCCCAACCCATAGATATGGTTGGTAAGGGGTTTTGGGAAGTGTGGGACAAGTTCAACTTGTCCCACAAGTCCCCCAAAATTGCCCTAAATCTCAAATTCGAGATTCAAAGGATTTGGAGTGGTCAACACTCAAAACCAAGCATTCAATACATGAGAGGAAACACAAGGCTCAAGGAGCCAACCATCAAAATTAATTACACCCACTAGACTTCCCTCCAAAACTTAAAAAATTAAACAAGATGTTAAATTAATCTAAACATACTTAGCAAAAGTAATTTAAAAAAACATCACAAATGAAATCACCTACTAAAGTAAGTTAAAACAAGTAAATAAAATTCTTACCCCTTGGTCACATTAGAAAATTTCCCCCTCATGGAAATTTTTCTTAACACATAAAAGAATAAAGGTAACACAATACAATTTACTAGTTGCCTTGACGACCAAAAGTCAGAACCACCCGACATCCTGTTGTGTTTGGTTCCCAATCCCCTCATGGTTGTGATCATGTTGTGTTTCTGCAAAATACAAAATACCTCCTTCGGCCTTGCGGCCATGTCAAAATATCCAAAATAACCATATGCATGAAATTTATTAACATCTATACGTAATTCAATCAATCATTATTTCTAGGTCTAAATCACAACTTAATTATGCATTTCATCATTATCCAAAATTATAGTAATGTAAATTCAACAACTACATTCTACTTATCATGGCGAAGAAATCCAATGTTAGAACACATGCAATATATCCATATAAAAATAATATCGGTATCCAATAGTCTGTCCATGAGTCAGTGTAGATCATACTGAAAGCAAAATCCAATCATAACCCAAATGCATCTAGTCACAAAACATCATGCTAATCAACGTAAGTCTAAGTCATGTCCATATCCAAAAGTCTGCATAACTCAAAATGATACTAGGTGGCAATGCTAGACTATAGGCTAAGGGGCAAGGTGCTCCAAGATCTCAAAGGGACCCACAAACCTAGGAGCAAGCTTAGAACCTTTTCCATAACGGATAGGGCTCTTATGCGGTCGACACGAAGAAACACCTTCGTGCCTACTTCAAAATTGTGATCTCGTCCTATGCTGCGTCTCCGCATACTTCTTCTGCATATCCTGCGCCTCATCACATCTTTTTCGATCAACGTAACTTTCGCTGCTCCATATCTGTAATAAAGCTGGCCCAAGAGAAACCCATCCTCAATCTTGTCCCAGCTAAGAGGTGTCCTGCACGCTCTACCATATAATGCCTGAAAAGGAGCCATGCCTCTAGAACTCTGGAAGCTATTATTATAAGCGAACTCAACCAAATACAAATACTCCTCCCATCTCAACTGATGATCCATCACGTACATCCTGAGCATGTCCTCCAAAATTTGATTCACCCTCTCTGTCCTCGTCCATCACCTCCGGGTGATAATCTGTGCTGAAATTAATCCTCGTCCTGAGGGCATACTGCATGGTGGTCCAGAAGTGGGAAGTGCACAAAGGGTCGCGGTCGCAAATTATCTTCCGTGGAATCCCATGTAATCTGACAATCTCATCAAGGTACACTCATGCCACAACACTTGCTGTATAGGTGGTCTTTACTTGGGATAAAAGTGAGCTAACTTTGTCAATTTATCCACTATGACCATGACGGTATCGTGGTGGTATCTCGACGTCGGCAACCCAACAATGAAATCCATAGAAATGGTGTCCCACTTCCACTCTGGTATGGCGTGAGGATAGAGGAGGCCAGCTGGATGCTGATGTTCGGCCTTCACCCTCTGGCACTCTAAACAGTGGGATACAAATGAAGCTATGTCTCTCCGAAGTCCTCTCCAAAAGTACAACTGTCTCAGGGTGGCATGCATCTTCTTCACCCCGGGATGGGCTGAGTAAGGTGCACGATGGGCCTCTTTCAAAATATCATGCCTCAAGCCTCCATCTCTAGGAACATAAATCTGGCCTCATGTCTGAGAAGACCATCTGCCTCTAATGAAAATCCATCAAATCTCCCTTCAGGGGTCTCTGAGACTCAATCTCTGCTCTAGCTGCAAGGTAGAAACTATCCCGAGGAAGGCTTTGTAAGATCCTACTCCGCAATCTGTGCCCACTGAGGTGGCCATAGCCACATGTCTCTGTCTACTAAAGGCATCTGTAACCAAATTCTCCTTCCCTTTCACATGCTCTATCTCCATGTCATACTCACAGAGTAACTCCATCCAATGCCGCTGACGAGCGTTGAGATTGGGCTGCATGAAGAGGTGGCGAAGACTCAAGTGATCAATCCTGAGTGTAAATCTCCGGCCAAGAAGAAAATGTCTCCACCGCACTAAGGCATGTACTACTGCTGCAAGCTCAAGGTCATGGGTCGGATAATTGAGCTCATAATCTTTGAGTTTGTGGGACTCAAAGGAAACTACTCTACCCTCCTGCATTAGCACACCTCCAAGTCCTGCCAAGGAAGCATCTGTGCAAACGTAGAACTCACCCTGAGGATCGCACTGCAAGAATAGGTGCTCTCGTAAGGCACTCCTTCAGTGTACTGAAGGCTCGCTCACATCTATCTGACCATAAAAACTTCTTCCCTTTCCACCGAAGAGAAGTGATAGGGTGCGCAATCCGTGACAAGATGGAATCTCAGCCAAGTAACTAGCACTTTGATTGTCATATAATACCTTAATCTTCTCTCTTCCAAATTTGTCCAATATTCTTTTTAGCCAAAATACCTCTTGACAAGCATGATAGGTAGCTACGTATTCTTCCTTAATTAATGAAACAACAATAATATTTTGAATCTTTTACATCTAAGTCATAGGTCCACTTGTGATGTAAAAACATATCCAAAATATGATCTTATTTTGTCCAAATCACCTACATAATTTGAGTCAAAATATCAACAAATAGAATCACCACTATTATAATAGATGATGAAATTATTACTTTTTCCTTGCAAGTAGTCCGAGGTAGGAGTAAATTACATAGAAAAATAATAGTGATGATAACCTATTGATTAACCATGTACGAGGTATAAAAATATATAGGTAAGGTTGTTCCTAAAAATTAGGAAAAAACTCCTGCAATAATAAGCTATAAATGTGGGTTGTTTAAAAAACCTACATAGCTATAATATTATAGAACTAAAAATACATTGACAATGTACGCAATAACAAATGTATTTCCTAACATTCCCTCGCTAGTGTAAACATGAGGAAGAAACCATCATCAACTAAGCAACATGTCACTCCTAGCCTGACATAATTGTGATCCTCAACAACGACTACGAGAACTACATCGTCCAAGAATAGGGGCCCATCAACCTATGCAAGTAAATTCAAGAATTGGAAACATTCAACCAATTCACATCAACCATCAAGTCAATCTGATCAAGAACACTTCTTGCAATAGTATCAATGGTACAAATCTCCACATCATCATCATCAAAGGAAAATACAAACACTCTACCAAACACAAGAAATATAACATTCATCTAGTCTTATTCATCACACACAAAGAAAAAAGTGTCACTAAAGGAATATGCAGCCTCTGAGGTAGTAACGAACTCAAGGACGCTAATTGTCCTCCTTCCTCCATTGTCAGTCCTCCAAGTAACATGCTTCTAACTTTTTCGGATGTAGATATGAAGCTGAATGATTCACACATTGTTTATTATTCCCACCATAATGTGAAATCATTTATTTTCCGGACATCGGTAACATCGAAAATGTGTTCGTAAGGCAATATTTTTCTATTTTTTATAATATATTGTTAATTTTCAAATCTTGACTTAACTTGACCATAATTACTCTTACTTTAACAATGATAAAAATATATTTTAGACTCGAAAATTTATCACATTGACTATGTGAATTTTTTTACAAACGTAAAGACTTTACAATGACAAGATTCAATAAATTTAATAACAAACTATGACTATAAATATATAAAAATTAAAGATATGACATTCTAATATAACATAAGGTTATAATTAGAAAATAAGTTAATAATGCTGTTGAGATTTCTTGATATCAAAACTCTATATTTGATAATGAATTTAAGCAACATTAATTTTAGATCAACACATGAAAATAGAGAAAACACATAAACAAATAAAATATAGAGAATAATGCTACAATTTCTATTCATTAATGGAGGGAGTTTTATACAATTTCTTTCTCCTATAATTATGGAGTCAAGTCTCGTCATCTTATCCCCATATTTCTCCTCTAATCATGTCTTACTCCCAATCCCAAGATACTCTCACACACTACTATCTCTATGAATTGTGCATGAAAACTAATTGTGCACACTCACATATTATTAAAATATTAAATAATACTAATATTCAAACCATATGCTCACACTATGAAAACTAATTTTCTAACATTGACCCCCTTGGTTTGAATATGGGTGAGTTCTATCTAGTACTTGCTCATGTTCTTCAATCCGATGGTTTTCAAAAAGTACCATATACTCCAATAGGTTTTCTAGTGGAACCATTAACAACTTTGTATTTGATTTTCTAAGAGATTCACAAACTCTCAAATTGGTTTTCTAGTGGACCACCAAACAATTTCATAGTAGCGTACATGATTCCCCACCCCCATCCTTACATTCAAGGGAAAATACAAGAAATATTTCTCACGCATGAGGTGACTTATTAGAAGATCGAACAGAATAGATCATCTATTCTTATTACATACACAATGAAAATTAAGCACAAAAAAATAAATACCGCAAATTCATTATGTGGCCCCTACTCTTGTGGCTACAAGAGGTGACTGATTAACCTCTTCCTACATTGCCTCCTTACTCCATCATGATGATGCTAATTCATCCAAATTCATATTTGAGGCTCATTTTACAATTATATTAGGTGTCGGTTTCAACTGATAATGCACCCTTATAATAATAATTAGATTTATATTTAACCAAAATAATAAAGCATATCAGATTTTTATTGTTGGAAATCAGTCACTATTTTTTATAGAATAATTAGAAACGTCAGAATTATTTCCATGATTTCTCTTAAAATACGAAATGGGTTTCTATAATTTTTTGAAAGAAGTTTCCCATAATACAAATAAAAAGACCTAATTTTTAAAGAAAATTTAGAATCTAAGTATTTGAAGAAAACACAAATTACCAGTCATTTTTTTAAAGATTAGAATCGATCAAATGGCAACGAAGATTCAAAACTCTCATATCTGCGTTGAAAATGTTGTGGTTTTTCCTCTGAATGACTTGCATAACTCTTCCTATCCTTCTCTGGTACCAGATGATATCAAAACTCTATATTTGATAATAAATTTAAGAAACAATAATTTTAGATCAATACATGAAAATAGAGAAAACATAAATAAATAAAATATAGAGAATAATGGAGAAATTTAAATTTATTAGTGGAGGGCATTTTAGATAATTTATTTCTCCTATAATCATGGAGTCAAGTCTCATCATCGTATCCCCATATTTATCCTCTAATCCCTAGTCTTACTCCCAATCCCAATCCGAAGATACTCTCACACACTCATATATTTATGAGTTTTGCATGAAAACTAATTATGCATAGTCACATATTATTTAAATATTAAATAATACTAATATTCAACCCATATGTTCTCACTATGAACACAAATTTTGTAACATTTTTGGCACCCATGAAAAAGGTCAATGTAAGACTTTGTTTCGAATAGAAAGGGTTGATGTGATGGACCTAACTAAGAAAACAAAAGATAAATGAACAACATTGCAAAGATGCAGCTTTTTGTTTTATTTCATAATGAAACACCTCACATATGCAGCCATTCCATGCTCGTCATTAGAAAAAATATGCAAAATCCCCAAACAAATAATACACAACCTTGATAAAGGAGAGAACAATAGTAGATGTGAGAATTTGGACTCTAGAATAGCAAAAATGTATTTTGTGTGCATGGATGAAGGTACATTTTCAATTACAAGTACATTAATTTCTTGTTATTCTTTATGTTTGAATGATATTAATTATGTGTTGAGTTGTTTAGTTCATTATACAATCATCATCTATAGTAATTGAATGAAAAAATAAATAAACAAATCAAATAAAGAATTTTATTTCATTTACTCATGAAGAAATATAGGTTCCTGACAATCCGTGGGATGTAACTTATATGAACTTGAAGATAAAAGATACATATACATGAAACTATAAGAAAAAGAAGAAAGAAGAAACCCATCATTGCCTGATTGGGTTGTTTCTCTTGATCTTCACTATATTGAATGCACCATATTAATCTTCATCATCCATGATTCATCATCTTTATCTCCTAGTAATCGTGCACTGTGGACATACGAGAAAAATATCGTTAGATATCCACGTTTAATCTTTATTCGGTGTTTATCATTTTAGGTAGATGAATCTTTTAAAATAAGCACATATAAGATACATCAAAAGGATCCAGAAAAAACATAGAAAGTACATCTCAAAATATCATTCAGGAGCACAAGTACCATTTTTCGAAGCATCACATAGAAGAAAGAATCACTACATGATGCAAGAAAGGATATTTTCCTTATTTTTCTAACTATTTTTCTCGAAGCATGTAAATATAGGAAATAATGTGCATTTTGAATGACATTAAAATCACATTGTAGAAATGGAGATAATGGATAAAGAACAATCATCAAGCTTCCACGAAGCATTCAAAAGTTAACAACTTTAGGCCTTATATACAATAGCAAAAAAAGCTCATAGTTACAAGTTTTTGAAAAGGTTACAACCATTAAAGTTCAAGAAAATATTCTCGGATGCAAGGTTGGTGCTCATCAAAGTAGATTACCACAAACTACATAATCGGATCAAAAGTACAACAATGGAAACTATAAATATTCATAATCCTAATACTGATTGTTAAATTAGATCAAATTGTAAATCAAGGAGATACTTTAAGATACTTTAAGTACAAGTGCATTATTAAAATCCCAAGGATTATGGAAAATCCTATGAACAAATCATTTTATGAAATGGAAATAATGACCAAATTTCCCATGATGATCACACCAATGCAAAAATTTCACAAATTTCAAGGTTTCTTATAATAAAGTATGCTCCCGAGAACCATTTTTCAGGTTTAGATTCAAGCTTCATACACAAAGATGCAGACTTCAGAAGTAAATATTCTCATCAATAATCAAAAACATAGGTTGAGAGCTTTAGGAATGCTAAGGTAAAATAAAATATTATCAACATGGAGCAAAAGTACCAAATCCTTGATAAATTCAAGCACAAATTGATCAGTACCATTCACATGATACAAGGAGAAAATATTATTCATCTTCTAAAATGGAAGCACAAAACATTCCCTTGTGTTGAGCACAAAAGGAATATCTGAACTGAATGACATGACAAAATGGTTTCACATAATGCAACAAGATATCCAGATTACAATTGTTTTTAAGGAATCAATCTTACAACAACATAATGAAGCAAGGATTATCAAACACCTTCCAAAATTATACTTGGTTCCTTCATTCATGCACACTTTACAGATTCTCAGCTACATGAAGTACATGTTGAATAAACACTTCAAGTGTTGCATTCCGGAGATCTAAAAGTAAAATAATTTTTCTGGAAAGTACAACATTTCATATCTATATAATATGGAGTTCGACTTTATGATTGCAATAGGTCAAAGCTCATCGAATGATATCAAGACAAAGAATGTCTAAGATGCATTCCTATATTTCAGGTTGGAAAACTACAACTATGATATTTTAAAGAATTAAGAAGCCACAGGTATTATAATAATATTAGAAGTAGAGTCAAAATTTGTAACAACAAGTATAATGACGAATATCACAGCCTTAATATCAAGTCAATACAACAGAGAATGTAATCATAGATTTCAAACGAAAATAGTAGTAAGGTCTTTTACTTCTTAGGAAAGCAGGTAAGGATCACAACATGCTGTCCTTATTTATGAAATTACAGGTATGACTAGGCTTCAATAATTATTTACAATTAATTTCACAAGATAAGAAACATGAAGGTTTCAGGTTGATATTACACTCCATTCTTTCAGAAAAGATAACTTACACCTTCCAAAAATACTAAGATGGAAATCTACAACCATGATAGTAGATGCTAATATAGAGGATAAATACCGAGCTCAAGATTATGTGACAGAGTTTTAGAACAATTTGTAAAGTAAATGTTTCTTAACTGAAAATCTAACAGAGTTATCAACATACATATATTATAAATATTAGAGCTCGAGAAACAAATTCACCAACAACAAAGGATGAATAACCCAGAACCACGAGTGGAATGCAGGAAGAGGTAGTAATGACATCAAAAATAGGGTAAATATAATGGCGAGTACTAAAAACATGAAGTATTCATTTCAAATTTAAAACCAACCATACAATGCATCAAAGCTAGCAAAAATAGAAGTATTAAAACACGATGAACCCAGGACGTAAAGCACTAAGGTTTCGATCATTGAGAATGGCGGATGGGGTTTTAAACGACTACCCATTTACAATAAATTCAGATCCAATCTAATCTAAATGGACGAGTCAATTACAGGACAACATGAACCAAAACAATTAATGGAAGTAGAATACCGGGGTTTTGCATAAGTAAACAATGCTAATGGTGACCAATGCACAAATAAAGAAATCCGAGATATAGATTAAAGCTAAAGAATGCGAAATATGAATAACCATGTCTTTAAAGAACCATATCTATAACCTATCAGAATGTACATATAGGAAAAATAGATCTAAACTTACCAGTTGAGGAAGAACCACGAAACCCTCAAGAAGACACGAAAGAACGATACCTAAAATAACATTCGAGATCGCAAAGTTACGGTGCCAAGAAAATAGAAGGTCCACAAGGGATTTGAAGTTTTAGTGTCGAATAGAGCCAAAACGATAAACAAGTAACAGTTAATAGAACCATAGCCTCACCTTCTTCAAAGAAATGAATAATGACAGCCTAAATTTCGTCACAGAAGATCAATACGGCCAGAAAGAGAAGATCAAAATCATACTCAAGAAGCTCCTCAGAAATCTCAAAATCTTCATTCATGGTGGCCTGGAGAAATTTATCCTGGGATTCACCGACTCGAGGAGCCAAAGTAAAATGACCAAAATGATAAGGTTTTGAATGTTTTTTACTCTACTTGACCAGTGAGTTAACTAACTCAACAAAGGTAAAAATGTACACGTGTCCATCACTTAGAAAACCCTAATGTAACTATGGGTAAAGATCATCACCGACATCATGATGGGTCTCCCATCGTGTAAGGGGGATCAAAGTTTCCAAGAAAATGATTATTGTTTTGACTTTAGTCTAACATATTTGTCTATGCATGTATTAATAGAAAGGGTCGAACCTAATCATTTAAGATTTTTACCCCATAAATCAAAAGTATTATGTGTCCAACGATTAAAGGGGTGGGGTATTATCATATCCCGAACTTTCCATCGCCAATTCCACGAGGAAACTTATTATGACCCCTTATTTATTATTACCTTTTCTAAGTGCTGAGAATAATATTGGCTTTTGGCATGTGCACACGTGACATTGGAAGAAAAGGATAAAAATATCATTTAAAGTATGCAATCAAAAAAGTGTAAAACTCAGAAAAGTAATCGATTATTTGAATCATTCACCATGGAGAAAAAAAAAGGAGACAAATGTGAGAGAAGGAAAAGGAAAAAATCATCATGCATATCAGAGGAAAAATATGTGCTTTGAATGCACATGATGGAGGTGACTTGGACATAAAGTAAATATAATACATCTTATTATTCACCCAATTACCTTAAACTTTTTAAACGGGCCCGTACACATCATGCAAAGTTGGAGGAATTCAAATCAGTTTTACTAGGAGCCCAAATTAGAGGAGAATGTTAATTTTACAAAGTTTGTAACAACATGTATTTTTAAACTTTGATTATTATTAATTCATGCTAAAGGATAAAATTATCATGCAAGTGATAGTTAGAATGTCTACTATTTTTAGGGGCGGGGTGAATAATATTTCTACATATTGTGTGCATTTATAAAACACATGGAGGAATTTTGTAGTACTAAATCCATTGTACCATAATTTCCCTTATATGAGAATGAGTTGATTTCCTTTCAAATTTTCACAGTGGTGTGTATGTCAACAGTGTATTTTTATGAATTTTATTCCCTGAATTTTATTAAGTGTGCTTAGGACATTTTACCTTACTGCAAATAGGTATTTTTGCTATTTTTAGTGTGCAATTATCTAAAACCCAATGGATTGTGTGTTGTTCAATTTATTCTTAACTTGTTGTGCATGTCTCTCTATTAAATCCCTCATAAATTTTGATGTATCACCCGCATTTATTACATTTTTTTGATCTCCTTAACCCTCAAACCCCACCATTTTTAGTTTAGGGATACCCCAAAGAAGGAACCGTTGTTGTAATCCCAAAGATTCACCTCACAATAAATGAGACCAAAATCCCGGGAGGTGTCTCAATCAGTATATACAAAAGTGAGGAAGAATAAAATTTAGAAGATATGCCAAACCGTCAACAAGAGTGCACTTCGAGATATAACAAATACCATAAAACTTAAACTTGACCTGGGGACTATAATGAGTAAATTTATTTAAAAGGACTAAAATAAAGACAATACATGCCTCCTATCATTTATTATGCACTCGGACTATAAATACTCAAAATTAAAGATCATAAGAAATGAAATTTGAATTCTAACATACTTATAATATAAGCCATAGATAATTTCCACATACATGGCGGAGGAAGACTGTAGACCCATATCACATACGTGTTGAGCTTCAAAAATATTTGTGTATTAAGCGAATGCTAAAACTTGGTCCAATTTCAATCCACCAACTATAAAATATATCATATCAAGCCTTGAACTTGAATTGATGGAATCTTTCACGTAGAGATCAATAATATGGAAAGGTAGAAAAATATTGGCACTAAATAATATACCCGCACAGAGATCTCGAGGACAACGTGTTTTGGAGAAACAATGGCACATATCATTACTCAAACCAATGTATAGAGTATAGATGAGCTATTAAATGAATACAATTACCAATATGATAGAGTTACTAAAAAAAGTTTTCATACCAAAGCGAGGCTGATCTAAAGATCAATGGTGGATCATGCCAAATCTAATTACCCGGGGATTTTGGTAGATGCAGTAGTGGAAAGTGACAAAGGGTTAGAATGGATCTCATATCGACGATCGTACCTTTACCGATACCGAATCAATCACTATTTGTCTTTCTTTTTTTTTAGCATTAAAAAAAAATATAAAAATCATCTTTATCCCTATATATCTAGTTCAATATAAATTAATTTGTAATGCCCGCTAAAAATTCCTACACGAGACCCAAGAACAACCTAGGGTTAACTAGAAAAATTATGGAATATTTTTTTTTTTGAAAAGCATGCCCACAAATTTTTTTCGAAAACGACAGTTGCCACATTAATGTTTCAAAGTCAATTATATTTAATAAATAAAATTTTCCCATTATAATAAATATTAAACCCGCATTAAAACTCTAATGAGTATAATTAGTCCAAGCATGGTTAATTTTTCTAAGTGTTAATTTAATAAATAATTAAATTCCTACTATAGTTAAATATTCCATATTTAAATTTAGAGGGTTAAAGGGGCCAAAATAATTAAATACCCAAGGTATTTAATTCCACAAGGTTTAAATAATTAACAAGGTCCATTTTACATGGGGTTAGAATAAACATTCCCTTACCCCATAAAGTGACCCCTTAAAAAGTCAACTCATATTTTAAAAAATAAAAATAAAAAATAAAAGGGTAATTTTGCACTCACCCACTCTCCACATATTTTTTTGTAGGTATGAATCTCATCCCTTGGATGGATTCAATTAGGGCCCTTGATGTGGAAAAAGGAAACTAACCCTAAAGCATCCTTATGAAAGCTTCTTTCTCATTTCATTTGGTTCATTTTCTTTCTTTGGTTTTACAGGTTATTGGAGGAGGAAGGGAAGCCATTGGAGGCACTCTTAAGCTTTTGGAAGTGGCCTACAAGTTCTATTATTTTCTCATTGTTTTGATACCCTCATTAGGGTTTAAAAATGTATTTGTTTGTTTCATTTAGATCATATTTCTTTTCTTTGCCCAAATGGGCTTGTGGGTTTTTTCCCATTTTATTTAAATAGCTACATAGATCAATACTTTCATTTTGAGAAAGTATATATACCTATATATGTATATATAGTTTTATATACTTGTGTATATATTTATTTATCCTTTTTTATAAACATGTATTTATAAGTATATATATATATATATATACACACATTTATTTATTTAAAATAATAAAGGGTAGAAAACCATGATAAAATATAGATGTAATATATATATATATACACACACACACATACTTGAGAAACATGATTGCAGGATGCGGCCTTAAATTTTTATGGGCACGTTTTTTATAAAAAACTTATTCCATATATTTTATAATTACCCTAGGTTGCTCTTGGGTCTTGTGCGGGCATATTTAGTGGGCGTTCTACAGAATTGATGAAATCAATGAATCATATTAATTCAAAAAATTTTCTCTTACATAATGGATTAATTGGGGGAATGATATAAAAAGGATAGAATTGTCTTATAGAAATAAGATGAATAACTTGAATAATAGATCAAACTATGCATCTATAATTTTGACACGAATGAATGAAATATTATTTATTAGTATGAATAATAATATATTAATATATATATAGATATACATGATAAAAAAACAAATATATAGGAAGATATACGTCCTCCTCCTAGACATCTCATTCCCTCTCCTACAAAAAGACCTAAAATCCCTACTCCATTTGGGATTCCATCAATTAATATTAATAGACATCTCGAATGGATACACCTCTCTAAAAACAGAGATGTAAATACAAAGAGGCAAAAATTTATATCAAATTGGATGTACAACGTAAGACGTCATGAAAAATTTAGCTATAACTACAAATATGACACTGAGACTAATGCAATGCACCCCCTCAAGCAAGGATGCACAACATGGATCTATCTCAAAACAAAACACCAGCTACCTTGACTTTGTAAATCTACCTAAAATAATATGATCATCAATCGGGGTGATTAAACAAACTATGAAACTGCCCCCTTTTTATTCTTACTTATTTAAACTCCATATTCTCATAGGTATGCTCGCTTTGATACCAGATGTGAGGTAGGAGAAAATTCCATAGGAAAATCATAGTGATGATAACCTATTGATTAACCATGTACGAGATATACAAATATATAGGTAAGGTTGTTCTTGAAATTTAGGAAACAACTCATGCAACAATAAGCTATATATTTTCATTTTTAAAATACCTACATGAAAATAATAATATAAAACTAATAATATATTAATAATGTAAGCACTAACAAATTTATTTCCTAAAAAGTAGTAAAATACCCACTTAACTACTTACTAGTGTTCTCAAGTGTATTTTTCATTAATCTAATGACAACTCCAACTTCTTGTCAAATATTTTCGGGCCTTGTATATACCATAACATTAATTAAACTTCAAACTAATCGACCATATGTTAAATGAGATATATAATCCTTTTCTTCTTCTTCTCTAGAATATAAAGATGAAGAATGTTTGAATTGGAAAAAAAGGATTCTAACTAATTTCAAATCTTTTATAACAAATTTAGTTAGGATATTTTATAAAGAAATATGATGTGATAACAAAATCTTACCATAAATCCTATTTTTATGTATCTCCATGAATAGTATTTCTTTTGCGCTTTCTAGATCTATCATATAAAATTTCCTAGCCAAATGAGACATTAAATTGTTGATTTCTAATATGATTTTTCATGTAATAAGAATATCGTAAAACATGTAATACCAATATAATGAATAATCCGTTGTCCAAAATGTAAATAAACACAATGTTGATGCTCACTCCTTAAGTTTTGGATCATTATGAAATCATGAAACTTTTTCTAACATTTCCTCATTGATTGTTTTAGGTCATACAATGATTTCCCGGCTTGCAGAATAAACCTTTTAAAAATATTTTGTACAAATATTTGAACTTGTTCCATATACATCCTCTTTTAAATCTCCATTTAAGAATGTTGTTATAGTTCATCTAATATATCCAACTCCAAATCAAGCAAAACAACTAGTTCTAAGAGTACTTTGAAATTGTTACGAGTTTAACAAATAGTGAAATAATATCTTTAAAATAAAGACCTTCTTTCTATGTAAATGATTTTTTTACAAGTCTATCCTTGAACCTTTCAAATTTTTCAATAACACATGTCCGCCATTGTTAACCCATCTACAACAAATATTTTTCTACCTTTTTGAAGATCTAGTAGGTCCTATAAAATTTATTTTCCAATACATCCATCTCCTCCTCCATTATCCTTTTCCATTTTGCACTATTCAAAACTTTCAATTCTTCCTAATAATAACTATGTTCCCCATGATTAGAAATCAAATCAATTGAAATAGTGGTACAATACGATACTAGAATAATGTCTAACTCATGTAGGTCTGAAAACTTATTGTGGAGGTGTTTCATCGTGTTGTTGTGACATCGATACCGATTGCTAACGTTTTTCCTAATGTTGTGAATCTTCAATGTATTCAACATCTCAAACTTGATTACTTTCTTTCTTTTTAGTTTTTGAAGATAGTTGAATTTCAACCTTCAAATGTTCAAGTTTAGATTCGTGTTCTTCTTTGATTTCAACATCTTCATTTTGGAGAGAAGATGCATTAAAATATGTATCTCTACTAATGATGATTTTTGTAGCAGTAATCCTACATTATATATCCCTCAACACCATATACTTCAACATATACCCAACAAAGATTTATTTGTTAGATCTTGGAACTCACTTTGAAAGTTGATATTTATTAGTATCGGCATAAGAATTACACGCAAAAAAATTCAAGTTTGAATAATCACATGGATGACTTATTCATACCTCATCGAAGCTTGCAATCTATTGTAATATAAATATTCCACTATTTCTTAAAATTGTAGATTTTCCATATATTTCAATATTATATATTTTCTACATTTTAGGCATTTTTTCTTTACATCAATATAATATGCTTGGAAATGCCTAGAATTTTTTCTACAATAATGATTTCGACATTAAAATTATAGGTGGAAGCTACAATTGATCTCCACATTAATAAATTGTGCAATGTCTTAAAAATAAGGCAAAAATGTTACTATTAATATTGTACGATTTCACATTCTTCTAGACAATTATTTATGTGGGTTGTCTACATTTTGAACACACATATTAAATATTCATTAGTGTATACCTAAAGAATTTTATAAAATTGAACTTCTTAAATTTTAATAAAATAATGCATTTATTTGAATCTTATTATTAAATTTCTAGTCAAACTTTATTAACCACATCTAAATTACATATACATTAAATTGTAATAAATTTTAAGTTTAAGAATATATTTTAAAAGTGAAATTTGATCATCATGATATTTATTTACATTATCTAATTTTATAATAATTTTTTTCATATTATTTTAAAGATTAACAAATTTATATATCATTTTAAATAATGTTTTATTTTATTTTTTGATTATGGATAACATAGGGTTAAGTGGACCTTTCCCCATACAATAGATGGAGACAATGATATATAAATGTGGAAAAAATGGATTTGCCTCTACCAATGGCACAAAAGAGCAAAAACAAATACATCCAAAACGAGCAAGACAATAAAAACAAAAAAGAAAACAAAATGCAAAGAACTCATTCCTAATACCCATCCCATGGGATCTTAAGTGAATATTAGGGAGAACTATTCCGTTTATTTTTCTCTCAGTACAACCATTCAATCCTTTTTAGTATTTGGATTTACATTTTCATTGTTATGGATTAGAATCATAATATTAAAATACTCAAAAGAATTTGTAATCCATGATGAAACAAGAAGAAAATTTCCAAATTACGGATCAATAAAATCCAAGTACTTTCAAGGTGTAATGGGTTCTTCTGAATAGGAGGAAGCACTTCCTCATTCACATATTCTAAATCAACATCCTTCTTAGACTCAGAATATGAAGCACTATCATCTGAATCATTTATAAAAAATTGGCTAGGATTTTAATTCTTCCACCAAGATCTTCAACATGAGGATCTAGCACTATCATGAGGATCTAGCACTATGATATCATGATAGTGCCTATTCTCGAAAGTGCACCATGAAGACACGTGGAGACTTCCACCAAGTCTTCCCATACTTAGTCTTTTTCAAAATATTTGGAGAAGCCTAGGACACGTGGAGGGACCGCGCATGTTTTATGACCGGCCCTTGAATTTTATTTTAAAGAAGCGCCGAGGACACTTGGAAGCCTCCGCTCACTTTACATTTTGCATGGAATTTTCAATGGCCAAAGGAGATTGCCTCAGACCCTAACACATGGTGTCTTCCACTGAGTTTTAAGCCTTCAAAAAAAAATTTTAGGCGGGACACGTGGTGAGCCCGCACTCATTCAAGGTCTCAAATTTTAATGACTATATCAAGATGTGCCATTGTGACACATGGTAGTTTGAGAATTCAAAAGGAAGGGAAGTGAACCATCGAGGTAACTTGGATTTTTTCCTATTGTCATCAAAATGATTAAAACATCAAAATGGCCCGTAGGCTTGACAAAGGATGAGTCAAAATTTGATCGAAAAGTCAACTATGGAGGTGTGGAATTTTGGGGGAAATTTGGAAATTTTCCTTTAGTGAAAAAGGGAACTAAAGTATAAAAAGGGAGCGCATTTCCACTAGGACCCACATTGGGACACGTGTCAGGCCCATTTTTCAAATGCGGAGGGATGGAGCAAAATGGGAATTTTTCCATTTTTTCAAAAGGTTGTAAAAGGTCAAAAAGAACTCCTGAGCCCGTTTTAAATTGAATCTTCCACTTGGATGGCCCAAATTCAAAATAGAAAGATCGACAACAAATGTTCGTCAGTATGTGATTTTCTTCCATTTTTCTCCAAATCTCCTAGGATGCATATTCTTATGATTTTTATCATTTCTTGTAGTGTCCTGCATGCCAAATGAAGAGGAACATTAATTTGGTATATTGGTTTGGTGGGGAAGGTCTGTAAACATCTCTCACCATTAAATATGCAATCTGACTATCGTATTTGACCTAATTTTTAGTTCCTTCGCACACGAAAGACCTGTTGATATCTTGGTTGGTGAGGAAAATTATGGGACATATTTTACCATTAAGATGACATCGACCTCTGTGATCAATCGATCTTCCATTTTTACTTCGGCACGCAAAGAACCAGATTTTACGAATAGGGGCGGAAGTGGTTGGCAAGTAGAGCGAAAGGTGATCTACCAGAGGAAGGAGTTGAATGTGGGATATGTTTGAAGAGATCTACCCCCTGATCACCTCACAACATTTTACAAATCTGATTCTAGGAATCGCAATCGGGATCATGGTGAGCACTGGTACACTCAATGTTTTGATTTTTGGGGGAAAACTCTATTGTAAAATGTTATAAATTGCACAAATTTATTGTGCAAATGGTTGGAGTGTTAGAGGTCGGGACTAATTTTTCTAAGAGAAAATATTGATAGAACCTATCCTTCTGAGAAATCATCTAAAGAAACTTGTTTATATCCTTTGTGTTAAATTTGATCATGTCAAGATGGTTACGAGTGTACTGACCATTGACAAGCTCGAGATTGTTCTAGAAACTTTCCCCGCTCATAAATTTAATGAGTCTTGAGTTAATCTACATTATTTTGGGAAAAATTTGTGTTTTCTTTATTCCTGAATGTCTGTAAGTAGTTTTCTTGTTCCCGTTGCAATATTACATTGAAATCTTTTTGAATCACACAAGATCTTATCCTCGTGATAATTTGGTGGCATTTACAATTTCATTTATCAGAAGAGCTTTCATTTGATAGTGAAATAAAAAAATTTAAAATCACTGTGACTCCTAGCATGACCATAATATTGTTTTTCAACCTTTGAGGGTATCTTAGGCATGATGAAACAAAGGTTGATAATGTTTAGTAAAGTTTTCCAATTAAAGAGTTTATTTTGGATTCTTGAAGTTTGTGTGAAAAGTGCTAATCTGGGCCTCCATTGAAGCACATATTCTGGTTAAAGGAACATCCTAGCTATCCCAAAGAATTATATTGTTCAAGCTCTCCATTTTTGTAAAATTTCTCAACAACTGGGTGAATTAAGTTCATTTCTTCCTCATCTCTCACCAATAATTCATTTAAAAAAAAACCAATCATACCCATACTACCCCTATTTTTCATGTGTGTATACAAATGCCTAATTTTAACTACCAAAGCGTGTAGAAACAATTAGTTTTTCATTGTCTTTATTGGCCTTAACTTTGCTTAGAAAATATCTCCATTATCTAGAGTGACAACTCGTGAGAGTTAGGTTTTGTTGTATTGATCATATTTTGTTCAAGGTCTTCTTAATAATTTCACAAGGATATCTCCATCTCCTCCACAAACAATGGGCTACAAAAAGGGTCCTCTCACCTCGGGTTGAAAGGAAAAACCATAAAGTGGTGAGGATAGGTCAAATCCTCACGAGGGTCTACCCACTTCTCACTTCGAGTGACAAAGAGAAAGCCGCATTTCATCCCCTGCCTACAAAATGACACACTACATGCTCTACTTGTCTCTAAGCTTCACAATCTGTGATGTTGCTCATCTTATGAGGGAGAATCAATTTGGGTACCAACACCTAATTGAAAACCTGTTGTTGGGGACATAGTGATTATGTAACACCCGGTAAAAGCTCGCACGAGATCTAAGAACAACCTAGGTTTAGTTACAAAATTGTGAAATAATTATTTTTTTTTGGTATGGCAATAACATTCACTGGAATTAAATTAAATTCTAGATAATAACACTTTTAAAAAAAAAAAACATTAAGCAGTCGGAACAAGAAGGACAACTGAACAACCCTGACTTAATTTCCAAAATTAAGTGAGGACTTAGATTCACTTACTAAGCTTGATAATCATTTTAATATTTCTCATTTTTATTTTCATGTCATAGCTCATTAATTTCCCTAAGTTTATTATAAAAACAAGATTAAAATCCTTTATTATTAAATCATGCTCCTTAATATGGATATTATTTATTTACAAAGGTTAAGGGTGCATGACAACTTAATCTAATGGGATGAAGAAGCGAAAGCGCACTGCATTGATGTCCCAGAATCTGTGATTGAGAAGGCCAAGTCCAGGTTTCCCTTTGCACTAATTGGAGCTTTTGCAGGCTATCGTCCAAATATCGATGCTGTCCGCAAATGGTGCGGACGGAAATGGGGCTGCTGGGTTGATATCATCGCTCTTCCCAGCCACGCCCTTTTGTTCAATTTTTCTAAGGAAGATGAGATGGTTAAGGTTCTCGACGCTGCTCCTTGGATGTTTGGAAGAACTGCCCTGCATCTGAAGCGATGGAAGCCAGGGGTTTCTCTCCAAATCAAGGAACTGCCCATTTGGATATCTCTGCCGGCTCTCCCAGTGGAATTTTGGGAGGACGAAGTACTTATTGGCATAGCAGCTTCAATGGGAGAGCTAATCTCCTTGGAACCTGCAACAAAAGCCAGAAGCAGGCTAGTAAGAGCACGACTATGTGTTAGTATGGAGGTGGGGGCTGTTCTCCCAAAGAATATCATTCTTTCTTCTCCCACGGGCCGTCTTGTGCAGAACATCATACCTGAAGACCACGGTTTGGTCTGTCACAAATGTTGGAAGGTCGACTTCCAAGCCAAACTATGCAAGTGTTCCATGGGGACAGTGGATGAAATGGACAGGAAAAACAGCAGAGAGGAGGTGCGGGTCATCGGAGGAGAGATCCCTGACCCATTGCGCACAGGAGACTGCAACAATGGCGAAACTAACCCGTCCGAAATGGCTCTGCTCGCGGCATTGCATGGCGACCTCTCTGCTCACGTGGGACAGGCTGCTACGGCGTGGAAGACGCGGGAAAATCCAATCAAAACAATTCACGAGTCAAACAAGGTAGATAGTGAATCTTCCGAATGGGAGACTGGGTCAGAGACAGATGTAAATACGGTAGATTTGGAGACTGCCACGAGGGAAGTGAACCGACAAAGAAAATCTATGAAAGATCATAAACAAAGACCTTTAAATGCAGATTTGAACCGTAGCAGAAGGAAGATAGACAGTACAAGTGAAATGATTTCATTATTGACTTCGGAGGCGAGGGTTTCAAATTCTGTCTCACCCATATTAAAAGGAAATTTAGAGGTGGTTCTCGACGTGGATGACGAAAACAAGGCGGACTGGAGCACTGTTTGTAGGAAATCTTTCCGCGGTTTTCGTGGAGGGGGTGCGCGCCGAGGCACTTAGGATGGATGTAATTGTTCTCATCGGCGCTGTTTCTTTGTTGTTTTCTTGCTGGGTTTTACGGGTTTTAGTGCTGTCTTTGGTAGGTTTTCTTCCTACTTGCGTCCTTGTTGTTTTTGACCTTTTGTTCTTTTGCTCGCTTGGGCACATCCGGCTTCTGAGCCTTCTCTGTACAAGGGTATAGTCCCTTTCAAAAAACTATTTGCCAATAATTAAAAAACATTACACCCATCATTTAATTATTTCACTCCCACTTAAATACCCCATCACTTAAGTGATGTAGGGTTCATCCTCCACCATTGGATCTATTCTATCTCGAGCCCTTATATCTAGATTGCACTAAGGTAACACTAGAAATCTTTATGGGCTTTCTTATACCTATAACTTATTCTATTCTCTCATTTCTCTTGTTTGTTTGTTTTTTTTTTTTGCGGGTTGGAGGAGAATGAATGAGGAAGCCATGAGAGGCCACCTCAATGTTTTTTCTTTTTGGGAGGGATTATATGCTTCATTTCTTCCTTGTTTTGTCATACCCTTACCTAGGGTTTCAAGACTTCATTTATTCTATTTATCTCATTATTTTAACATTCGCCCAAATGGTTATATGGGTTTTGTCCCAATTAAGTGGTATTGTTACTTTCAGTATAGGCTTTCATTTTTTTTTTTTTTTTATATATATTTTTTGACATAAAATATATACACACACATATATATATATATATATATATATATATATATATATATATATATATATATTATTTGTATGCGTTTATATATACACCCAAAACACAATTAATAGTAGAGATTATATATATACATATATATAAAAAGAGAACACAGAATCCTCGGTCCCGTTTCTTTTTTTTGAAAACGGATCTAAAAAAATTTGAGGAAATTTTTATTAATGGGGAGAGGGGCGCCGACCTAACCGCCAAATATAAATAAAAATGTAGGTTGGGGGAGGGTCGGCGCCCCCCCTAACCAATAAAAAGGCCCACTTATGCATGGGGTGGGACACAGGTCTAGTCGTGTTACCCTCCCCCAATTTTTTCCTTATGTTTTTACTTTTTATTTATTAATATTACCTTTTTTTTACGCACAGGCAGCCGCGCCAACAATAATAATTCGGTCTTTTTTTTTTTTTTTGTTTTTATATATAAATTTACTTTTAAATAAATATATATATAATAACTATTACTTTATATATATGGCTATATTTGATATTAGTATATTTTGTTTTATTATTATTATTATTATTTTTTAATAATATTAATAGTATAATAATGTTAATATATTTTCCTAATAATGAACCTCATTATTATTAAAATATTTCCTTATTAATAATATTTAAACTATTACTATTATTATCAAAAATAATTATGAAATACAAGTAGTATATGACAAGAAAAAAAAACTTGTATTATCACTTTCTTCTCTAACAATTTGGTAAATATTGTATACAAGGCAGAAGAAAATAAATTTCATTTCTCTTAACAATGTTGTAAGAACTTGCAATAAGTCCCAAATGAGAATTACATGCTATAATTTAGTGATTAGACTACTATGTTGACCAATTAAAAATTAATGATGTTTTAAGTTCCTTTCTATCAACAAGAAGGAAACTAACTTTTGCAATACATGCCATTCAATTAACACAATGAAATGTAATATCTCTTAATACAAGTTTCCAACATTTCACAAGAGAGTATTTACAACAACCTTTCCAATAGTTCATTTACAATATTATCACAAGACTTTTTTTTGCACATTTCTTTTCTTTATTTTCTTACAACTCTTAAAATAAAGTAAACACATTTCAAGTAAAACTTGCATTCAACCATGTGACTTTTGGTGCAAATATAGATTACAATGTCCCTTTCTTTTGAGTTGTAGAATAAGGTAATACAACTTCTTTTCACATAAAATTTACAACAAAATTATATATCAAGGAAATGGAAATAGTCTTCACAAGCTCCAAGGTATTCTTCATCCAAGCTCTAAGTTCCAAGTAGCTCAAATCACAACCAAGATAGGGGGAGAGGCAACACTCTCCTCCCAACCAAGTACTCAATGGAGAAGAGAAGCAATCTCCTCCATTGACCCCCGAGCCCCAAACACAACACAATGAAAGGGTGGTCTCCAACTCAAGGCAACAACACTTGCTTCCACAATACAAATTTCTTTCACAACATTCAAGACTAAAAACAAAAAAAAAAAAAACACAAACAACACAAAACATTCCACAACAAAGCTTTTATCCAAGCCAACAAGAGAAGGAACTATGGGAAAGTTTTCCTTATGCCTCCCCATTGAAATGAGATGCCCATCCAAACCCTCCACAATAAAGCTCAAGCCCCTATGACTCTTATGCCTCCCTCAAGTACCCCTTATACCTCCCAAACTCTTATACCTCCCTTCTCTTATGGCTCCCTCAAGGACAAGGTAAGAATGTAAGCATTCTTACCCAAGATGGGCATCCCTCCCAAACTCCCTCCACAAATACCTATTCTACTCTTATGCCTCCCTCATGAGTTTTCCCATAGACCTCTCCTACACCATACCTTAAGCATTCTACCCATTTTTCCCACAACACAACAAACATACATTTTCTACCAATTTAAGCATAATAACAACAAACAATAAGAAAGCAAAAAGAGAAGGGTCCCTACCTCTCCATTGAAGAAGCCTAACCCAAGAAGCTTTGTCCAAGCTCCTCCAAAAAAATCCAAAGCATGCAAGTCCAAGCTCCTTTACTCCCAAAAATTCTTTCTCCTCCAAAAGAAAAAGACCTCTAAACAAAAACCTCCAACCCCTCAAACAAGAGAGGAAACTTCAATAAATAGACAAAAGGGAAGGATGAGGATGATGTGGCTCCATGTAGGATGCCACATCACACATCCTCAAGACCACCTCCCTAAGTCAATTCAACCCCAAAAGTATAATAAATGGGTGGTTGGGTTGAATGACATTTCTTTTCCACATTCCATCCCTACCCATGTGCCTTAAGGGCACAATTAAATGCAAATGGAAGAGAAGTGCACTCCAAAGTCACATTTCTCTTCCCAAAATAATAAATAATCCCCTTTTTGGCTTCCCAACCCATAGATAGGGTTGGTAAGGGGTTTTGGGAAGTGTGGGACAAGTTTAACTTGTCCCACAAGCCCCCAAAATTGTCCTCAATCTCAAATTCGAGATTCAAAGAACTTGGAGTGGTCAACACTCAAAACAAGCATTCAATCCAAGAAGAAAACACAAGGCTCAAGGAGCCAACCATCAAAATTAATTACACCCACTAGGCTTCCCTCAAAACTTAAAATTAAACAAGATGTTAAATTAATCTAAACATATTTAGCAAAAGTAATTTAAAAGGAGACATCACAAATGAAATCACCTACTAAAATAAATTGAAACAAGTAATTAAAATTCTTAACCCATTGGTCACATTAGAAACTTTTTCCCCCCGGAATTTTTCCTAACAACATAAAAAAAAACAAAAACAACACAATACAATTCACAAGTTGCCTTGATGACCAAATGTTGTAACCACCCGACATCCTATTGTGTTTGGTTCCCAATCCCCCTTTAGGTTGTGATCATGTAGTGTTTCCTGCAAAATACAAAATACCTCCTTCGGCCTTGCGGCCATGTCAAAACATCCAAAATAACCATATGCATGAAATTTATTAACATCTATACGTAATTCAATCATCCATTATTTCGAGGTCTAAATCACAACTTAATTATGCATTTCATCATTATCCAAAATTATAGTAATGTAAATTCAACAACTACATTCTACTTATCATGGCGAAGAAATCCAATGTTAGAACACATGCAATATATCCATATCATAAAAAAATATCAGTATCCAATAGTCTATCCACGAGTCAGCGTAAATCATACTGAAAGAAAAATCCAATCATAATCCAAATGCATCTACTCACAAAACATCACGCAAGTCAACGTAAGTATATGTAATGTCCATATCCAAAGTCTGCATAACTCAAAATGAAAATCAAATAAGTGTCATAGGGAAGTGGGCACTACATCCCCCTCCCCTTAAACTAGACTTCCTCCTGGAAGTCACTAAAATAAGTGTGGAAATTGAGCTCGCAATGATGTAGCATCCTCCCAAGTAGCAACAGTCTCATCGTACTGTCCCACTGAACACGTACCTGATCAATCTCTACCTCGAAGGCCCAGGGTCCTGCGCCTAAGATACGTACGGGCTCCACCATCACCTGCCCCTGATCCTGCACCTGCAATGAGGTCCAATCTAATACATGAGAAGGATCTGCTACATATTTCCTAAGAACAGACACATGAAACACATCATGGATGCGAGACAAGCTAGGTGGCAATGCTAGACGATAGGCCAAGGGACCGAGGTGCTCCAAGATCTCGAAGGGACCCACAAACCTAGGAGCAAGCTTAGAACCTTTTCCGTAATGGATAGGGCTCTTATGCGGTCTGACACGAAGAAACACCTTCATACCCACCTCAAAACTGTGATCTGTCCTATGCTGGTCCGCATACTTCTTCTGTCTATCCTGCGCCTCCTGTAATCTCTTTCTGATCAAGATAACCTGCTGCTCCATGTCCTATAATAATGCTGGCCCAAGGGAAACCCTGTCCTCAATCCTGTCCCAACTAAGAGGTGTCCTACACTCTCTGCCATATAATGCCTGAAAAGGAGCCATGCCTAAAGAACTCTGGAAACTATTATTATAGGCAAACTCCACCAAATACAGATACTCCTCCCATCTCGACTGGTGATCCATAACATACATCCTAAGCATGTCCTCTAAGATCTGATTCACCCACTCAGTCTGTCCATCTATCTCTGGGTGATATGTTGTGCTGAAATTGATCCTCGTCCCAAGAGCATGCTGCATGGTGGTCCAGAAATGGGAAGTGTACAAAGGATCACGGTCGCAAATGATTTTCCATGGAATCCCATGTAATCTAACAATCTCATCAAGATATACTTGTGCCACAACGACTAGCTATATAGGTGGTCTTCACTGGAGAAATGAGCTACTTTCATCAATTTATCCACCGTGACCATGATGGCATCGTGGTGGTATCTCGACGTCGGTAACCCAACAATGAAATCCATAGAAATGGTGTCCCACTTCCACTCTGGTATGGCGTGAGGATAGAGAAGGCTAGCTAGATGTTGGTGTTCGGCCTTCACCCTTTGACACTCTAAACAGTGTGACACAAACAAAGCCACGTCTCTCCGAAGTCCTCTCCAAAAATATAACTGTCTCAAGGTGGCATGCATCTTCTTCACCCCGAGATGGGCTGAGTAAGGTGCACGATGGGCCTCTATCAAAATTTCCTATCTCAAGCCTCCATCTCTAGGAACATATATCCGACCTCTATGTCTGAGAAGACCATCTACCTCTAATGAAAATCCATCAAATCTCCCCTCAAGAGGTCTCTGAGACTCAATCTCTGCTCTGGCTGCAAGGTAGAAACTATCCTGAGGAAGCTACTGTAAGATCTTACCCCGCAAATCTATGCCCACTGAGGTGGCCATAGCCACATGTCTCCGTCTACTCAAGGCATCTACCACCACATTCTCCTTTCCTTTCACATGCTCTATCTCCATGTCATACTCACAGAGTAGCTCCATCCAACGCCGCTGACGAGCATTTAGATTGGGCTGCGTGAAGAGGTGGCGAAGACTCAAGTGATCAGTCCTGAGTGTGAATCTCTGACCAAGAAGAAAATGCCTCCATCGGACCAAGGCGTGCACAACTGCTGCAAGCTCAAGATCATGAGTCGGATAATTAAGCTCATAATCCTTGAGTTTGCGAGACTCAAAAGCCACAACTCTGCCCCCTTGCATCAGTACTCCTCCAAGGCCTGCTAAAGAAGCATCTGTACAAACGTAGAACTCGCCCTGAGGATCTGGCACTGCAAGAATAGGTGTTGTCGTGAGGCATTTCTTCAGTGTACTGAAGGCCTGTTCACATCTATCTGACCATATAAACTTTTTCCCTTTTCGCTGAAGGGAAGTGATGGGGTGCGCAATCCGAGAAAAGTCCTGAACAAACCTCCTGTAATACCCTACTAGACCCATGAAGCTACGCACCTCGGTCACACTAGTGGGTGTTGGCCAATCCATGATGGCTTGAATCTTGGAAGGATCGACTGCGATACCTTCCCCAGAAATGATGTGGCCCAAATACTGCACCTCAGTCTGAAAGAACGCACATTTCTCCAAATTCCCGTAAAGGTGCTGCTCACGGAGACACTGAAGAACCTGGCAAAGATGCTCCTCGTGTCCTCAATGTGCGTGAGTAAACTAGAATGTCATCAAGGAATATGAGCATGAAGCGATCAAGGAAGGTCCTGAATACCCCATTCATCAAACTCATAAACACTGCGGGGGCATTCGTCAAACCGAAAGGTACCACTGTGAACTCGTAGTGGCCATATCTCATACGGAACGTGGTCTTATGAATATCCGTCTCCATCCCTAAGCTGATGGTACCCTGACTTAAGATCTATCTTGGAGAAAATGGTAGCCCCCTTCATCTGATCAAATAAATCATCAATGCGTGGAAGGGGGTAACGATTCTTGATCGTTACTTTATTCAGCTGACGGTAGTCAATACACAACCAAAGAGATCCATCCTTCTTCTTCACGAAGATCACTGGTGCACCCCAAGGGGATACACTCGGGTGGATTAGGCCCTTCTCTAGAAGGCCCTCGAGCTGCAATTTGAGCTCACATAGCTCAGGAGTAGTCATCCGATAGGGTGCTCGTGAGATAGGCTCTGCTCCCGGAACTAGATCTATATGGAAATCTATCTCACGTGGGGGAGGTAACCCGGTAGCTCTCCTGAAACACATCAGAAAACTCCCTCAAGATGGAATGGTCATCAAGGGATGGTCCGTTAGACTCATTCTCCGACCTGTCACTAACTGTAACAGCATACAACTGACAACCCCGTCGCACACACCGTTTAAGCTGCATAGCGGAGATGGTGTGAATAGAAACGGGTCTCTTAACCCCTGATATCACTAACTCCATTCCAAGATCATCTATGCAAGTAATAGTCTTATGGTAACAGTCCACTCTAGCTCGTGAGCAGACAACCAGTCCATACCCAAAATGACGCCATAAGTTCCTAATGGAAGGATTCGAAGATCCGATGTAGTGGTGAAGGGTCCCAAATCCACTACACACTCCTTAACTAAGGAGTCTACAGAAATTTTGGCTCCAGAAGCCATCTCAACATCCCAACTATGGCCCTGCCTAATTTCCACCAACCTACAATGCTCTACTAAGGATGGTGTAATAAATGAATCAGAAGAACCAGAATCAAATAATATAGAGGTGGAAATACCACCAATACTACATGTCATCTCAATCACGGTACTCTGGTGCTCATCTTGGTAGTTCTCGATTGTTGCGTAGATCCAATGGCTCCGTGCCATATCTCCAACAATAGGCTCTAAGCTCTGTGTCTTACCCTTGTTAGGGTTATGTGGGCAATCTCTCCAATGATGTCCAACAACACCACAACCATAACAGCTACCTGGTACCCTCCAGTGGGAAGCAGCCAGATGGTACTCTAGATGTCTGAGCTACAGATCCTGACGATCCAGCTATGGACTGGCTGGGTCTCGCCGAGAGCTCTCTGCCGACCGAGCTCTCGGCGCACCCTGTGTCCTGATGGGACCCCTAGGAGGAGGACCCATACTACGTCCTCTCTGCGCATCAAATCTCTAAGGAGGTCGGTAAGGTGGGCGGGTCTGCTCACTTTGCTTCGCTGCTGCTTTGTGGTGGCCTAAATGAAGCTTGCCTCGAACTCGTCCACCCCGTGGAGGAGGAACTGACCCCTTCGACCTAACATCCTCGCATCTGCGCTGGATACGGTTCCAAACTCGTCTCTAGCCTGTTGCGTCTTCCCCGTGTCTCCTCTACAATATAGGCCTTCTCCACATGCTTCGCTAATGTACAGTGGGCGTGAATGCGTACCGCACCACCCAAATCCAAATTCAAGCCCCGATGAACCTGTGAATCCGTACCTGCTCATCCTGCATATAGTCGACGTACTGGAGTAGATCCAGAAATCGACTCTCATACTCAGCTACTATCATCGATGCCTGATGGAGGTCATGAAACTCGTCTATCCGCTACTGTATAAATCTCCTGGTAAATACCTGCTCCTAAAACGCTCCTCAAATAACTCCTAGGTAACCATCTCCGAGTCAACATGGAGCTTCTGCTCCTCGGTCCTCCACCAGACTCCTACTCCATCCCTCAGAAGATGGATCGCAACACAAGCTTTTCGTGTTGCTAGTACAAGGACAGAGCTTGAAGCATCCACTCAAGCTCACCAACCAGGCCTCTGCCTAAAACCGCCTGTATCACCCGAATAGTGAGATGGTCGTAGCTTCAGGATCTCCCTGATATGGTCTGCAGCTGACGTATGATGAATCCTAAGTCTATCTGTATGCTCCTCCCTCTGCCTAGGGCTCCGAGACCTATCCCTATGGCCTGAGATCCTGTCTCCATGTCCTCTCTGTGGTGACTCTGCCCTAGCCGACTCCGCACGGAAGTTTTCTACCCTATGCCTCGCTGTGTCGAGGGGATACCTGGCATCTACTGATGGCTCCAAACTATGTCTGGCAAATCGTCCTCCCAAGGGCTCTCCGCGTATAGCGGCATTAACATCCTGGAGTGTCTGTAAGATCTGAGGTAGAATGGCTGCTACAACCTACTCTGGGTGGTATATCTAGGTCTATATGAAGAGACCCCTCGCCTAATCCGCGCCTCCTGCATAGATCAAGGTGAGAGTTAGTTCATTGTTCTAGGTCTTGTGCCAATTTTCTAAGTTTGTTGTTTCATATAATTATCAACATTGTGGTTTTATAGATTTAAAAGAATCAACTTGTATTAGATTAAATGTTCATGTTTCATGTTTTCTAAGTGTGCCCAAGGTCCAAGCTTTGAACCCACGGCTCTGATACCAAATGTAACACCCGGTAAAAGCTCGCACGAGATCCAAGAACAACCTAGGTTTAGTTACAAAATTGTGAAATAATTTTTTTTTTTTTGGTATGGCAATAACATTCACTGAATTAAATTAAATTCTGGATAATAACACTTTTAAAAAAAAAAACATTAAGCAGTCGGAACAAGAAGGACAACTGAACAACCCTGACTTAATTTCCAAAATTAAGTGAGGACTTAGATTCACTTACTAAGCTTGATAATCATTTTAATATTTCTCATTTTTATTTTCATGTCATAGCTTCATTAATTTCCCTAAGTTTATTATAAAAACAAGATTAAAATCCTTTATTATTAAATCATGCTCCTTAATATGGATATTATTTATTTACAAAGGTTAAGGGGTGCACAACTTAATCTAACCCTTTTGGCCCCCTTCCATAACATTACACCCATCATTTAATTATTTCACTCCCACTTAAATATCCCATCACTTAAGTGATGTAGGGTTCATCCTCCACCATTGGATCTATTCTATCTGAGCCCTTAGATCTAGGTTGCACTAAAGTAACCCTAGAAATCCTTATGGGCTTTCTTGTACCTATAACTTATTCTATTCTCACATTTCTCTTGTTTGTTTGTTTTTTTTTTTTTGCAGGTTGGAGGAGAATGAATGAGGAAGCCATGAGAGGCCACCTCAAGGTTTTTTTCTTTTTGGGAGGGAGTCCATGCTTCAATTCCTTCCCTTGTTTTAGTCATACCCTTACCTAGGGTTTCAAGACTTTATTTATTCTATTTATCTCATTATTTTAACATTCTCGCCCAAATGGTTATATGGGTTTTGTCCCAATTTAGTGGTATTGTTACTTTCAAGATAGGCTTTCATTCTTTTTTTTTATTTTTTTTTTTTTTTGACAAGAAAATATATACACATATATATATATATATATATATATATATATATGTGTGTGTGTGTGTGTGTAGTGTGTGTGTGTGTGTGTGTGTGTTGTGTGTGTGTGTGTGTGTTTATATACACACACACACACACACACATCAGACATATATATATATATATATATATATATATATTTATATATAAATATATATATATATATATATATATATATATATATACATACGCATCGAAAAGAGAAACACAGGCCGCGTTTGAGGTCCCAGATTTCTTTTTTTTTTTAAAACGGATCTAAAAAAAATTATGCGCAGTGGAAGGTTTTTTTATTAATGGGGGGAGGGGCGCCGACCCGACCCCCACCCCATATACCTATGTGGGTTGGGGGTGGGTCGGCGCCTCCTTCCCCCCCATTAAAAATAATGTCACCTATGCGGTGGGCATGCACATGGCCTGTGTCCTTACAAAAAAATAATTTTGTATTTATGTTTTTACTTTTTATTTATTAATATTACCTTTTTTTTTGCACAGCATAAGATAGTACATGGCCAAAGAATGTAATCCCTTTCCTTTTTTAAAAATTTTTTTTTTTATATATAAATATTACTTTATATATATAAATACACACACACACACACACACACACACATGACTATATTTGATAGTAGTATATTTTATTTTTATTATTATTATTTTTTTTTTTATAATATTAATAGTATATTAATATTAATATATTTTCATAATAATAATTCTCATTAATATTAAAATATTTCCTTATTAATAATATTTAAAATATTACTATTATTATCAAAATAATAATGAAATATAGGTAGTGATATTGACAAGTAAAACAAAAACTTGTATTAACATTTTCTTCTCTAACGATTTGATAAATATTGTATACAAGGTAGAAGAGAGTAAATTTCATTTCCCTTAACAATGTTGTAATATCTTACAATAAGTCCCAAATAAGAATTACATGCTATAATTTAGTGATTAGACTACTATGTTGACCAAATTAAAAGTAATTGTGTTTTAAGTTCCTTTCTATCAACAAGAAGGAAACTAACTTTTGCAATACATGCCATTCAATTAACACAATGAAATGTAATATTTCTTAATATAAGTTTCCAACATTTCACAAGAGAGTGTTTACAACAACATTTCCAATAGTACATTTACAATATTATCACAAGACCCCTTTTTTTTTTGCACATTTTTTTTCTTTATTTCCTTACAACAATTCTTAAAATAAAGTAAACACATTTCAAGTAAAACTTGCATTCAACCATGTAACTTTTTGGTGCAAATATAGATTACAATATCCCTTTCTTTTGAGTTGTGGAGTAAGATAATACAACTTCTCTTCACATAAAATTTACAACAAAATTATATATCAAGGAAATGGAAATAGTCTTCACAAGCTCCAAGGTATTCTTCATCCAAGCTCTAAGTTCCAAGTAGCTCAAATCACAACCAAGTTAGGGGAGAGGCAACACTCTCCTCCCAACCAAATACTCAATGGAGAAGAGAAGCAATCTCCTCCATTGACCCCCGAGCCCCAAACACAACACAATGAAAGGGTGGTCTCCAACTCAAGGCAACTACACTTGCTTCCACAATACATATTTCTTTCACAACATTCATGACTAAAAACAAAGAAATACACAAACAACACAAATCATTCCACAACAACGCTTTTATCCAAGCCAACAAGAGAAGGAACTATGGGAAAGTTTTTCTTATGCCTCCCCATTGAAATGAGATGCCCATCCAAACCCTCCACAATAAAGCTCAAGCCCCTAAGACTCTTATGCCTCCCTCAAGTACCCCTTTTACCTCCCAAACTCTTATACCTCCCTTCTCTTATGGCTCCCTCAAGGACAAGGTAAGAATACAAGCATTCTTACCCAAAATGGGCATCCCTCCCAAACTCCCTCCACAAATACCTATTCTACTCTTATGCCTCCCTCATGAGTTTTCCCATAGACCTCTCCTACACCATACCTTAAGCATTCTACCCATTTTTCCCACAACACAAAAAAAATACATTTTCTACCAATTTAAGCATAATAACAACAACAATAAGAAAGCAAAAAGAGAAGGGTCCCTACCTCTCCATTGAAGAAGCCTAACCCAAGAAGCTTTGTCCAAGTTCCTCCAAAACAATCCAAAGCATGCAAGTCCAAGCTCCTTTTACTCCAAAATTCTTTCTCCTCCAAAAGAAAAAGCCCTTAAACAAAAACCTCCAACCCCCTAAACAAGAGAGGAAACTTCAATAAATAGACAAAAGGGAAGGGTGAGGATGATGTGGCTCCATGTAGGATGCCACATCACACATCCTCAAGACCACCTCCCTTAGTCAACTCAACCCAAAAGCACAATAAATGGGTGGTTGGGTTGAATGACATCTCTTTTCCACACTCCATCCCTACCCATGTGCCTTAAGGGCACAATTAAATGCAAATGGAAGAGAAGTGCACTCCAAAGTCACATTTCTCTTCCCAAAATAATAAATAATCCCCTTTTTGGCTTCCCAACCTATTGATAGGGTTGGTAAGGGGTTTTGGGAAGTGTGGGACAAGTTTAACTTGTCCCACAAGCCCCCTAAAATTGCCCTCAATCACAAATTCGAAATTCAAAGAACTTGGAGTGGTCAACACTCAAAACAAGCATTCAATCCAAGAAGAAAACACAAGGCTCAAGGAGCCAACCATCAAAATTAATTACACCCACTAGACTTCCTCAAAACTTAAAATTAAAACAAGATGTTAAATTAATCTAAACATATTTAACAAAAGTAATTTAAAAAGGAGACATCACAAATGAAATCACCTACTAAAATAAATTGAAACAAGTAATTAAAATTCTTAACCCATTGGCCACATTAGAAAATTTCCCCCTCATGGAAATTTTTCCTAACAACATAAAAAAACAAAAACAACACAATACAATTCACAAGTTGCCTTGACGACCAAATGTTGTAACCACCCGACATCCTGTTGTGTTTGGTTCCCAATCCCCCTTTAGGTTGTGATCATGTTGTGTTTCCTGCAAAATACAAAATACCTCCTTCGGCCTTGTGGCCATGTCAAAACATCCAAAATAACCATATGCATGAAATTTATTAACATCTATACGTAATTCAATCATCCATTATTTCGAGGTCTAAATCACAACTTAATTATGCATTTCATCATTATCCAAAATTATAGTAATGTAAATTCAACAACTACATTCTACTTATCATGGCGAAGAAATCCAATGTTAGAACACATGCAATATATCCATATCATAAAAAAATATCGATATCGATAGTCTATCCACAAGTCGCGTAAATCATCACAAGCAAAGTCAATCAAATGCATCTACTCATCATACAACGAAAGCAAAGTCCAATCATAATCCAAATGCATCTACTCACAAAACATCACGCAAGTCAACGTAAGTATATGTAATGTCCATATCCTCAAAAGTAAATTTGGGTAAAGAAAAGTTAGATATTTCCATTTCTAGCATAACTCAAAATGATCAAGAAAATAGATCTCTGTTGATGAAGGTGATCAGCCTATCATCTAATATATCCATTCAAGTGATTCTGAATTGGGTAGTCTTTTTGGGAATTGAATTCTCCAACTCAAAAGGGGCCTTCATTTGATTTTGAAAAGTTTTCTTCTCATTCTAATCCTATCTTTTCAAAAGATGATAGGGTTTTCTAAGAAACAAGGCCTTTAGGGGATATCCATTTTGAAATTTATACCCCTATGTTTCAAAGACCCTCTGCCCCTTATCAATTTGTCTCCCCTCTAGGGTCACCTCCTCGAACAACATGTCCCAGCCCCCCCCACCTCCTTTTTTTGTAAACACCTTTGGTCCCATAAATTTTACAAGGATGGTTGGTTATCCAAATGCGCTTCCACGTGATGTGAGAAATAAATTACCGAAGTTCCAAGGAAATAACACTATAACTTATGATCAACATTTAAAGATTTTTATCAATATGATGGAAGACTTTGTGATTGAATATGAAGATGTATATATCAAATTTTTTATCTATACTTTAGAAGAGGATTCAAGGTATTGGTATAAAGCTTTGCTAGATAATTCCATTGATTCTTGGATAGAGATGAACAATGCATTTAGATTGCAGTATGGTGATAGACTTGACCCTAGGATTCTTCTATCAGAATTTGAAAACATCAAGAATAATCCTAATGATTTAGTACATGATTTCAATACAAGGTTTAAAAAGACCTTTAGGAGATTTCCTATTAGCTTAAGGCCATGTGATGAATCATGTTTAATCAAATATTCAAATGCATTTGATAAAAAAATCTACTTACTACTTGAGGGATAAAAACCCTACTAATTTGAGGCAGCCCTCAACGATGGCTATGCAAATTGAGAACAACATCAAGGAAATTGGAAAGCCTCCAAAAATGGAGGGTGTAAAACTAATTAACCTAGAAAATCCTCAAACAAGTAAGGTTGCTGATTTGGAGGAAATTGTGAAAACTTTGGCAGGGGTTGTTAAATAAATATCATACAAATTACCCCGGAAGAAAAAGTAATTGGGAAGATTTCACAAGGTCAAGCACAAGCAAAAAGGCCAAGATAGGTTTATAAACCATCATAGGAATGATCAAAGGTCTGATGACAGAGGCAAGGACATGTTGGAATTGGAAGTAAATAGTCCCGGATTACAGGGAAAACATAATGGTACTCCGATCCTTTAGCTACCGTGAGTTGTTGTAGTGGAGGAGATAGATGTCATTGATTAGTGTGAAAAACATTTCATGCCCCATGATCCATATGAGGAGGATCAGTAATAATAAGAAGAAGAATTTGATGATGATAATGATGATGCATGCATGATGGAATGCTCTACAAGCTCACAACAAGGAGAAACTTCAACTGAAGTGATAAGTGTTAGAACAACTGTTGATTTTTTGGATTGCATTCACTAGGTACCTATTTTCCCTCCCTCTCATACTTTAGAAGTAGATAATGTACAAGATTTTGAACTGCCCAATAATGACTTTGAATATTTAAGAGCTTTAATGATAAAGAATTATGATGGAGGAATCCCATCTGAGGAGGACATGTAGTTGTTGATGAACATTGTTGTTGCCCAAGAGAAGGAGTATAACACAAGAAGTAGGGTTTTCAAAGGGACAGGGCCTCAAGCCAAGCCAAAAACTCCATTTCTTTCAAATATTCCTAAAGATGCTCCTAAGAAATATGCATCTGCCAAGGCCTTGCTGTCCCAAACAAAACTCATACCCCTCCTCATGCCCAAGCTATCAAAAATCCTGTGCCATCTAATGAGTATATCAACCTTCCTTCTAATGTTGCCTTGCCAAAGTCTATCCCCTATGATATTGCCCAAGTCTTGAGTCAGATCAAGATCCCGCTTCAATTGTTGAGTTTCTTAGGATTCCTAAGCACAAAAAAGGGGCTTTTAAGTATTTGGGGATGAAATATGAGAAGACTACCTAGGTAGAAATATAAAAATTATGGAGAATCAACCATTCATTGAAGGGTTTGATACACCACTAGTGTTAGAGGAACTAGGTGAACCACCACGAGGTTTATTTGCAAACATCCTTGGTGGAGTCTCGGCTAAATGTGGATCCATTCTTCACCACTCTTATCATTAAAGACATATTGCTACACAACAATATGTTTGACTCAGGAGCATCATGCAATGTTATGCCTCTTGAAGCCTTGAATGAGTTGGATATCAAAGTAATAATAGCATATGTGGAGTGCACTACTATGGACTCCGGATAAGTTCTATTGGTGGGATGTGTGAAAGGTCTTGTGGTGTAACTTGTAGCTTACCAAGGTTAAACCCGATGCTTGATGTTGTTGAAGTTGACTACCCAGACCAAGTGTGGTATGTTGTTGTTATCTAGAAAATTAGTTGCAAGTGTTGGTGGGAGTGTTAAAATGGACATGTCACATGCTACCATTCTAATTGAGGAAACCTTTTCAAGGTTGTATGGAGAAAATAAGATGTTGCACCTCATTGAGGACCCCAACAACACATCTTATGAAGTATTGTACACAAGTGTTGATGCTGATAACTTTGTAGGATTTACTGATGGAAAAGAGCACAAGATTGAAGAATGCAAATTTCTTGAACAGGTAGGCTCTCCTTGGACTTTATTGTTTGATGGAGCTTGCTCCAAGTTCAGAAATGGTGTTGGTGTTGTTCTGATCTCTCTAGGTCAAGAAGAGTTTTTCTTTTCCTTCAAACTCAACTTTGAGTGCACTAATAACATTGTTGAGTATGAGGCACTATTGTTAGGTCTGAGGATTGCTTAGAAATATGGTGTTAAAGACATCATTATCAAAGGAGATTCAAAATTAATTGTAAAGCAAGTCAGAAAACTTTATGCCACAAAAAATCAGCGAATGAAACAATACAAGCATGTAGCTTGGGATCTCATTGAGATGTTTGATTCATTCAATATTGTGTATCATGACATGAAGTTCAATGTTATGGCAGACAAGCTTGCAGTGTTGGGATCTCAGTTTGATAGTTGTACAATATCCCCATATTGTGAATATGATGTTGAGATGTTAACTAGGCCATTTTTCACCGACAACATTAAGCATTGAAATTTTTTTATGATAATGCTCAAGTCAAAAGATTTTTGCAAAACAAAGGGGAGTATGCTGATCAGTTTGTTGATTGGGAGCCAATGGTATGTGTAGTAGAGGGTAAAGAGACCTTGTTTGGCAAAGGCATCATCCAACTAAAGACTAATACCATTCCTAGAGGGCCGGTTGCTCTTGAATACAACTTTGATAATGTTGATTGCATTATTAACAGATGCATAACAGCCTCAAGGGATATTGAGGAGTATGACCTTGGCATAAAGGAGAAACCAAGGAAGATCAGGTTGGGAAGAAATCTCAGCAAGGAGGAAAAGTAGTATTATGTCCAATTGCTTAAAATATATCAAGATTGCATGGCTTGGACTTATTCTAAACTAAAGGCATACATAAAGGATCTATTTCAACATGATATTCCTTGGATTCTAATGCAAAACCATTCGAGTAGAAACAAATTCCAATCAAGCCACTTCTATCTCTCAAAATATAAGAGGAACTCAAGAAACCGAGGGATGGAGGGATTATTCAGCCTACAAGGTATTCTTCTTGCATTACAAACCTAATATCAATCAGAAAGAAGAATGGTGACATCATGCTATGTGTGGAGTTCATAAATCTGATCGAGCATCAATGGAGCATCAATGAGCCCCTAAGGTTGTGCTCACACTCTCGGGTTCTCGCTCATGCTTCATTCGACATGTCTGTGTTTCATTTAATTTTTTTCCTCTGTGTATAAAGAGCATAAGTGTGTTGAGGTACATGCTAATGTATCTCTATCCATGCTCATTTAAATTGACTATGTAATTTTGATAGAGGTGTTCTGGTGTTTTTAGGTCACACTAATGTTGTATAAGGCATGCTACTACTACAAAGGTTGTGATACTATGCTAAGGGAACACGCTGGTGTTTTGAGGTAAAATTGACTCAAATTTCAATGTCTTAATTATTGTTTCTTTATGCTTCATTCATTTTTGTACGTTTTTTAGCTATTTTTATTGTAGGTAATTATATTTATACTAGGTTTTCTAACAAATTTACTTAGGTTTTGGTAAATAATTTTATTTCCATGATTTGTATGAGTTTGGGATAAATTTTTGTATGCTCTTCTCTTATAGCTTGTGTGATTTTAAGAACCAAAAGCAACTTCAAACCTTCTTTTGCTAATTTTAGATTAAGTAGGAAATTTCATTATTCATTTTTATGCAAAGGGAATGATATTTTATTTATCATTTATGTGATCCTTTAGTTTAAGAGCTTCATTTCATAAACAAATGAGGTTAAAGCTTGTGTATGGTCTTCTCTTGCACTTATTGTCCAAGTTTGGGCAAGGCAGCGGAAACCTCCATGTGTCTCCCTGGTGCAACTCCAAGGCCAAACCAAAAGGTGAATTTTCAAATGAGCGTCGTTCCTCCACATGGACAAGATTTGAATCTAAAGCGAGCCTTAGAGTTTTTAAAGTGTCCCGCCGAGCTGCATCCATCTAAAAAGGGCCATGTTTCCACTGATGATGAGATGTAAATTTGATGGGGAAAAACACACCCGTCAAAGTAAATGCAGGAAAATCACCATTTGAGCCTCAAATGAATCTTTCTTCAAGGATAGAGAATTTGGAAATGTTATAAGGCCCAAATACGATCCCCCGAGTTGCATCTAATCATGTTTTCACAAATATTTGGGACAAAAATAATAGTGACAACAAAACAAGACTGTGGAAAATGGAAGGAAAGGAAAAACCAGTTTTACACCCAAGTTCTGAGAATCTTTTATATGGACAGAGGAATGAAAAAAAAATTCTTGACTTGTAAGTGATCCTCAACCAAGGAAGGGATTGATCATGGCAACCAAATGGAGAAAAAAGTATTCAAGCATCAATACAGGGAGATAGAAGACACGAAAGACGCCTGCAACCGAGGAATTTCAATGAAAAATAGGGTGAGACTAATTTGAGCACCAACATTGGCTCGACTCGGGGATGGGAACTCCCTATGAGTTCCACAAGAACAAATAGCAGACCAAGTGCCAAAAATAGACCATTGGGAAACAGAGTCAAAGAATAAGCTTGTAGAGCAGAACAATAATAATCAACTCCCCCAAGGAAAAATGGAGAAACCAACAAAACGGCCGCCAAGGCCCAAGATGAAACAAAATAGGAAAACACAAAAGCAAAACAAAACATGAATACTATACACTATATAATGGTGAAATTCCCGATTCAAAGAAAACAATCAAGGAAAATCTTCAAGTGCATGTCATTATGGATATCACCATGCTAAGCGGTTATGATATGTCTTTAACAACTGGTCATATGATTGTCTCTCTTTTCCATCCAAGTCGCTATCTGACCACATTTCTTCAGGCTTATCCTTTGTGCCTGGGTCAAGTTTTTAACATCTTTCGAGGCTGCATCAAACATCAAAGTCTCAAGAAAATCATCCTGCTCATGATACCTGCATTGATTAATTTCATATTCCTTGAAAGCAACATAGCTCACAGAGTTATCAATATCAATATTTGCATGTAATACTTCATAAGAAGCATTGTTGGGGTCCTCAATAAGATATAACATTTTCTTTTCACCAGGTAACTTCACAAGGCTTCCCTCAATTGGTATGGTGGCATAAGACATGTCCATCTAAACATTTCCACCAACACTTGTAGCCCACTTTCTTGATAACAACATGCCCCATGTGGCAGGGCAATCAACAACAAAAACATCAAGTTTCAAGTTATTACTGGATAAGTCTGCAAGTTGTACCTATTGGTACCCAAATTTATTCTCCCTCAGAAGCTGAGCAGCATCATAGGTTTGGCAAGAATATTAGAGACAATAAGAGCATGTAGTGTGTCATTTTGTAGGTGGGGATGAAATACAACTTTCTCTTTGTCACTCAGATGTGGAGAAATGGGTAGCACCCTCAAGAGGATTTGACCTATCCTCACTACTTTATGGTTGTGCCTTTCAACCAGGGTGAGAGGACCCTTTTTATACCACTTGTTTTTGTGGAGGAGATGGAGATATCATTCCTTGTAAAATTATTAAGAAGACCTTAAAGAAAATATGATCAATGCAACAAAACCTAACTCTCACTAGTTTTCGGTCTAGATAATGGAGATATTTTTAAGCAAGGTTCGTGCCACTAAAAAAATTGAAAACCATAATGTTTCTACATGCTTTGGTAGTGAAAATTATGCATTTGTATACACACATGACAAATACGGGTAGTATGGGTATGATTAGTTGTTTTTAAATCCATTTTTGTGGGAGGTGAGGCAAAAGTGAACTTGATTCACCAGATTCTTGAGAAATTTTACAAAAATGGAGAGCTTGAACAACAAAATGGTTCGAGATAGCTAGGATTTTCCTTTAACAAAAATATGTGCTTCAATGGAGGCCCAGATCATCACTTTCACACAAACCTCAAGAATCCAAAATGAAGGCTCAAATTGAAAAACTTAACTAAACATTATCAACCTCTGTTTCATCATGCCTAAGATACCTGTTATCCAAAATGTGCCCCCCTGCTCATTTTTAAGGCTAACTCCTTTGTTCCCCTTCTCTTGTGCCTCGAGTCTCTATTTTTGATTATCGAGGCACTCAAAACTTTCTAGAAATGGCACCACTAGATAGAACTCTTTCTCAAGCTTTCCGAGAAGGTAAAATTTTCCTCCTAACTCCTCATATTTTTCAAGTTATGGCTCGATGGAGTTTTGTGGGAAATTTTCCCTAGAAGCCAGCGGCGATAAAGGAAGCTACCACGTGTCCCGAGAGAGTTAGTGGGCTTGGAGAAAGTTGGATTTCACGGCCAAGTTTTGGTCAAAAGATCAAAGTGGAAGGTTTGGCCCGCATGGCCCGCGACCAATGAAACATCGCCACGTGTCTTCACCATGGGGCGTCGGCGGAGGAAGAGAAGCAAATTTCGCTAAGTGTCAAAGAAATATGTCGGAGGGGTTGGAAAACTGATGCAAAAGAAGGCATGTCGGAGGGCGTTGGAAAACTGACAATAAAGAAATATGTTGGAGGGGTTGGAAAACCCGACAACAAAAAATTTGTCGGAGGGGTTAGAAAACCCGGCAATAAACAAAGCATGTTAGGGGGTTAGAAAACCCGACAACAAAGAAATATGTCGAGGCGTTAGAAAACCTAACAAAAAAGGAAAATCGGGTCTTGGAGTCGGGAAAACATGGCGGAGAAGCATGAGGCGAAACATGTCGAGCCACCCTCCAAACCAAATGCGCATGCGGGTCCATTTTCCGCCCACCGAAACAAAGGAAATATTGGAAATCTTGGCAGAAGCGGGTTTCGGGAAAACACAAATGGCACCAAACACATGTCGAGGCATCGTCCAAATCCGATGATGATGTAAAGGAGAAACTCGAACCTCATCGAAACAAACGCCGATGCAAAAATACGGTTCGCCATATTTCAAGTTGGTTGGGGATCTCACCTACCATCATGATATGATAAGTTAGGTGTAGTCTTGGAGGTGGTTGGGGCAGAATTCGAATCTTCTCTTCTCCCTCATTTTTCTTCATATAAATTCTAAGGAGGAGCTTCAAAAAGAGGTTGTTCATCATTTCAGCTCTGCTGCTCCCTTCTTTTCTTCTCCAGGGTCGAAAATGGAGTTCGAACCTCCTCCGCTGCTCTGTAATGGCATTTTTTGCCTCTTATTATTGAAATGATGTTACATGCGAAACTTAAAGCAACAAAAAATGTGTTTTGTGATGCATCATCCATCCTTGCTCATTTTTGCTTGTTTTCTTCTTGCCTCTCTTTATTGCGGTATTTGTGCAAGTTTGAATGTTCATTACAGTCCTGGAGCCGTGTTCATGGAGTTTTGGGACATTTTACGTGTGAAATCTATCCTTGGGCCTGTGATGCGTCTATCCATCCTTCCCATTGCTCACCTCTCCTTGTTCCATGGAAGTTTTGATAGATGTTCAACATTCTCCTTCTCGGTGTATCACCATTTTAGTGTAGGCTTTGTTTTTTCCTTTTTCTCTCTCTCCTGTCCCTTGGTGGTTAGATTAGGATTAGATTAGCTTGCTCGCACTAGAATAGCTTGTGGTAGGTATTTAGGAGCAGGAACCAGCCTTCTCTGGAGATTCCTTTCTCGTTCTTGCAAGTCCCACGCTTGGAGAGAGGATTCGATGTTGTGTAATCACACTGCTGGATGCTTCAGAGTGATCAACCTAGAAATATGATCGGCGTCTAGGGGGGTGCTTTGTGATTTGCACTGTGATTTTGGCATGCACAGGTGGGACCAAGAGGTCATTCCACAAAATTTGAAGGAGTTTTCATGAAATTCGGACTAAGAAATTGCATGTTTTAAGAATTTTGGATTTTGCACTTCGGGCTGAACTCAAATCAATTTTCAAGGGCTTAACTTGCTTGTCAAAACAAGCTGAAATTTCACCGGTTGGTAGATCTGAGGGTAATCTTCAAAACGGTATCTTTGGTTTTTTGAGATTTTGATTTTCAAAATTTCATGTTTTTTGGGTTTCGGGTTTTGAGGTCCAGAACATCAAAGCGAGACAACATCATTTCAGGGTTTTGGGGATGCATTGCATGGTCCTATTTCTCACAATGATCATTTCAGGTTTTCCGGGGTGTCAAGCATGTTCCAAGTTCCGACACATGGCAATTCGGGTTTTGTGAGTTGCATTGCATGACCTGAGTTCCGCCTGTACCTTTCGGGGATCCGCAGCTGCATTACATGACATGAGTTCCGAATTGAAGACTACATCCTCCGGGTCCTTCAAATTTTAATTCTATTTCAATATTGCCAGTTTGGTGTGTAACTTGGCAAAATCCATCCTTTTAGAGGCATATTCAAAAGCACATCTGCGACTCCATCGGTAAATAACTCATTCTCTGAGTTGCAGACCCATTTCCATCCATTTCCATCCATCTTTCTTTCCATCTCTTTCATTCTTTTCCATTCCATGAAGTTGTGCAACCATGACTTCATTTCCATCATGGAATTCACATTTCCAACAACAGAAGTATATCACACCTCCAACACGTTTTACAAATCCTCCAGATCAGCATGCATACTCATATGAACAGCAGTGCCAAAATCAGTTTGGCATGGAGCTTTCCAAGAGCAAGAGTATGCATATAATGAAGACCATCAGATGCAAGATGCTGGTCTGTTGGAGAAAATCCAAAAGATGGAGGTAAACATAGTGCAGTCCAGGGCTCAAGCACAAATGAAAGCATTTGGAATCGGTTGTGGAGCACCCTGTCCATGGGTGGGACCTTTTCCAAGGCATTACAACCCTCAAGAGAAACTTGACTTCATGATTGCAACGCTGCCTTTGCTTGCAAAGTGGATCGAAGGAATAGAGGTGTATGAGAGAAGTATTCAGCAACCTTGTCAATGGGTAAGCACACCATCTCATGCCTTTTCTTTTCCTCTTTCCCAATCTGTTTCATCTCAGCAGTGTCAAGTTTTAAACTCTCCATCTGCTGTCCCAAATGTTGATCCCATGTCTCCACCTCTCAGTCTTCCATCTCATCTCGATTCTTCTTTCCTTTTCTCTTCCAAACAGTCATCCCCTCCACAAGAGCTAAAAGAAATACCCCCTCCTCTAAAGAAACAAGAGGTTTCACTGCCTCCACCACCACAAAAAATTGTAAAATCAGTTGAGTTTCAACCCATCCCTCCTCTTGCATTCCCAATTCCATGTGGGGAAGAAGAAATTGCAAAAAATAGTCATCAAGGATAGCAAGAGGAAGAGCCAAGAAAGAAGAAATGATTAAGAGCTTAGTAAGTTTGGCTCTTAAATTTGGAATTGAGAAGATCCCTTTGTCTTTGGTAAAGCCTACGAAGAGGCTAAGGTTGAACAAATGGTGGTCGGGTTTGACTGATTTTGTGCAGCGAAGAGGAGCACATTCTAGTTGTGGAGGAGAAAATGCAGATCCAAGGGCTTTGAGCACAAAGCAAAAAGAAGAGGCTACGGAGAACCTTCGATTATTATTTCTACTTCACCTCTCTCAAGTTCTAGTGTTGAAGAGGAGTTTGATCTCTCAAACTCAATGTTGGAGGTGAAAGAAACCATGGTGATCAAGTTGGAGATCAAGAGACACCATGGAGAAGTTGAACACGAGCAGCGGGGCATGACAATGATAGGCGGTTTACTTGTCCGATTTGGAGGATTGTTTTGATGGAGAAGAGCCGGTTGAGTTTCACCATTCTCTCTTTCATCATCCACATTCCAAACACGAGCTCTTTGTCATGGAGAGAACTTTCATTTGCAGCAGCTTGCATCTTATAGCAACTCTTTGGAATCAAGATTGGAAGATTTAAATCTTCCATGTTCTTCATTGGAGGAAGAGAAAGGACAAAAGAATTCCACCATTTCTTCCACATCATCCATTCAAGAAGGTCTACAAGAGGAGACTCCATTTTTGGAGTTGAAAATCGAGAGCTATGGACATATCAAACGGATCGACACCTTGCCCAATCAGGTATTTGGCTTCATTGGAGCCAAAGGAGAAGTCACAACTGACCATCATGCTTGCTTAAGCATGAGGGTGAGCTACTGAAAGTACCAGGATCAAGTTGCCATACCTCTCCAATCAAATGCGAGCAACTAAAAGAGGTATTGGATTTGTTTTCAGTTGATACCTTGATGATTTGGGTGGAAGACCAGCTTCTTGTTGATTTCCCACTCATCCTAACAGCCATGATCAGCTCCAAATCAATTGCATGGCTGCCAATTTTGAAGAAAGGAAGCTATTTTGCACAACTAGTTGCAGGTTTTGTTTAGCTTGCCTTTGCTTCTAGTTAGAGTAGAGTAGGTAGGTTTGCTTTCAGCAGAAGAAGTGCTTGTGCACACTCTGCATGTTCCATTTGGAGCATGTATGATTTTCAGTTTTGTACATAGTTTTTGGTGTTGCTGGTTTTGCTCTTGCACAGTTCATTTGATGGCATTTTGGTGAGAACAACTCTAGGTTCAATGGGTTTTAAGTGGCTTAGGAGGAAGTTTTCAAATTTCAGATCAGTTTTCAGGCTTGCTTATGACTCCATGCCCAATGGATGCTTCGAGAAGCTAGTATCTTCATCTAGCGAGTAGATGACCCCTACGAGTCGCCAAAATTGTTATCCAAAATGTGCCCCCCTGCTCATTTTTATGGCTAACTCCTTTGTTCCCCTTCTCTTGTGCCTCAGTCTCCATTTTTTGATTATCAGGCACTCAAAACTTTCTGGAAATGGCACCATTGGATAGAGCTCTTTCTCAGATTTCCAGAAAGGTAAAATTTTCCTCCTAACTCCTCATATTTTTCAAGTTATGGCTCGGCGGAGTTTTTGTGGGAAATTTTCCCTAAAAACCGCACCAATAGGAAGGCTGCCACGTGTCCCGAGGAGGAGATGGTGGGCGTCGAACTTTTGGAGAAGTCAGATTTTTGGCCAAGTTTTGGTCAAAAGATCAAAGTGGAAGGTTTGTCCCGCGTGGCCGCGACAGTGAAAAGTCGCCACGTGTCTTCACCATGGGCGTCGGCGGAGGAAGAGAAAAATTTACTAAGTGTCGAAGAAAGTTTGTTTGGAGAGGTGTTGGAAAACCCCGGGAGATGGCGGGCGTCGGGGAGAAGAGATTTTTGGCCAAGTTTTGGTCAAAAAGTCAAAATGGAAGGTTTGGGTTGGAAATGAGACGACAACACATGTCTTCACCATCAATATGTCGGAGGAAAAAGGAAATTTTGACAACAAAAAATATGTCGGAGGGTTAGAAAACCCGACAACAAAGAGAAATGTCGGGGGTTAGAAAACCCGACAACAAAGAAATATGTCGGAGGGTTAGAAAACCAACACAAAAGGAAAATCGGGTCTTGGAGTTGGGAAAACATGGCGGAGAAGCATGGAGGCGAAAACATGTCGAGCCACCCTCGAAACCCGATGCGCATGCAGTCCATTTTCCACCCCGAAACAAAGGAAATCTTGGAAATCTTTGGTGGAAGTGGGTTTTGGTAAAACACATGCACCAAACACATGTCGAGGCGTCCTCCAAATCCGATGCTGATGCAAAGGAGAAACCCGAACCCGACTGGAAACAAACCCCGATGCAAAAATACAGTTCGCCATTTTCGAGTTGGTTGGGGATCTCACCTACCGCCATGAGGAGATAAGTTAGGTGCAGTCTTGGAGGTGGTTGGGGAGAATTCGAATCTTCTCTTCTCCCTCATTCTTCTTCATATAAATTGTAAGGAGGAGCTTCAAAAATAGGTTGTTCATCTTTTAGCTCTGCTGCTCCCTCCTTTTCTTCTCCAGGGTCGAAAATGGAGTTCGAACCTCCTCCCCTACTCTGTAATGGCATTTTTTCCTCTTATTATTGAAATGATGTTCTGTGCAACTTCTGAAGCAACAAAAAACATGTTTTGTGATGCATCTGTCCATCCTTGCTCATTTTTTGCTTGTTTTCTTCTTGCCTCTCTTCATTTCCAGGTATTTGTGCAAGTTTGAATGTTCATTACAGGTGCAGGAGCTGTGTTCATGGAGTTTTAGGACATTTTACGTGTGAAATCTATTCTTGGGCACGTGATGCGTCTATCCATCCTTCCCATTGCTCACCTCTCCTTGTTCCATGGCAGTTTTATAGATATTCAACATTCTCCTTCTCTGGTGTATCACCGTTTTAGTGTAGGCTCTGTTTTTCCATTTTCTCTCTCTCCATGTCCCTTGGTGGTTAGATTAGGATTAGATTAGCTTTCTGCCTTTGGAATAGCTTGTGGCGAGTAGTTTAGGAGCGGGAACCAGCCTTCTCTGGAGATTCCTTTCTCATTCTTGCAAGTCCCATGCTTAGAGAGAGGATTTGATGTTGTCTGCAATCACACTTTGGATGCGAGTAATCAACCTAGAAATCTGATCGGTGTCCGGGGTGCTATGATTTTACACCAACAATACCCTCAAAGGCTGAAAAACAATCTTAAGGTCATGCTAGGAGTCACGGTGATTTTAAATTTGTTTATTTCACTATAAAATGAAATCTCTTATGATAAATTAAATTGTAAATTCCACAAAACTATCGCGAGGATAAGATTGTGTTTGATTCACAAATATTTCAATGTAAGATTGCAAAGGGAAAAATAAAACTACTTGCAAGAAATTCGGAATAAAGCAAACACAATTTTTCTTAAAATAACATAGATTAACTCAAGTATGATTAAATTTATCAGCGGGTGAAAGTTTCTAGAACAATCTCAAGTCTTTTCAATGGTTGTACACTTGCAACCACCTTGACATGATAAAATTTAACATAAAGGACATAAACATGTTTCTTCAGATGATTTATCAAAAGGACGGGTTCTATCAATATTTTCTCTTAGAAAAATCAGTCCCGACCTCTAACCCTCCAACCATTTACACGATAAATTCGTGTAATTTATAAAAATTTTACAACAGAGTTTTCCCCCTAAAAATTTGAACATTGAGTGTACGATTATTGCTATGATCCTAATCACGATTCCCATAATCAAATCTGTAAAAAGTTGTCAGGTGCTTAGGGGGTATATCTCTTCGAACATCTCTGAATTCAACTCCTTCCTCCGGTAGATCACGTTTCCCTCTCACCACCACTTCCACCCCTAATATGTCAAATCTAGTTCTTTGCGTGCCCAGGAAGAAAAAATGGAAGATCAGATCGAGCCCAAAGGTTAGATCTCATCTTAATGGTAAAAGACGTCTCCAAATTTTCCTCACCAAACCAAGATTTTGTGAGGTATTTCATGTGCCAAGGGATGAAAAATTGGGTTGAATTAACCGAGTCATATTGCGTACTTAATGGTGAGAGACATTTACATACCTTCCCCACCAAACCAGGATACCAGATTAATGTTCCTCTTCATTTGGCATGTAGGAGACTCCAAGGAATGATAAAAAACCATAAGAATATGCATCCCTAGGAGATTTAGAGAAAAACGGTAGAAAATTAGATACAAATGCACAATTTCCATCGATATTTCTATTTTGAATTTGGGTCATCCACGTGGAAGATTCAATTTAAAATGGGCGGGGGTTCCTTTTGACCTTTTACAACCTTTTGAAAAAATGGAAAAATTTCCCATTTTTCTCTGCCCCTCCGCCTTTGAAAAATTGGCCCGACACGTGTCCCATTTTGGGTCCCAACAGAAACACGCTCCATTTTTATACTTTAGTTCCCTTTTTCACGAAAGGATTTTTTTCCAAATTTCCCCCGAAAGTCTGCACCTCCGTCGTTGACCTTCCCATAAAGTTTTGACTCATCCTTTATCGAGTCTTGTACACCACTTTGATGTTTTAATCCTTTTGATGACAAGAGCCAAAAAAATCTAGGTTTCCTCCGCTGGTCCACGTCCCCGCCATTTTGACTTTTAAAACTACCACGCCTCACAATGGTGCATCTTAAGATGGTCCCCAAATGTTGAGACCTTGAATGAGTGTGGGCTCACCACGTGTTCTGTCCCGAAAAAAATTATTTGAAGGCTTAAAACTCAGCGGAAGGCGCCATGTGTGAGGGCTCGAGGTAATATCCTTTTCCATTGAAAATTCCAAGCAAAATGTAAAGTGTGCAGATTCCTTCAATTGTCCTCCTGGTGCTTATTTAAAATAAAATTCAAGGTTCGGTCCTCAAACATGCGCAGTCCCTCCACGTGTCCCAAGATTCTCCAAACCTTTTGAAAAAAGATGAAGTATGGGAAGATCCATGGAAGCATCCATGTGTCTTCATGGCGCAATTTCAAAATGGTGCCCAAGGGCGAGACCACGAATGAGTGTGGGCTCACCACATGTCCCTACCCCACCATATAGTCTTGGCTGCATAAAAAGTTTGTCTAAGTCTAGGCGGAGAGCGGTAGAGAAACCTCCAGTGTCCTCACAGTGCGACTCGAGGACAACCAAAAAGTAAATCTTCAAATGAGTGTCGTTCTTCCACGTAGATAGGTTTTCTAAATTGAGGCAATTCGTAAAAAAATTTAAGTACCTTATTGAGCCGCGTCCAACCAAAAGAGGCCACATTCCCTGTTGATGCAAGGATGTAAATTTGACCAGGAGAAACGCCCGTCAAACCGTAAAATGTGGAAAAATGACCATTTGAGCCCGGAGATGAAATTTTCTCCAAGGATGAAGAATTTAGAAATGTTACAAGACTCAAATACATTCCTTTGATCTACATCCATTCATTTTCTTCAAGTATTTAGGAAAAAAATGATAAGGACAACAAATCCCGACTGTGGAAAATGGAAAAAACATGACAACTCTATTTTTACACCCAAATACTGAGACCTTTTCGGATGAACGAGAAACGAGGAAATAATTTTGGATCTATCGTGATCCCGGTCAAAAGACTAATTATGGAAACAAAAGGAAGGTGAAAACTTTTCAGGCACAATACGGGAAGATAAAATGTTACGAGAGCCGTAAATTGATAGATTTTTAATGGCAAAATGGGGTGAGACTATTTTGAGCAACAACATCGGGCTCTAACTCGGGGATGAGAACTCTTCATGAGTGCCACAAGAAAAAAGGTAGACCAAGTGCCAAAAATATCCATTGGGTAAAGCAATCAGCTTGTAAAACATAAAACTAGAATCATCCCCAAAACCAGAACCAAGAAATGAGCAAAAATAGGCCACGAGGGCGAGAGCGAACAAGAACACGAAAGACAAAAAACAAACCAAAAAACTATACACTTTATCTGGATGATGCTCACCTTGATTATAGGAATCAATCCAAAAATGTCTCAAATTCCTACACTTAATGTAATGCCGTTAAAACAACCCACTTGAGATCCAAGAAAACTTAGGATTAGTTTGAAAAAATTATGTAATAATTTTATTTTTCTACTAAAAAGAATCTCTGACCATGTGTTCTGAGACAACATTTGTCACTAAAAGGTTACGGAACAATTATAATCGACTATAGTATAATTTTCCTTTATTAATAATTATTAGAGTCACAAGGTCCAAAACTTAGGGTTATAAGTTTCAAATAGGTTCGAGAGGAAATTCCTCACCATACACTCTCTCTAACGAGCCTAGATTTTTAACTTAATTTTTATCACCCTTAACACATTTAATTTTTTTTAAATTACTCCCATTGGATAGGAAATTTCCTCACCTTTCCGATGATATAAGGAAGTCCTTCTAACTCCTCATAAAACTCAAGTTATGGGCCGGCAGACCTTGGGGGAATCTTTTCCCAGGGCAGAGCACACTGCGCCTGGGGAAAATTTTCCCTTGTGTGGGGCGGTGGAGTGGGGAAGAGTTTTGGAATTTTTTCCCTTTTTGGGAAAAAGCATGATTTTCTCTGCATGCCCACAGGCCTAAAGAGTACAGTCGGTCTTGAGAAAGTTCTAGTGGAAATTCAGGCCATCGGAGAGATTTAAGGCATTAACCCTTTTGGGTCACAAAATGCAAGGCACAAAACTTCCCGTGTGCCTCCGCTGCTCCCAGATGATGCCATGTGTCATCACCTTATTGGTTGTAGGTTGACGGGAGGTCACGAAAAACTAAGAAAATTTTACAAGAATTTTCCACGAGTCCCAAGGAAAAATTCGGGCCACGGGCCCTTGAGAAAAAGTTTCCCAAAATTTTCTGCCAAGTGAGGAAAACTTCATAAGGCCATAACTTTTGATAGAGAGCTCGAGTTTTGGGAAAACGAGGACTTTCTGGAAAGCTCTCAAAGCCCTCTTTGTACTAGAATCATTAATTTTAGATCTTGATAAATTTTAAGGGGTCAATTTTAAGAAAACGGCCTGCAGATTTTAAAAGCAAACTGGTAAATTTTAACTTATAAATTTTGTTCAATTTTGTCATTCTTTCTCCTTTAACATGTCAAATGAACATGGAGGATTGTTCTAAGAAGAATTTTAGGATGTATTGGAAGGTAATTTTTCTTGATTGATTTCCAATTCAAATTTTTACAACTTTAGACAACAAAATAACTGTGAAAGGTTTGGGCCCGATTTTGCAATGTTTGAAGGATTTTTCCTTAAGTGTTTTAGTCCAATTGAGTTCATTTATATCATGACATGTTAGATTTCAATGTTTCAATGTTATTTATTGTTTGCAAGTTCAAACTGTGCACTTTAGAGCAAGTATTTTCTAGTTTAAAATTCAAAACAAAGTTCAATTTCTAAAGGATCTATTTATCATTTTTCATCTTCCAAATATGGAAATTGATTTCTATTCTAGCCTAATACATTTATTTTATTTAAACAAACCATTTACTAGCTAAAATGCAAAGTCGATTTCTAATTTTAACATATTTTAAAAGAACGAGTTACATATATTTCCTTCATACGTATTCCTTATTTCAATTTTCCCAACAGAGATTTCAAATCACAATTTGATGATAAATTTCAACACAAAAATGTAAACTGATAAAGGTAGTGCAATTTTTTATTGATTTCAAATATACAACTTTACATCTTTCAATTTCTTTCTTTCAAATGAATATAAGAGAGTATATATATCTTTCACATTTCAAATTTAAAAATTTCATAGCTCAATACAAAGTATCCTTCCATTACAAATAATATACAGATCATCCACTTCAAAGTGGGAAGGGTTACAATGAGATTTCATTTCACAAGGAATTGTCAAACTGTCTTTCTCCTTTGCTCCAGAACAAAAACATAAATTTCTCCTTTTAGATCACAACAAAGGTAGGGGAAAGGCAACGCTCTCCACCCAACCAAGACATCCAATGAAAGGAGAATCCATCCTTCTTCATTGGCCCCTAGAGCTGCAACCAAGAAGTAATAGAAGATGTAATTCAACTCATGGCAACAACAGGATTCCACAAAACATACACACAACATTTTCACAATAAAACACAGTCCAAAACAGAATGTATTTTTACAACTACAATAACACATGACAAGAAATACTAAGGCTTCATCAAGCAAGCCAAAGGAGCAAGAAATGACGGGGGATGCTACTTATGCCTCCCAAAGTGGAAATCGGTATCATCACCTATTTTCAAAGCTGCCAAATATAGTGTATCAAAAACCTTGACATTTCCTTATACCTCCCTCAAGTACCCCTTATTCCTCATATTTCCTTATACCTCACCAACCTCTTATGGCACCCCATAACGAGAAAAGAAATGCAAGTTATTTCTTTATAAATTTGAACCCAAATCCCTACTCCCTCCACACTTATACCTTCCTAAAAACACACTTATACCTCCCTCCCCCAAAATGAACCCCATAGTCTTCACCTACACCATTCATAGTCCATCTACCCAAAAACCCACAAACATGCAAAAACATTCACACAATAATATGTATATTCATAAAGAAAGGAGTATTTCAAGAGCCAAGCTCTTACCTCTCCATGATGGAGTTTTCTAAATTCGAAACAAAAAGCTTTATCCCAATGCAATCAATTAAAACATCCAAGCACAAACATGTAACAATCTTCCTAAAAAGATCCTCCAAGGCAAGAGTTCAATCAACAAGAAAATTCACCCCAAGGAAGCATTCCAAAAGTTTGATAACCCAAAACAAAGCAAGGAGTTCCAATTTTATAGAAGAGGTAAGAGAAAAGGATGAAGTGGATTCATGTAGGATGCCACATCAGCCATCCGCAAATCCAACACAAAAGTCAAATTCATTCTCCAATGCACAATAAATAGGTGGGTAAATAATATGACAATAAATTACACATTCCAAAAGCCCACACCCCATAAGGAATGAATTTAATAAAATGTAAGAAGAATGCAATTAAAACTTATAATTAGTCAAATCAAAATGCATAAATAAGGTCTAAATTCAACCCTCCAACCATAGGTATGGTTGGTAAATAAAATCAAGTTTTACTTGTCCCACAAGCCTCCAAAATCAGCCTCGAGGACAAATTCAAATTTTGAAGAAGGTGGAGTGTTTCACACTCAAAAGTCAACTTACACATCACTTACAAAGTCACTTACACATACTTACAACATATAATACAAAAGCCAACCACTTCACTAATTACTTTCTTATGACATATTGATTTGTTTACTTTATGTAACAACATGATTATTCACAACATTAACACAACATTTAATAACTAATGAAAAAGGGTAAAAGCACCACAAATTATACACATGCAAACATTAATAAAAGAAACCACATTAATAAATACATAAAGCCCCTTGGTCACATTAAAAGGTAATCCCCCATGGGAATCCCTAACAAAAAACAACACACACACACACAAAACATGTTGCCATGGTGACCTTGTTGAATTCATCTAGAATTCCAATGTGGTGGCCATATCGAACATCCAACATAATATAAATATAATTAAATTTCCAAAATCATCTAGATATAGGAATCACAACAACATCAAAGCAATCTAACAATATCATTATAGTTTTATCAACAGACTATATCATCATCCAATAATTTTTCATTTCTAGGGCTACTCACAATATCCAAATATCACAAGTCCAAACAACATCTATCATATAACCATGTCCAACAGTATAACATCATCAACATATAAAGTGTCTCTAATAATCATCATGCATCATATAAGAATCAAAGTCAACAATAATCCATGATCAAATATCTAACATCATACTAAATCAAAACTATAATAATGTCCATAATATAGTTGCCAATGTCAAGATCAATATTAAAAGGTGTCAAAGGGAAGTGGGCACTACAATTAACAGTAATTCAAGCAATTCCCCATCCAAGTCCTTTAGGAAGAAGGTGTGTTCATCAATTCTAATATCAATGGAGTAAGGGCCGATCCATAATGCGTCAAATTTTCCATGCTTTCTCTTATCTTCATATTTGCTATCCCACAATAGCACGTGATCTCCACTATTGAAAGCTCTTAGGATGACCTTCTTGTCGAACAACTTCTTCAACTTTTCTCTAAATTTTACGTGTCTGCGGTGAGATGCCCTCCTTTCTTCATGAAGTTCAAAATTTGGTTAATGCGGGCATCATATGGACTTACTTCTTGATCTTCCGGTTGTTGAATTAAGCGATACAAGGACAATTGCATATGTAGGGGCAGCGAGGCCGCATTCCATACACTAACTCAAATCAACTCTTTCCGGTGGCTCTCTTATGATAATTCGGTCATCCCGGATAGCAAACTTCAACTTCTCACACCATTTTCTCTTGTTCAACTCCAGGTTCTTGATAATCTTGAAATTTTTATTACTTCACTCAGCTTCTCCATTTCATTGGGGATTATAATTAGAGGCATATGTCAAATTGATCCCATACTCTCTGCACATTGTCACCAAAATGTTTATCTCTAAAACTCATGGCATTGTCAGCAAAATTTTGTCCGGCACTCCAAACTTGCAGATTATATGGTTCAACTTAAATTCCATGACAATTTGGTGTGTTTCTCTTTTCATGGGGATTGCCTCTACCCACTTGGTGAAGTAATCAATGGCTAAAAGAATCTACTTATGGCCAAAACTTGAAGGGTCTAAAATCTCACCAATGAAATACATTCCCCATTGCTTGAATGGGGCTTCAATTGTCTGAGGCTGCAAAGACAAAAGACAGGAGCCCGAAAGCTTTCAGTCTTCCAGAGAAGAATTGGAAACTCTCATATCTTTTAACCAAAAGAGTTGTATCCTTGAAGAGATTTGGCCACAAATAACTAGTCCTTAAGATCTTGTGTGTTATGACTCTTCTAGCAAAACGCCCCCACAAAATCCTCCATGAAGATCAACAATTATCTTGGGGGCTTCATCTTTAGTAATGAACCGTAAGAGAACTCCTTGATGTTCTTCCAAGCTAACCCATAATTTGTAATAACATATTTATGGGAGACCAACTTGAGGGCCCTTTTTGGTTCTTACTCAAATACTCGAGTAATATAAATGTTTGAGATAAAAATCACATTCTTGTACCACTCGTAACTCATCAATTTTTCAAAGACATCTACCCTTCCTTCTTCTACCTCATTTACCTCAACGAGTTCACAACTTTCTCTTAGACATAAGCTTAGCGAAGCCCAAACCTCTCACCAACTTTGTGGTTTGGATATCCGTGTCATATTCTTGTAACTTGTTCACTCACCTACATCGTTTGCTTGAGACTTCCATCTCGATAAGATGTCTTTCACCATAGTGTGGGAACATAAGCAAAAATTTTAGAGCTCAAAATGTAAGGCCAAAAGTATTCTTCTTGGGTTGTAAACCTTGTACCAGATCGAAATAAGAATGGTGACATCGGGCTATGTGTGGACTTGAGAAATCTAAACGCAGAGCATCAATGAAGGATAATTAAAGGAATAATAGTGACCTTAAAGCTAAACTAACAAGAATAATTCAAAAAAGTCTATTAAAAAATTCTTCGAAAGTTGTGTCATGTGGACTTCAAAGATCTAAAAGAAGAATGGTGACCTTAAAGCTAAACTAACAAGAATAATGCCAAAAGGTCTATTAAAAAATCTTTACAAATCTAGCATTACATTAATGATAAAATATTAATGGCATGCTTGAAAAAATAATGTGATATAAATAATTCTCAGCTAAAAATGCCTACTTAGTATGAATTGCTAACTACAAAAAGACCTAATTAGATATAGGAGGGAAATCAAGTTGGTTTTTTCTACTTGAAGAGAGGTGAGGTGGTCTCTCCAACAATGGTTATAAGGACATATTGGATACCCATCTACTAACCCCATTGAATATTGATGGCAAATATTGATCTTGGATCTTAATCATATTTCTTATATGATATGCAATTGAAAACATGGTGTAAAATTTAAGGGTAGATACTTAGTCTTTTTTGTAGTTTTATATTTGAGGAAAACATGCACCTTGGTGCATGTGGGACTAAAAGTGCAAAGTAGATTAAGGTTTGGTAATCATGATTAGTGATTTAACAAGTGATTATCATGTGAGGAGTCTTAATAAACCACTTAGGGTCAATTAAGAGGCTAGGATGAGATTTTGAAGCCTTACGAGATGTCTTGGAGTGAAATGGGGAGAGTTTCAATGTTTGGAAGAGGGGTTTGAGCCGATAATATGGTTTAGTGACCAAAACAAGGGTAAAATAGGCTTAATTAGCTAATAATCGCTAATTTTATGTTTGGAAGAGGATTTTGGCTTATGATATATTGTAATGTGGCATCATGAATGTGAAACAAAGTTAGGTAATAAAAAAATCATTGTTAATTAACCAAGATGGTAAGAAATTCTAGTTAATTAGTGGAAATTACTAAGTATAATGGAAATGGTAATAATGAGATTGATTAGTGTGTATTTGGCAATAAGATTGCAAACAAAAAAATTAGTTGTCTACAAGTTATCATTGAAAATGAGTATTTGAACAAAAGATATAATCATTTTATTGCCTTTAAGGTGTAATGAAATGTATGGATAAGATAAAATTTTCTTCACGAATAGTGGCTTGCAGATACTAATTTCTAAAGATGAGTAAGATTTATTATTCTATATCAATTTCAGGGAATGAAATGATAAAAATCTAGATTTTTCTTTACGATGAAATGACAAGTATCTTTATTGACATAATTTACCTCTATCCATGGTCTATTAGTATATGGTTGAAGTTATCTTACACCCAATGAAAATTTAAAGCAATATATTTTTAAACTTAAGACAAATCATTATATTTCCATGTTCTATGTAAGGATACAAGTGAGTAAACATAAAATTCTCAAAATTAAATGCATTGATCTAATGTAAGTTACTAATTATGCATTCAAAAATTGAAAACACTAAATAAAATAATGTTTACCTTACCTCATGGTGATAAGTATTTTAATAAAATAATTATAAACCATGAATTATTAGAACCGTCATTGCTTTCATAAGAAACACATAAGGCTCAATCTCATAATGAATAAAAAGTATTACTTTTAATAATGTAAAGAGAGAGAAAAAATTATGTTGATCATGATCAAAATACATAAAATAAAGCATAGTCAAAAACATCACCGTCTTGGTGATACATAAAATATAGTACAAGATTTGTAACATTTAAAAGGTGAAAGAATAATGCAAGAACACTAGTAAATGACAAACAATAGTTGAAAGATAAATGAATAAAATGGAGCATGCTTGAGTTATTCTTGCAAAATCAAAATGGGAGGAATTTTTTTTTATAAAAATAAAAGAATTTTGAAATAAAATCGATCCTCAAGAAATCATAAATGGAAATAATTGGAAATGAGTACACATGCATCCATGAAATTATGGGAAGGAATTAAAACAATGATGAAACGTGTTCAATTGTATGAGAACGCATTCATAAATGCGTTGAAATAGTTCTCTACACTCAAACATTGCTTTTGAGATTTTTTAAGTTGAAAAGGTTTCATAGAGGGGAGAAACAAGTAGAATATAACAATTTAGGTGCTTATCTAGGTTTTAGGAAAATATTAAAAATCATGCTTTCAAATAAAAACATTGATCATTGTGGTGACATTAGATTTTAGATCCATTTATTAATAGTAATATGTTCCAAATAAAAGAGAGGATTAAAACATATCTACAATTTGTAAGGGGGACACATATTCAAATCTGATTTTCTCAATAATAACAAGTTATTAAGTATCACATGTTAAAGAAAACAACTATTCTCATTTTATTCAATAATGCTAAATTTTTTTCAAGAAGAGATACATGGCAAGAAGGATAATGTTTTCCATACAATGTTAATCCTAAAGCTTCATGTAACACTAACTTTCCTTCAAATGTAATAACTAAATAAATATTGCAGATTTCTACAAGAGGGAGATCCAACAAGGAAGAAATCACATTTTATTTTAGTGCTAATAACATCACAATATGCATTTTTTTGTAAAGGAAGGAACATATTTCCAATGACAAAATTTCCTTTCAAAAGGGAGTTACAACAAGTTCATATTAAAGGAATCATCTATTACAAGATTTCATTTCCAAGGAGCTTAAGCTCAATATGAAATATATTTCCAAAATACATGAACTACTCAAGAAACCACATTACAAGTCTCTTCTCCATGATTGAAGGAAGGATTACACAACAAATGAGACAATAGTCTACAAGCCATCCCAAATCACAAATAGAAACTTTACAAGGCAAGGAAAAACCCTTCACATAGCCATATCCAAAAATTTACAATGAGAATGATGTTCACACAATTTGGAGACAAAAATGAGAAGCCAAGGTATTAAGAACTCCAACCATCTACCAACTTGAGATCCAAATTTGAGTGTCTTTCAAAGAACAAACACAAGGATAAAAACTTGTTTTACCACCCAACCTTTAGGCATCATTACATGTCTAATTTCTAAGGTTGGAAGACATGTTATCCTCCCCCAATCCCATGGGGGAGAAATCTAGCTTCCACAAATTATACACAAGATATAGAGAAACCCAGCAACATTATATTCACATACAAAATAAGTCCATGCACTAAGAAAAATACAACATTTTGTAAACAAGGAAAGGTGGAGAAAACCATATTCATCCTCCAAAATGGGGAAGAGAGGATAAGATATCCAAAGGTGCCAAAAGTGTGGTCCAACCATAAGATGCACACAACAAGAATCTTCACAACCTCCTTATAACTAAACATCAAAAAAATCTCCTTATTGGTACACACATTCGCCAAAATCCTTCTTGTGAGGATTTTCAAACCCATTGGATTTCCTCTCCAAGAATGGGGAAGGGGTTCAAACCATACTAACCACCTTCCCCACCTCAAAACATATAAGGAGAGTGAAAAGAACTTACATGGCTTGCCCATCAAGCCATGAGGTTGAGAGATGAAATCCCTCTCTCTTCCCAGGATAAACTCCAAAATCCATCAAGCCATATGATGGATGGAGAAAATAAAAAACACAAAAGCATACTCAAACAACAACACACATGAAACAAAACACACACTTCAAACAAAAACAAGACTAAGATCTAGCATAACATAAAACATAAAATGATCAAAAAGAGCCTACCTCCAAAAGATCCCCAAAACTCTAAGATTTTCCAATTTCCTTATCCAAGCAAGCTTTAGCTCCCAAAAAGTCTCTAAGCACCAAGCCAAAAGCTCTTAAAAAACGTTCTCTTTCTCCCCCATGAGGGAGAATTTGAAGAAGAGACAGTAATTTTCTCACCAAAGAGGGGGTGACATGTGTCATGCCTCTCTTCCCTCCAATTCAAAGATTCAAAAATAAAAAGAAGAAAAGATAAATTAACTTTTAACACTCCTTTCTCAAAATGCCCAAAATGAAAATAAAACAAGATTATGCAACTTTCTACAAAACAAACATATCAATCCATCTTACATGGATGGTGACAAAAGAGAGCCAAAATGGGAGGGAAACTCCCTTTATGCCTTGAAATTAAGCCCCCCTACCTATTTGGTAGGGTTCAAGGGCTTATTTTCATGCTAAATGAACTCCCAAAACTAAAAGGGGTCACTTGAAATGTCATAAATAACCCAATTTCGGGTTTGGCATATTTGGGCACAAGTGTAGAGGATGTGGGGCCCACCCAAGGGTCACATGTGACCCTAATCCTCTCTAATTAATACACAATTACTCAAATACCAAACTTAATGTAAGTGGGGACCATTAAGCCCCCAAACCAAGTTTACTTAACAAAAAAACACAACCTAAACACAAATTAATTTTACATGACATACTACATTACAAATGAGGGTCACTCATGGTGCCCAAATAATACAACCTACACTAAGGCCTCATACAATTAACATGGTTAGGACTTAGCCCCATGGGCCGCTTGTGTAAATTTTGTGTAGCTGTCCTGAAACCCACATTCATCTATATCCTTTCACTGTACACTCAATGCACACATTAAACGCACTTGTTTGATACATTGTAAATCGACTACTCAGTAAGAGATCAATGAAATCTATGATATCATAACATCATCATCGGGAATCGTAAATGCGAAGACATGTACAATGACACACAATTTACCAAGAGTTAGGCATAGAAATAAATATAAATGACATACATCCATATAATTCAGATATGCGACTAAACTAAGTATCCAACATATATCAATTAGGTCCAAACAACATCACAATAAGTTAGTATCCACAACATCAAATGCAAAGGTGTCAACATACTAATCAAGTCAAATTGGCGCTACGCGCCCAAATCACCATACATGTCCAAGATGATCAAATATCATATCATAATATGTAAAATATATCAAATCCTGTCAAATCATATATATGATTAAAGAAGTCAAAAGATAACGAGGCTATAAAAATGCGGCACTACACTTTCGTAGCAATCTCAGGTCCTCTCCCTTCAAGACAATCAAATCTCCCTTTTCTCTCGTTTGATAAATTCTCAACAATGTCGGTTGGGCGTCATATACATAATAGAAAGGCTAAAGAGGCGAGAACAATTCCTTGCCAAATTCTCCATTTTTTGCAAATTACTATTCTACAAAGTTCTCAATCATTTTTATATTATTTTGTATATTTTGGGATTCATATATACACAATGGCTTCATATTCGTTGCTTTTTTCACATATTGAATGCAAAAAAATAACATACTAACAAATCCACAATATTTCACGTTTTTCGTAATAACTTAACTCCTTATTGTTCTCTTCCATTTCCTTCTTTGCATATTCTCAAATACACCTATTCCTTTTCCTCAACAAAGCTACTGAATGTTAATGGTGTTTATCTCCACAAAACATTACCTATTTTTCGCTTGTATTCCCTTCATTCTATTTTCCCAAATACAACTCTTCCATTTCATCTACCACATTAACTAAATTTATTGTACATTGGCTTCTCTTATTGGGTTTCACAATATATATATAAGAGAAATATAGACTATTGACAACAACATTTTAGAAATGAAAGATAGATTTAACTAATCACATCGGCAATGTATAACAAATTAAACACACATCAAGCAACTATTTGCAATATCCTCACAAATAACAATGGAAAAGCTAATGTTTGTGTTCGCTCCACTTTCCTTTCCACATTGCAATGTCCTTTCTTAGATTCCCCTAACCAAATTATTTGGTTCCATGATCACCCTTCCTTCTAATCCTCAACCCTTTCCCTTTCAAAGTTCACATTACACATCTTGCATACGATTGCCAATATAACAACTGTGTTATCCGATAATTACGTAGTCTACCTCCTGCTAAAACCATGCTCACATCGACGGTCTTGTTCATTGCTGTCAATGACAACTTTAGCCAAATCCAGTCCCTCCATTCTACGCCAAAACGCCGCCTAGTCCAATTTGGACATGGCTTTCGGCGTAATTAGATAATTATCGTAGGTCCACATAATTTATATTGTTCTAGTGCCAATAAAGTTAATATATAGAATGGACGTGTGTGTGTTTTATTCAGCATGCCGGCCACGTTTCCGACTATCGCATTTAGAATAATGTTGAACATATATTTTGATTATATATTTGCTTTTTAGAAAGCACTAGGAAGGGCACATGGCAGTAGCCGGAACATTCATACCAGAATTTGTACTCACTAATCTGAAATTTTTTCCCCCCCTTTACACATGGAGGACATTATTTTCTATAATTCTGTCATCATTTGCTTCATAGCTTTGCTTTTCTGTTCATAACTCAGCGAACTTTCTGTATTCTAATTCATATATCTTCCGTCCCAGAAGACATCCGCGGAAGTCACGAATTCATACACCAATAGGAAGTGACACCGCTACATATTTCACCTTCTTTGGTAGAAAATTAGAGAGCAATTTCAGGAGTGCTTGAAACGATGAAGAGGATTCCGTCAGAATCAATAAGCAAACGCCTCGGGTATTGGGCTAAGTTTCGCCTTCCACTGGTACCTGCCGTCTCCTCTAACCATTGTCCTTCTCAACATTCTGCCCTTCCATTTCTCAACAGGTCTCGAGCCTCCTCTCAAATTTGGGGATTTTAACATACTATTACTGAATTCTCCCACATCATGAATTCGACGTCCGTCCAAATCGTGTTCCACCACAGGCATGATTTTAGATCGTCGCCGCTTGTTAATGTTGGTGTTTTTGTAGTGGGTTCGTTGCAATGCAGCAGCTGCTTTTACGGCCAAGGCCGCCATGTTTGAAGCGCTCAGAGGGTATTCCAATTTTGTTAAGGGGAGTAGAAAATAGAGCTGATCGGGTCGCAATTCGTCTCCTGGAGAAAGAGGGCACAAATATTTGTCGAAGGCCATGGAATCAGAATGACAGACGAAGAAACCCATCTTTTCTCTTAAAATTTCTGCTACCTTCACAGGCTCCACAAATTCCTTTACGCCGCCGTCGTCAAGTATTAACTTCGCTGCGGAAGGAACGTTTTGAGAAGACACACAGATGCCCATAAATTTCTTGTGAGATGAAAACGGGTAGAGTGAATGAAGTTATCGATTCGACCACATACATCTAAGATTTATAGGAATCAAATAAGGATGAATCCGTTGAGGTAAGCGAAATCGTCATCGATTAATCGGGTGGAAAAGCAAAAGAAAGTCCGCAATTCGATGACGTAAGTGAAATCGTAATTGAGAATTTGAGAGGGATGTGGACAAAGCATGAGAAGTTTCGACGAAGCCCGTTGAGGTAGACGAAGTTGGAGTAGCTCCCAAGCAAATGAAATCAAACAGCTCAGTTGACCCTACAAGACGGGAGCTTATCTATCACGCAGAAAATAGTCGTTGAATCCACTCAGCTTTTTAAAATATTTAGTACTTTCTATGTGTGCTTTTGTGATTGGTTGAAAGACGAGAGCCTTCTATGTATGAATGTTGGTTATGTCCAAAGTCTCTAGAAGAAGTCCCGTCAATTTTGTATGTATTTGTTTTGGGTGCTTTCTCACTCGTAAAATTGGATGTCATATGATTAGCATCCTTATTATTTAGAATTTTTTTCGGTACTTATGTGTTTATTTATAGTGTATAGGTCATGTTTAATAAATATTACTTGTTTAAGGTTAAAGTTAATTATTATTATATAAATTAAATTATGTTTTGAGTTAAATATTAAATTTAAAATTAAGAAATATAAAATATAAATTTTTGTTATATAAATGAAATTAAATTACAAACAAAAAATTAAAATTAAATTTAAAAAATATTTGAAATAATATGTGAAAAGTTAAGTTAGAAATTAAAAAATAGTGGACATTACATGTATTCAACTAAATTGACCACATTAAAGAATATGATGACATCACTTATCTTAATCTATATAAGGGGGTAGTATTGAGTGTTTTAAAAAAACTAATCAACAACTAGAAAAAGGAATTTTAAAACATCTTTAAATGAAAAATATGAAATTCCAAGCTTTAACAAATATGAAATTACATCGGGGTTTTATTCCAAATACCTACTAAAAGGTCCACACCTCAACAAAAGCCCTTAAGTGAATTGACCAACACATGTTGGCACATCACTTGGTAGCCAAGACAAGAGATCCCCTAAATCATTAGAGGGAGCCAAATCCATGTATTGTCATGAGAAAGGTTTTAGTAGTGATGTTGTGCTGGTGCATGTGATTCCTTGCATGTAGAGAAACACTTGTACATATTATTATTTATACGTTAACATTCATTTTAGTATTAACTTAAAATGTCTAACCACTCACTCTATTATAAATCAACATAAACTTAGTAATAAGATATTAACTTAATAAAGAGCATCACATGCATAACACCATAGATAAGTGTAACGCCCACTTAAAACAACGGGAATTTTTTTAAATTTTCTTGAAGTTTAAATGACACTATAGGTGATCACAAAGGGCTACAACCAACTCATGATAAGATTGACACAACACTGACCACCTAGGCACAAGGGAACATACGACACCCATCACGAACAATTCACTTTTATTTTTGACAAGACATTCCATAGAAGTCCAACCACATGACACACTTACAGTTAGGGGCAAGCCATGGTGAAAATCCTTTTAAAGTTACTTATTTTACTAAAAACATCTTGCAATTCTTAACTTTCGTTCTAGGATATTCAGGTTATGATTCGGACAATTCTTCTTCAAAAGTTAGGTTCCTTTATTTTATACTAGGGAGTATTTAACTTAGGATCATCTCTAATATGCCAATTACTTGTTTAATTTGTTTATTTAATAAAGGAGGTATTCAATTCCACAAGGCTATCTATCCAATCCCACACTACTGAAACTCGTTTCATACCTCCATTGCACAAGGAGATGAGTGTAAGCTCCATTGAAGTGGAGTGCCATTTAGGTTGAAACTAAAACCTCCTTGTGCAAGGATCAACGTTTAGCAAAACTTTAGAGAAGATTACAATGAACCTTGGCAAGAGTTAGGCGAAGAAGGTCAAATTGATTTCAACTTCATGATCTCATTAGCTATTAACCATTATTTTAATGAGACTCAAGAATTTATTTGGATTGGTTAAAAGCTTCATTTAGGATTCTCTTGATTAAGCTTGACAAGGTGTTGGTCGTCAAATAGGACTATTTAGAAGAGCAACAGTCAGGGGACAAAAAGTCCCTCCTCTTTAATGGGAGAGGTTCCCTTATTCTGAAACAAACTTATTTACAAATACACAGAACATTATTTTATGGTTAAACTTGGATATTACGAAAGTGTTTTCCACAAGGATCATCAGTTACGCCAGGACTGAGGAACGGGAATAAGAAGATGAGCAGAATAGCAACATTCAGAATTATAGATAGCAGAATAATTCTTCGTGTGTGCGAAGCTTCAAAGGGTTTGAGACAAGATCATTTGCATTAGCTGAATGAGATTAAATTTAAAGACACAAAGTTCTGTAAATAACCTTTTTCAGATTTGTTAATCAAGGACACAAAGTTCCTTCTTGGTTGTACAAGATCACTGTACTTGCAAAACTGAATAGTATGCAATCAGAGAGACTAAACGAATTAGGAACAACATGATCTTCACTATATTAAAGGAAAACACAGAGACAACAGAAATCAGATAGACGAAGAACGAAAAGCCCTTTTGTATTGATTTCTTTAAGATCTATTTACACTTTCAGCAAAATATCCAAGTTCTTCCTCCTCTTCAAAATGGCGTGGAAAGGCCATTATATAGCTTACAAGTCGGTTACTCTTCGTAACCGTTTCTTTTAACTAAGAATAGTTAAGTACACTTGATTACGATGCTTTAACTAATTACAAAGAATACGAAAAGAAAGGAAAGAAGAGGAAAGGAAGGAGAAGGAGACGGTGGCCTTCTTGCATCGAGGACCCACTTGTCTTCGAATCCGCTGCCTAAACTTCTTGAATGACTCAAGCTATATCTCCGCCACGAGGGACCGTGTTGGTTGCAGACGAGTCCAAAATCCCGGCATTTCTCCATCTCTTTATCAAACTCGACGTGAGTATGATAGTGTTTGTTTGCTTCTTGATAGCGGTAAGAGAACAAATTTCCTTTATCTTGTCCTTAGAGATGGAGTCTTCCTTGAAAAGATTATCTTTGACAAAAGCTCAATCGGGCTGAGCTTTGATTTCTTGCGAGACAAGGAACGCCGGAGTTTTCATCCTGAAGATGACAATGCATATCTTTGAAAGCAGCAGCTGCTAGCGTCTTGAAAGCTTCTCCCTTTTGCCAGTTATTCTTCATTTCTCCTACAGCTTCTTCCAGGACTCTGATTTTCCACTCTACGCTGTAGACCCAGGATTTTGATGGATTATCTTTGGCATCATCGAAAATCTTATTCGCCAGTAAGATGTTCTCATCTGTCTGTCCCATGAGGCGAAGGTCTACAATGCAACTACCCCAGAGTTTAAGCTCCTTATCCATAACCCCAATGGTAGAGGATAGCTTCTGTTGCAAATTGTCTACCTTTCCATGTAGCTTAAAAGCTTCGTCGATGAAGTTTAGCCCGGCAACAAGCATGTCATCCACCATGGCTTCGATAGCTCTACCATGATCAGAATACTTGTGCATATCTTTAATTTCTTGCACTTCATCTTGGCTTAGAATTACAGGAGGAGGTAGAGCAGTCAAGGGAGTAGGGTCCAAAACTTTGTCCTTAGACAAAAGTGACTTGATAAAACTCGTGAGAACTTGGGCTTGTTCTTCCAAATTTGTTTGATAAATCTGCTGCCCTTTCTCTACCCTTCCAATGACTCTGGTGACTGTTTCCTGGAGGTTATGAATCTCACCTTCGGGGAGTAGACTCTCCATAGGGATCCTTGAAAGCTCCAGTCGGATGTCGCAACTCCGATTCCGATTTGTCTCACGTGGGCTTAGCGATCTCCGGGAATTGCTGACCTTGAGCATCTGACACAATCCTGGAAGTAGTTCTGGCTTTCTTGGTACGAGAAGGAGTGGTGCCCAACAAGGCTGCTACAGCATCAAAATTTGGTCCCAAGCTTTGAGAGGAGGATTTTCTCTTCCTTTTATCAAACAGAGGTTGCACCCAAGTAAAAGAGGAAGAAGAATCTGCAGGAGAGGCAAGGGGACCAAGAGACAGGGAGCTCATGACACTCAAGGTCTGTGCGGCTGTTGACTCAAGCTGAGATGTGGGCGGAACACTGGAGGTAATGGCGGCAGAAGAATCAGTAGTACCTGGAAGTTCAGAGCTCTGGACTTCTTTATCTTTATCTGCTGGATTTTCAGGAACACTTGCAGGAGTTGGCATCTCGCTGTCTTCACTTTCACTGAGAACGATGATGTTCTCTGGCCCTATAGGCAACTCTGCCTGTTTTCTTGGAGGGTCATTCTCTGCAGGCTCCTTCTTTACCTCTTTGAGTTTCTTCTTGTATACCTGGGTAGATGGAGAAGGAGTAGATTCCACAGTCCACAGTCAGTGTTGAGGCAGAAGGGGTTTTCACTGGTGTTCCAGACTCTGGAACTGATGCCTCCCTTATGGGTGTCGAATCATCTTTGGAGCTGGATTCTCCTGAGTGCCTCTTGAATTCTCGGATCTTCTTACTGAACCAGACCCTAGTTCTGATCAAGACTGGAGCAATAATCTCAGCCAGATCATCTCTTTCTTTCCTGTTCCAATCCAGGTCCTCCAGAGGGGTGTGCTTAATCACATTTTCGTACTCATACGAGTATAGCTCAGAATTGTCATCCTGGAGACCTTCAGGAACTTGGTACAGACTGAGTTCTTGGATCAATTGCAGGGAGAACCTGCCACAATGCCTTCTCCTGGCTTCAAAATCATCTGCATGATCGGCCCGGTAGTCTTACGTATCTCGCCTATGATGATAGACTATCTTGATGTTACATTGATGAACTTCTTCAAGTCAAAACAGGTTCTTGGCTTGAAGAAATGAACAGTGATAGGGACCAGGGCTCTTTCTACGTTCTGAGCATCCAGAGCCGTTTTGCATGTGTAGTTTCCCAGAGTTATGGGAAAGTGCAAGCCAGAAATCTTCTTGTCTCTGCAGTTACGTGCGGCTTGTCCGATTGCCTGCATATCTCAATCAAGGCCATTTTGTCGTTGCGAACATGGGAAGCCGCGAGAGGGGTGCTCTCATAGCTATGGCTTTGATATAAGAGAATTTCTGAATCCCAGAATGAAATAGGCTCCATATTGTGATATCGGGTTCATAGCTTCGTCTCGAAAACCTTACCTGCAGTGTCACCTTCGAGCAATTTGACCACGTACATGGTGAAAGCATCATTGACCCTTCGAAATTCCGATTCTTTGGTCTCTAGGGTGAAGCTGCAATAGGCGTACAACTGGATCATCTTTGTGCGCATCAATGTAGGAAAAGCCAAACCATTGCCGTGACGCCATAGGGGTATACATCGATACGAAGTCATGAAGAACTTCTTCGTTTGCTGCACATTGGATACTTGCTTTCGGCCAAATTCATGCTTATGATTTCTGCCCAATTGATGTTTTGCGTTCCTCGCACACCATGCTTTGATGATGGCCGGCACATCCGAAAATGAAACTCATTGGTTGAGGCAAACCCATAACCCGAGCTAGCGGGATTATAAACTCGACAATTCTTCATTGAAATCCGCTTTAGGAAGAGGGTTTTGGTCGACGAGAAGCTCCTTTTCTAGGGTTCTTCAACCAAGACCTCGCCACTCGAGCTTTATATTTATCACTTGTCTTGGTCGAACATGGCTCATGCTTGGTCCCGAGAGACGACTATAGCATTGTCCATCTCCGGAATCCTCGGAGCAGCTCCAATGGCGGCGCGTCGCCGACTTGGCAATGAGCTCCCCATGTACATTTGTCAATTCACGAATCGGGGTCGAAGTGAGCTCCGCATGAAATCATGTCACGACACCGCACCGAGATAGGGAAACCTCCGGTGAAAGCTAAACCGCTATCATTAATCATCATGCCATTGGCATAGGGTTTGCATTTGTCATTCTTGACCAAAAATCACCGAAGTCGAGATGGCGAGCTTCACTGCTCTCGATATTGCTAACTAGCAGCGAGACTCAAGTGGGGAAATTTGCTCCTGTCCCTGAAACTTGATCTTCATATTGATAGATTCGGAGCTGCGACCTAGACTCTGGAAGGAATTTGCAAAGGGAAGGGATATTTGCGCAGGGAACTAGATTGCAAGGGTTTGAGCAAATGATAGCAAGGAAGCAATGTGAAAAATGCGAAGGTGGTATGCTTGGTTATATAGCCGTTTGAGGAGCGGAATGAATTTAATGCGCATTGAATACACAACCACCAATTTGAAAAAGCGTCATATTCGGAATGAGCGGGAAAAGCTAAGTGTGAATGACACTTGGTACGCTTGGGACAGGTGAGACGCGAATGCGCGAAACACGCGGCTCGGCCGGTTCGGGCGAAACAGGGAGAAGACGCACAAATGCATTTGGAACAAATGGGACGAAAATGTGCGAAGTACGCGATTCGGGTGTTTCGGCCGAAATTGGAACAAAGGGCCCATTTGGACTTGGGACAGATGGGACAAAAAGTTCCGAAGTACGCGGCTTGACCGGTTCGGCCGAAAAATGAAGTAGGCGCATTTTGAGAATGGGATATTTGGGCGCACGCGAAGGACGGCGGTTCGGTTGAGCAAATCGGCCGAATGGATCATTTTGCATTTTTCGATTTGGGACAAGGAGGCGTGAAGTCACGCGACTCGGAGTTTCAGCCGAAAATGGGAAAGCTCGCACAAAAGTTTTGGGACACTTGGGACGGAAAGTGCGAAGTACGGGAAGGATGATTCGGCCGATCGGGAACAAAGTGCACTTTTGTACTTGGGACAGATGGGACAAAAGTTCAACAAGCCCGAAAATCACACAAAAGACCCAAAACACAGATTCTTTCAACTTCACGACTTAGGCACTTCAGGAGAAAAACCTTCAACTCAAAATTTTGAAAATTTTACTCTTATCGAGAGAGGAAATTTTGAGTGGAAAACACAAGGAATACATATTAGGTTTCAAAATAGATGAGTTAGATTTAATGGTTTCTTAATCAATTTCCCCCTACTTACGATGACCTAGATATTGCCAAAATTTAATCAATGATTACACTTTAATATCATGTTACGTCCCACAATGATAAGGATAAAGTTTATTAGCACAGTTTAGGGGTAGGAGGTAAATTTTTTTCAAACCCAAGTAGATAACTCCCTTTTCTTCCACTTAAAGACACTTGATTTTATCTAGAAGATCACAACTTCCTATTTTGGTTTTGTAAAAAACTTCTATAAGGATTACTAAATCATTTTATCATGCCTAGAATTTGCATTATTCTTTGTGACCTAAAAGGTTTACTATATAAATTTATAACTCAAAAGAAAAGTTTACCATTACCCTTTTGTGAAAACTATACATGGTTACATCATTTCTATCTAACACGGTACACAAACCAAAGGTGGAAAAATATTATATTGAACTTTGAATTGGGAACAAGAAGGTAAAAAAAATTGGTCAAGCAATGCTATACTATTTTCGAGATTACTATAATACATTCAAAATACTCATAACAAAGCGGTGATCAAATTTATATCTTTCACAATAGTATTTACAAGTTTTATTACAGCTAGTTAAGACAACCTTACTCCAAAATATAGAAAACCAAAGCGAGCACTCCTAACTTCTCTACAAACACCATTCCAAGATCTAAAATACATTAAGCATTCATACAAAGGAACTTCATAAGAAAACCAAAGCAACTTCTACAAGTCTTTCCTTTTCTACTCTAAAAGCCATCTGCACATTATTATCTTAAGTCATTTTGTGAGAACTGAGGCATGATAAAGACTACACATTGGAATAGAATTCTACCATTAACAATATCATAAAAAGAATCTTTTATTTAATGAAATAGTGCCAAGTTATAAAATACTAACAACGCCATTAAACATGCTAGAAATTATACCATGTCAAAATTAAGGAGGAAGCCATAAGAACCTGATATGAACATTGTTTCAAGGACAAAAATTTTAACCAACATTCAAGTAGGGGCCAATGACCCGGTAAGCTCAAAACAAGGTGTCGAGTGTATTGGGATTTCAATCATATAATCGTATAGATTATATGATTGAAATCCAATACTCAAATATCATTCAAAATTTCCTTAGTTAAGTCACAAGATTAAAAATATTTTGAGAACTTTAGAATTCCAACATGATATACTAACCACTATTCACCCCTTTAAAAAAAAATTCACCCCATAATATTCCAACACTTTATTTCTTGCAAAGAGCATACAAAGTAAGTTCTAAAAGAAAATTTAAAAACATTTGATCATCTTGCCATGCCATGCACAACATTAAAAATGTACGATAAAAGAAATAACCCATATTTAGTAAATTAAACAATTAAAATAAATCTAATGCCATAGTCTTACCAAGTTTGTCTTCAACAAAGCTACACTCGGTTTGATACCACTTATAAATGTTATCAATATTAAACAATGAGGTTCCATAAGAGTCAACTACAACCCAACTAACGTTTCACTAAAACTAGAATACTATCTACGACTTCATAATGGCACGGAAGGAGGTCATAGAACTTCTCAAAGAATACTAATCCATATCTCTAAAACATAGATTTAATAACCGTTTCATTATTGATCTATCAAGAAAAAATAACATGAAATTGCAACTACTACATTACCACAGATATATCCCCTTTACATTTGATATGAGGTATAAAATTAATACACAATTCTTAAAAATTCTAACTCGACAGTAATAATAACTGAAACTAGCATGATAACAAAAATCTCGCAAAACAAAAGGGTTTTCTAATTCCTTCATAGATAAGTCTGCCCTAATTTCTCCAAAAGACAGATACCTCAGTTAAAGTTTCTCTTACCAACATTTAAATTTCAGTCCAATCAATTTAATTACCATTAAACATATATCAATAGATTCTAAGAAAACCGTCCCAAAGGAACTAGTATAAAGATGTTATATGAATTACACTTAGTCATATCTCCTCCAATAGATAACTAAATATCCTAAGTTTCCTTAATTTAGTCAAATACCCTCATTTGAGTCAATTACCTTAAACAACCGAAACACAATTCTTTATATTAATCAAAATAAAAATCTCTCCTTTGGAACCCCAGGTAAACAAGAATGATTACAGTAATCATAAGCTTGAACCCCAACAAGCATTAAGACAAACAACATGCAAATCAACTGTAACACCCAGAGAAGGAAAAAAATGATAAAGGAGTTTATTTCCCTACCCCTAAATACCCATTGGAGCATCAAACAAAAAAACCCATAAAACCACCGGTTCACCAATCGATTAGACATATCAGGCATTACCCAAATATTTCTTCGATCTAACACGACCTAAACTCATTCGAGCTTTGAATAAGGGTAGGGAAAGTCCCTTAGCTATACATAACCATAAGTTTAGGGTTGATTTCCACTTATAGGTAACAATTTTTAAGATAAAATCATTTCCTAGATAAAAGGATATACACACGACCATATTTATTATAGAATAAATATTAAGCACAAATCCAGTTCTCATAAATGGCCATTTATGGCTCAAACAATCTTTTATCATACTAAAATCTCTCCCTTTTGAAACATCCAATAAACAATAATTATTACGGTAATCATAAAGCTTGAACCCCAACAAGCATTAAGACCAATAACATGCAAATCAAACGTAACACCCAGAGAAGGGAAAAAAGTGATAAAGGATTTTATTTACCTACCCCCCAAATACCCATTTGAGCATAAAAACAAAACACCCATAGAACGCCCGGTTCACCAGTCAATTAGACATATCATCATTACCCAAATATTTCTTTGATCTAACATGACCTAAACTCGTTCGATCCACGAGTAAGGGTAGGGAAAGTTCCTTAGCTATATGTAACCACATGTTTACGGGGTATTTACACATACATGAAACAATTCTTTTTAAGATAAAATTGTTTTCCAGGATAAAAGGATATACACATGACCATTTTTACGATAGAAGAAAAATTAAGGACAAACCTAGTTCTTATAAACGGCCATTTATGGCTCAAATAATATGTTATCAAACACACACGTATTATTCCCTCAATTATGACAACAATAACGGATCAAGGATGTATATTAATAAAAAACGCATTTACTGAAACAATATTTTGTAACAATCCAAATGGATAATGAGCCATTATGTTGGATAAGAATACCAAGGAAAATATATATAGAAACCAAGCATAATACAAGAATCTATTCATAAAATACTTATAGAGATTAAACTACTAGAAATAGGGGAAAACCGAGAGGAAGGCATGCCAAATAAAACTGACTACAAGACAACCATAACACTCAAAGAAACTATCATTTCAGCAAATAAAAGAAATTTGTTTCATGATATGGTTAAAAATAGCATAAAATTCAGATGTGTAGTATTCATCATTACCATAATAAGCTCCGAACTTGTAAATAATGTCTACCGGGCTCATGCAATAAAGAACGTCGGACATCCTTCCATAAATCTTGTTGGGAATCCAATTTTAGATCCACTCTGCTTTGGCACAACTTGTAGTACGTGGCAACATGCAGTGGAGGGAGAGGATTTATAGAAGCAAAATAAATTTCTTCCAAAAATGTTTCAATGCCTTTTCCCATAAACCTCTCATTGTAATCTTCTTTGAAAATAGTTCAGGAAGCCAAGGTCAAGTTTTGGTCTAAGCAGGACATTAATCCAAATGCAGAGCATATTAATTTAATAAAAAAATGCATACAAGGTAAGCGCCCAACAATAAATTGGTGCAAGGACCAACAAGGTAAAGCCAAGCACATTTTCCTTAAAGAAAATTAAAGGAGGGGCAGGTTCATTAATAACCAATAAAGAATGGCATGGGAGGTGGATGAGTAAAACAAATTTACCAAAAAAAAAATTGTTATTAAATACAAAGTCTGTGAGGAGGCTTGGTCGACCAAGAGGGGAAGCTAGTTGCTAGAGTCATTAATTAAACAATGAACACAAAATTTCTTCCCACGCAAACTAAAACTAGCCGAAGTTGCTAACATGCCAATCTTTTAAGTGAAACCACATATTTGTCAAAATTATCTAAAATTTAGGTACCGTTTATTAGGAAGTGCCCAAATACTTTTGAAAAGGTTTCAAAATTCCTTTATAAATTTTAACAAGACTTCAATTAGAAGACCGATAATCAAAATACGATAAACCTAATTTGGGGGTGCCCATAAACGACACTACGAGGCACCCTCCACAAAGAGAAAGCACATAACGACACCGGGATGTCCGATGGAATGAAGGTGACTCAAAACTAACATTGCAATAAGGATCAAAATTACTTAACAATAAAATGAGAAATCAAAAATAAACATTCGACGCTTAACAACGGGAAAAAAATAGAAAAAGAAAGTCGACATCGAGCGAGACATTACAATAAGTTAGAATATAACTCATTTTATATTAGGTCACACAAATAGGGGTACATAATCAACATGAGGTTACGAGGCTATGTGCATAATATTTGATCACCTATATTTGTTCACAACTATGGATAACTACTAATCAACAATTCTCATAAACCCATTATCGAAGTAAGACGATCAACTATGTATAATGCCCAAAATGGATATTTATGTACATGATGTTTAAAATTTAAATTTTAGAGTATCCCCCCCAAATATAAGGGTGAACTAGTTCTTCCATTAATGCACTACCTCTTGACCTCTTTGCTTTGAATGGATTGCTCCATTTTTACCATGGATATCCCATGCCACGATTTATATTGACTAATTGGGATTTTTAGGTGAAACAAGTCTCCAAATAGTACTCAAGTGCATTTTGAGAAAACATTGTTCACTCTCCTTAATGTGACATGTGTATGGATGCATGTAAATGTGATGCCATTAATAATTCCAAAATTTTGAGGTCAAAAATTTCAACATCCTGACAAATGAGTAGGGTGTTGAAGAATATTAATTAATTTCTCATGAATTTAGAATTAGTATTTAAAAAATTATCACAAAGTAAATCTAGATAAAAGAAGAATATAATCCAAAAGCATTGGCACTAATATAAAAATATCAATGAAATACTAAGTGGACTCTCTTGAGATTGTTAATGCTTAATAATGACAGCTTGCACACATGTTAAATTGTACTTTGAATCCAAATTGAATGTCCTTGAAAATTTAGATGGGTAGTATTTATCATTCCTATAATAAGCTCCAAGACTTTCAAAATTTTTCTACTAGGCTCATGTAATAGCAACATCGGACATCCCTCCACATATATGCTTTTTGGGTGTCCATGTTCAGCTCCAGGCCTGGATTGGTAGAGTTGGGAGTATGCAGAAAGAGTGTAGGGGAGGGATTTACACCAGAAAAATAAACTACTTGCAATAAGGTTTTAAATCCCTTTCCCACAAACCCCTCATTGAAATCTTCTCCCAACACTGCTCACGTGGCTAGGGTAAAGGTTTGGCATAAGCATGACATTAATCCAAATCCGGGGTAGATTCATTTAATAAAACAATCCATATAAGGTAAGTGGCCGAGAAAAAAATTGGCATAAGGACCAACAAGGTAAAGCCAAGAAAGTTTTCCTTAAATAAAATAAAAGGAGGGGTAGGTTCATTAAAAGATAATAAATAATGACAACGGCATTGGATGAGTAAAACAAAGTTACCGAAAACATTTGTTATTAAATACAAAGCCTGCGAGGAGGCTTGTTCTACCAAGGGGGGAAGCTTGTAGCTGGAGTAATTATTTAAACAATTAACATGAAAACTACTTCCCATGCAAACTAAAACTGGCCAAAGTTGCTAACATGCCACATTTTTAAGAGAAAGCACAATTTTGCTAAACTTAGCTAAAATTAGTAACCGTTTATTATAATTTTCGAAATACCTTTGAAAAGGTTTTAAAATTCCTTTAGAACTTTTAAAAATATGTCAATTAGCAACCTGATAACCAAAGTATGATAATCCTAAAATTGCGATGCACATAAATGACCTTATAGGGCACCCTCGACAACCAGGCCAACACACACAACGACACTAGGAGGTATGACGAAATAAGGGACTCAAAACTAACTTCACAATAAGGATCACAATTACTTAACAATCAAACTAGAACTCAAAAATAAACATTGACGCTTAGCAACAGGGAAAAGAAATAGAAAATGGGAGTCGACACTGAATGATTCATTACATTCTCCTCCCCTTAATAAAGCATCATCCTCGATGTGACATGGCCTAAAGGAAATAAAAAGAGGATAAGCAACAAGGGATAGATAAGGAAAATGATTCTTCCTATGGTTAAAAAAATTTCTATCATTAAAGCCCAACCACAAGGTAGACTTAGAAAATTTGGAAGATTATTTAAATGACATTGTTCTATATAGATTGACAGTTCTTTCTTACTTCATTATTTAATTAATATATTTTCCTTTACATTATTCCTAACTCAAGTCCTTAAGATTTCATTTGTGAAAGGTTTTAGTTTATTCATTCTTGTGGGTGCCCAAGGAACTGCTAACACAATACCATACTAGGGTCATATGCATTTCACGATTGTACCACACTACAAGAGCTTAACCAACCATGGAAGAGAACATAAACGGTCCACAAAACATATTACTTGTCACACATATATGACCGACATTTTAATACTTGAACATAAGTGTACTATAACAACAAGAAATTCCAAAAAATTCACGAGATGATGATTTCACACAATGCAGAACAATAGCTGCAGGTACATAGTGTCAACAAGGGAATCAAATATGTATCCATAACATCACAAAACATAACCAACTCACATGAGTACATATACACCACTATATAACTCAACATATCTCCTGAAGCATCAATCACACACACACACAATCTCTTATGCCTCCCTTAAGTCTCTTATGCCTCCCTCAAATATCTTATGCCTCCCTCAAGCAGTAATATATAAATAAATTTTCCTTTTCACTCCCCAAAGAGGTCGGTCACCCTATGGCCCTAGGCATGTAGAGTCTAGACACCCCTAACCCAAGTGACATAATAAATCATGGTTCAAAAACCTACTAGTTATATGTAACTCCTTGGGCGTAACCCCATACAATGAAGTAGGTCCATAGGTTCAACCATTCCATGGTGTATTCCATGAGCCTATCCCACACATTGTGACAATAGAGCCAAAGATAGAAATTTTATTTAAATGCCAAGTGGCAAAATACAAGCCTTGGGCTAGGTTCAGTAAAATTTTAAATTCAAAAGAAGATCCAAATCCAAGCAAAACAAATGGACAAATAGCCATAGTTAGTGCAAAAATCTACATGTTAGTACCATGAAAACAAAGGAAATTCCCAAAATATAAAAACATATCAATCAAGAAAATTGTTGGTCCTTGCAAAAATAAAAGAAAAATTCAATTTACAAATAAAATACATATATAGAAGTAGCACATTACAATGACTATGTGGACTTATACGACAACCAAGGGGTACTCAACAAGTTGTTGGCACTTGGAACATCAATCCCCATCTCATAAAATAACATATCAATAATAAAACTTTCATCATCTCTATCTAAATCATCCCGCCACCACTTTGACAAGGCTAAACATAGTCATAGCTTCACTTAGGTTGAATCCATACAAAAACACAAGGAGGAAGATAACAAGGAGCATAAGTCATCATCTATTGAACCTAAGGTTGGCTTGAGTTACTAGCCCATGATACCCATTCCCTTACTCCAAACATAGACTTTTACTAATTTCCCTCAGGGTCGGTTAGTGTAAGGTTCACAACATAACACGTAACTATATCACTAACATAATGGTGGTCCATGCACATTAACCATAGCATCTTACGAATGGTACTGATACAGGGTATATCAAATCCATTACATTCACGGGTTACATTACATTCATGGTTTATAACACATCACATTACCACATACTGCACCCAAAGTGCAACACTTTGCACAATAGGGATCATATGCTCACCATATGTCCCTAAATCATGACATGAACCATCACATATTACATGAATTATACTTATGACGAGCACAATTACAACATACCATCAATTACAATACAACATGGTGATATACACGTTTCTTCACAACATGATGATGACATCACTATGTAATCTAGTTCACTATACACCAACCTTTCCATACAACACACCAACACACCCACACATCACAAATGCCAAAATTTTCCAACACTCCGTAATCAACAATAACATTCCTTTCACACACACAACAAGATAGTAAATCACACTTGAATTCTCATTGAATTCATGAAAAGGAGAGAGAATACTCTCATTTCCAACACATCAACATGTAAATTACACACTAAGTGACATACACAATATGTACATTCACAAAATCACAACTACGACATATTTCACATCATGATTATATCACATTACTCTTCTAATATCCACCACCATCATGCAACACAATCACAACTCCAATATGTCCCAAAGATTCGAGAGCATGACCCTCCACCCTGATACCAAGTGTAACGCCACTTAAAACAACACACAATACAACACAAAAAACAATGGGATTTTTTTTTTACTTGCTTAAAGTTTAAACAACACTATAGGTGATAAAAAGTGCTACAACCAACTCACGATAAGAATGACACATCACTGACCACCTAGGCACAAGGGAACATATGAAAATCATCATGAACAATTTCTATTCTTTTCGACAAGAATCCACTTAGAAGTCCAACCATAGGATACATTTACGGTTAGGGGAAAACATGGTGAAAAACCTTTTAAGGTTACTTATTTTACTAAAAACGTCTTTCAATTTTTAACTTACATTCTAGGAGATTCAGGTTATGATTCACACAATTCTTCTTAAAAATTTAGGTTCCTTTCTTTTATACCAAGGAGTATTTATCTTAGGAACATCTCTAATATGCCAATTACATGTTTAATTTATTTATTTAATAAAGGAGGTATTCAATTCCCAATGCTATTTATCTAATCCCACACTAGTGAAACTTGTTTCATACCTCCATTGCATAAGGAGATGAGCATAAGCTCCAATTGAAGTGGAGTGCCATTTAGGTTCGGAACTAAAACCTTCTTTTGAAAGGATCAAATTTTAGCAACACTTAAGAGAAGATTAGAATGAACCTTGGAAAGAGTTAGTGGAAGAAGGTCAAATTGATTTCATCTTCATGATCTCATTAGTTATTAACCAATATTTTAATGAGACTTAAGAATTTATCTAGATTGGGTAAAATCTTCATTTAGGATTCTCTTGATTAAGTTTGACAAAGAATACATATTAGGTTTCAAAACAGATGAGTTAGATTTAATGGTTTCTTAATCAATTTCCCCCTTACTTATGCTAATCTAGATATTTCCAAAATCTAATCAATGATTACAATTTAATATGATGTTACGTCCCACAACGATAAGGGTAAAGATAATTAGCAAAATTTAGAGGTAGGAGGTCAATTTTTTTTTTTTTTAACCTAAGTAGATAACTCCCTTTTCTTCCACTTAAAGACACTTGATTTTTATAGAGATCACAACTTCCTATTTTTGTTTTGTAAAAAACTTCTATAAGTATTACTAAATCATTTTATCATGCCTTGAATTTTCATTATTGCCATGACCATTAAAGTTTACCATACAAAATTTTAACTCAATTTTTTTTTACCATTACCCTTTTTGTGAAAACTATACATGGTTACATCATTTCTATCCAACACAGTTCACAAACCAAAGCTGCAAAAAGATTCTATTGAATTGTGACTTCAGAACAAGAAGGTAAATTTTTTTCCCAAGTAACACTATACTATTTTCAATATTTCTATAATACATTCAAGATACTCTTAACAAAGAGGTGATCAAATTTATAGGGTTCACAATAGTATTTACAAGTTTTGTTACAACTAGTTATGACAACCTTACACCACAAATAAAGAAAACCAAAGAAACAATCCCTTCTAACTTCTACACAAACACCATTCCAATATATACAATACATTAAACATTCATGTAAAGGAACTTCTTAAGAAAAACCAGAGAAGCTTCCAAAAGTCTTTCCTTTTCTACTCGGAAAAAACATCTACACATTATTAGGTTGAGTCAGTTCACGAGAAGTGAGCATTATAAAGAATACACATTGGAATAGAATTCTACCATTAAAAATATCATAAAAAGAACCTTTTATTTAATGAAAATGTTCCAAGTTCTTAAATATTAACAACACCATTAAACATGATATAAATTATATCATTGTAAGATTAAGGATGAATCCATAACAACCCGATATGAACATTATTTGAAGGACAACAAAATTTGTACCAACATTCAAGTAGGGGTCAATGAACCATTAAGTTCAAAATAAGGTGTCGAGGGTATTGGGATTTCAATCATATAATCGCATAGATTATATGATTGAAATCCAATACTCAAACATCATTCAACATTTCCTTAACTAATTCACAGGATCCAAAATATTTAATGTTAGAATTTCAACATCAGATACTAACCACTATTTACCCCTTTTAGAAAAAATTCATCCCATAACATTCCAAAACTTTATTTCTTGCAAAAAGCATACAAAGTAAGTTCTAAAACTAAATTTCAAACATCTGACCATCTATTCATGCCATGCACAATATTCAAAATGTATGATAAAATAAATAACACATATTTAGTAAATTAAACAATTAAAATAAATCTAATGCCATAGTCTTACCAAGTTTGTCTTCAATAAAGCTACACTAGGTTTGATACCACTTATAAATGTTATCAATATTAAGCAATGAGGTTCCATAAGAGTCAACTACAACCCAACTAACATTTCACTAAAACTAGAATACTATCTACAACTTCACAATTGCATGGAAGGAGGTCATAGAACTTCCCAAAGAATAATAATCCATATCTACAAACACAGATTTAATAACCGTCTCATTAATGATATATCAAGAAAGCGAACATGAAATTGCAACTACTACATTACCACATATATTTACCGTTTACGGTTGATATGAGTGTAAAATTAATACAAAATTCCTATAGAATTCTAACTCGGCAGTAAATAATAACTTAAAATAGAATGATAACAACAAAATCTTGCAAAACAAAAGGGTTTCCTAATTCCTTCTTAGATAAGTATGCCTGATTTCTCCAAAAGACAGATACCTCAGGTAAATTTTCTCTTACCAACATTTAAATTTCAGTCCAATAAATTTAATTACCATTAAACTATATCAATAGATTCTAAGCAAACCATCCCAAAGGAACCAATATAAATATGATATATGAATTGCACTTAGTCATATCTCCTCCATAGATAACTAAATATCCTAAGTTTCTTTAATTTAATCAAATACCCTCATTTGAGTCAATTACCTTAAACAACCGAAACACAATTCTTTATATTAATCAAAATAAAAATCTTTCCCTTTCGAACCCCAGGTAAACAAGAATGATTATAGTAATCATAAGTTTGAACCCCAATAAGCATTAAGACAAAAACATGCAAATCAACCATAACACCCGGAGAAGGAAAAAAATTATAAAGGAGTTTATTTCCTTTGCCTCCCAAATACTCATTGGAGCATCAAACAAAAAAACCCATATAACCACCTATTCACTGGTCAATTAGCCATATCAACATTACCAAAATATTTCTTTGATATAACACGACCTAAACTCATTCGAGCGACTAAGGGCAAGGAAAGTCCCTTAGCTATACGTAACCACAAGTTTAGGGGTGATTTCCACTAACAAGTAACAATTATTTTTTAAGATAAAATCGTTTCCTGGATAAAAGGATATACACACAGCCATATTTCTTATAGAAGAAAAATTAAGCACAAATCCAATTCTTAAAAATGGCCATTTTCGGCTCAAACAATCTTTTATCAAACTAAAATCTCTCCCTTTCGGAACCCCGGGTAAACAAGAATGATTACATTAATCATAAAGCTTGAACCCCAACAAGTGTTAAGACCAATAACATGCAAATCAAACGTAACACCCATAGAAGGGAAAAAAGTGATAAAGGATTTTATTTCCCTGCCCCCCAAATACCCATTCGAGCATCAAACAAAAAAACACCCACATAACGCCCGGTTCACCAGTCAATTAGACATATCATCATTACCCAAATATTTCTTTGATCTAACATGACCTAAACTCATTCGTGCCTGAGTAAGGGTAGGGAAAGTCCCTTAGCTATATGTAACCAAAGGTTTAGGGGCTATTTCCACATACATGAAAAATTCTTTTTAAGATAAAATTGTTTCTTAGATAAAAGGATATACACACAACCATATTTCTGATAGAAGAAAAATTAAGCATAAACCTAGTTCTTATAAATGGCAATTTATGGCTCAAATAATATTTTATCAAACACACACGTATTATTCCCTTAATTCGGACAAAAATAATAGATCAAGGATGTATATTAATATACAACGCGTTCTGAAAACAAGATTTTATATAATCCAAATATATAATGAACCATTATATTGGATTAGAATACCAAGGCAAATATATATAGAAACCATGCATAATACAAGAATTGATTCAGAAAATCCTTATAGAGATTAAACTACTAGAAAGAGGGAAAAACAAGAGGAAGGCATGCCAAATAAAACCGAAGGAAGGACAACCATAACACTCAAAGAAACTATCATTTCAGTAAATAAAAGCAATTTGTTTCATGATATGGTTAAATATAGCATAAAATTTAGATGTGTAGTATTTATCATTCCCGTAATAAGCTCCAGGACTTGCAAATAATGTCTACCGGCTCGTGCAGCCATGACGTCGGACATCCTTCCATAAATCTTCTTGTTGGGAATCCAATTTTAGATCCACTCCTGCTTTGGTATAGCTTGTAGTACGTGGAAAGAGTGGAGGGGAGGGGATTTATAGAAGAAAAATAAATTTCTTCCAAAATGGTTTCAATGCCTTTTCCAATAAACCCCTCATTGTAATCTTCTTCAAAAGAAGCTCAGGAAGACAAGGTAAAATTTTGGTGTAAAGCAAGACATTAATCAAAATCTAGGACATATTAATTTAATAAAACAATTCATATAAAGTAAGAGCCCAACAATAAATTATTGCAAGGACCAACAAGGTAAAGCGAAGCACATTTTTCCTTAAAGAAAATTAAAGGATGGGAAGGTTCATTAATATCCAATAAAGAATGGCATGGGAGGTGGATGAGTAAAACAAATTTACCAAAGAAGAAATTGTTATTAAATACCAAGTCGTGAGAAGGCTTGGTTGACCAATGGGGGAAGCTAGTGGATGGAGTCATTAATTAAACAATGAACACAAAATTTCTACCCACGCAAACCGAAATTGGCCAAAGTTGCTAACATGCCATTTTTTTAAGTGAAAGCTCATATTTGTCAAAACTACCTAAAATTTAGTTACCGTTTATTAGAATGTGCCTAAATACCTTTGAAAAGGTTTTAAAACTCCTTTATAACTTTTAACAAGACTTCAATTAGAAACCCGATAATCAAAATATGATAAGCCTTAAATGGGGATGCACATAAATGACACTACGGGGCACCCTCAACAACGAAAGCACATAACGACACCGGGATGTCTAATGGAAAGAAGGAAGACTCAAAATAACATTGCAATAAGGATCGTAATTACTTAACAATAAAACATCAACTCAAAAATAAACATTCAATGCTTAACAGGAAAAAAAAAAAAAAAAAAAGTCGACACCGAGCGAGGCATTACAATAAGTTAGAATATAACTCATTTTATATTAGGTCACACACAAATAGGGGTACATAAGCAACATAAGGTTACGAGACTATGTGCATAACATTTGATCACCTATATTTGTTAACAACTATGGATAACTACTAATAAACAACGCTCATAAACCCATTATCGAAGTAAGACGATGAAGCTGTGTATAATGCCCGAATGGATATTTATGCACATCATTTTTAACATTTAAATTTCATACTATCCCCCCAAATATAAGGGTGAACTAGTTCCTCCATTAATGCACTACTTCTTTGAATGGATTTTTCCATGTTTACCGTGGATATCCAATGCCATGATTTATATTGACTAATTGGTATTTTTAGGTGAAACAAGTCTCCAAATAATACTCAAGTGCATTTTGAGAAAACATTGTTCACTCTCTCTAATGTGACATGTGTATGGATGCACGCAAATGTGATGCCATTAATAATTCCCAAATTTTGAGGTCAAAAATTTCAACATCTGACAAATGAGTAGGGTGTTGCAGAATAATAATTAATTTCTCATGAATTTAGAAATAATATGTAAAAATTATCACAAAGTAATCTAGATACAAGAGGATAATATCATCCAAAAGCATTAACACTAGTATAAAAATATCAATAAAATAGTAAGTGGACTCTCTTGAGATTGTTAATGCTCAATTAGGATAGCTTGCACACATGCTAAATTGTAATTTGAATCCAAATTGAATGTCCTTGAACATTATTACATTGATATTAGAATTTATACCTTTCCTCTTGTGTCTTGGGTTATAAAAATGTTTATACCTAAAAATCCGTGATAAATATTATGTTCATGTGGATAGTGTATATACATATTTCTTTCATTTTCTTGAATTTTTCCTGAAAAGAAGAATTGACACATTAGCTTACATAGAGTGGCATCTTTAAGGATATCTTTAGGAGTGGGAAGTAACTAGAAATTATTACTTTCATTAGAGTAGTCAACAATTGTTATATTGAGTGAGATTTGATGTGTAGTCCAATTATATCATACATTTTCTTATGATTCCATACCCTTTATGTATCATATTTATATCCCTTGTGTTGGTGCTCAATTTAATCTCTCCCTATACGTTCAAAATTTCTCAGTCCGCATGGTTTGAAATTATTCTTTGTCTCCTGTATGGATGTGTGAAAGTTTTCTCCTTCATTTGGTCTCCATTGTCAGTCCTTTCCTTGGGTCGTGGATCACATTGAGTCTGGGTTTTACTTATAGTCTTCATCTCCACGGGGAAAAACATTGTTGTTGGGCATCTTCCACGACTATGTTTCCTTTGTAAATCCTATCCCAACATCTGTGATATGTGGTCCTTTCTGATTGGATGCATCCCAGTGGGTGTTTTTGGTGAAACTTGTCACTTTTGTTACATTTGTAAAAAATGCCAAATTGGTCCCGTGGCCCTGATAGTTTCGATTGGCTATTCAACAATATGAAGCAGCAGGGAAAAATTCTTACTTTGACCATGAAGATGGACATGTGTCCATTTTTTAGGTTAAAAGCGGGGAGGCGGGTCACCGGAGGATTTTGAAGATTTTTGCCTTTTTTGTAAAGGAAAAAAGTTATGAAATGATCTCGCAACTCCACTGGGGCCCACATCAAAAGTTAGAAGTAGAGAGGTAGGTTGCAGGTTACTTTGATATTCTCAGGCCCACTTCAACTCAAATATTTTCCATGTGGAGGGCCTATGCACATTTGAGGATTCGCCTCTCGATTTGACCTTTGGAGTTACGCCAGGAGACATGTGGGCGTTTATTGGATCTTCCCATACTTAGAACTTTTTCATGTTTTTGGTGTAAATCTTTTAGAACTGGACACATGGAAGGCCCTTGTTTGTTTGGAAGTCATTCAATTGAGCTTCATAAAAAAAAGTGCTAGAGAGACACGTTGAAGTTTCGTTGGCTTTGTCCATGTTTAGACTTTTCAACAACCGATGCGGTTTTGTTAGACCATAGACACATGGAGGGCCTACACTCATTTGAGGATCTACCTCTGGGTCTTACCTTTATGATTACGCCAAGGTGACACATGGAGGCTTCTCCCAGGATCCTCTTTATACTTAGAATTTTCAAGCACCCGATGTAACTTTATTAGGCCTGGGACACGTGGAGGGCCCGTGCCTATTTGGGGACTAGCCCTTGAATTTTAATTTAGAAAGAGTGCGAATGAGACATGTGGAGGTTTCTACTGGTACTTCCCATACTTATGCTTTTTTAAGGTGTTTGGTGAAACTTTTTTGAACCCTAGACATGTGGAAGGCCCATGCTTGTTTGGGAGTCCTTATTTTGAGCTTCATACCAAAAAAGTGACGAAGAGAGATGTGGAAGATACTAATGGCCTGTCCATACTTAGAATTTTCATTAGTCAAGGAAAATTTCTCAGACCTTAGGCACGTGGCACCTTCTACTATTCCTTAAACTCTTTCAATAAATTTTTCGAGATGAGACACATGGAGATCCTATGCTTGTTTGGGGTCTCTGCTTTTGGGCACCATATCAAAAGTGCGGCGAAGAGACACGTGGATACTTCTGCTGCCTCCTCTTTATACTCAGACTTTTTAAGTGCTCGATTTAACTTTCTCATACCATGGGCATGTGGCACCTTTCGCTATTTCTTAAACATTTTCAACAACTTTTCTAAGTTGAGACACATGGAGAGCCCACACTTGTTTGGGGTCTCCTCTTTGAACACCATATCAAAAGTGTGTCGAAGAGAAACATGGAGGCTTCCACTAGCTCCTTTCTATACTAAGACTTTTCAATGGCTGAGGTAACTTTCTTGGGCCCAGGGCACATGGAGAGCTGCTGCTTGTTTGAGGTCCCTCCTCTAGACTTCATCTCTGAAGTTACACCGAACAAACATGTGGAAGCTTTCGCTAGACCTTCCCATACTCTTACTTTTTAGCAACCACTGCAACTCTCTAGGGTTCCAAACACATGGAGGGCTCGTGCTCATTTGGTAGCCTACCTCTGGACTTCACCTTTGCAGTTGCACCAAGGAGACACGTGGAGGTTTTTGCTAGCTCCTCTTTGCACTTGGATGACTCGAGAATAGCACCATAGGTATGTGGTATAATCCATGCAAGGAAACTCATTTATGATAGGAATGAATGTAGGTATCCATGTGAGGGCACTCTTTTCTTAAGATGTATTCTCGACGGTGAAAAGGATTGCTTGTCAGATCCATCCATATGGAGCCACCTGAAATTTTTTAAAAAGGGAATTTCTTGCATGACATAATAAAAAATGATTAAGAAGACTATCAAAAATTATGATATGGCATCCCAGTCATAGTTGAGGGTCTGAGAAATGTGATCAATTCATGATTTATCCACCTGCAGATTTTGGGTGTAAATTTGTTAAACATCACTTTCTAGAACAAACTTGTAACAAACAAAGGATTCCTCAAATATTCTTCTTTTGGGGGAAAATTTGGGATGAGTGAGTGAGTGAAATTGTATAAATGCAATGAGAATACTCTTACAAATGTGGGGGAGGTTAACTTTTCTGAGAAAGTTTGAGAGAAACCATATTTCCCAAGAGACCGTCTGAGAGACTAGTTTATTTTCTTGTGTCTTTGGATTCAATTGCGTCAAGGTGGTTGCAAGTGTATAACCATTGACAAGATCTGGGATTGTTCAAGAAACTTTCCCTATTGATGAATCGGCGAACCTTACGTGTTTGATCACGAGCATTATTTTGTTTGCTTTTATTTCGGAATGTTTTGAAATAGTTTTTGTTTTCCCATTGCAATCTTATGTTAAAATCTATCTAAGTTACACAAGATCTCGTCCGTGTGTCAAGATCTATGGCATTTACAATTTCATTATGAGAAGAGATTTCATTTGGTAATGAAATAAATAATTCAAAATCACTTTTCTATCACTATGTTGATAAATATTGTTTGTAAGCCTATGAGTGTATCTTAGGTGTGATGAACCAAGGATTTCTAGAATTTAATTGGCTCTTTAGCATGAGCCTTTGTGTTGAATTATCAAAGAGTGTGTGAAACCGTGCATCTCTAGGATTCCATTGATGCACACCTTCTAGTTGAAGGAATATCTTGGCTGTTCTGAAGCATTCTGTCTATGATTTTCCCAATATTTGTAAAGGCTCTCAAAGATCTAGTATAATCCATTCTATCTTTCTTAACTTCCCACCAATAAATTTCTCAAACATTGAATCCTACACAAACTACCCCTATTTGTATTGTGTATCCACAAATGAACAAATTCCAGTGCCAAAGTATGCAGGGACAATAAGGATTCAATCATTATCTTTAGTAACCTAAACCTTTGTCTAGGAAACATCTCCACTCTCTAGTGTGACAACTCATGAGAGTTAGATTGTGTTGTATTGATCATATTTCCTCAAGGTTCTCATTAAGATTGTGCAAAGAAGGATCTCTCGATGTCCTTCACCGACATGGGTTATAGAACAGGTCCTCTCACCCTAGTTAAAGGCACAACCTAAAGTAGTGAGGGTAGATCAAACACATCAGCGAGGTGCTATCCACTTCTCTAATGCCCGAGTGACAAAGAGCCACCTGAATCCCATCCCCAGATACAAAATGACTCATATCATGGTTCGTCTGTCTCTAAGCATCCTTTTAGTTTCTTCATGTTGCTCATCCCTTGCAGGAGAATCAATTTGGATACCAACACCCAAGTGGCACCATTTTAGGAGATTATTTGAACACTGGGACTTATTTGTGCGGCAACAACACCCGAATTGGCACCATTTTTTAGGGATTAGTTGAACATGTGGACCTATATGTGTGGCAAAAAAACACAAAGTGGCACCATTTTCGGGGATTATTTAAACATCGGGACCTATTTGTGCGCTAACAACACCAGAAATGACACCATTACTAGGGATTATTTGAATACGAGGATGTATTTGTGAAGTAACAACACCCAAGTGGCATCATTGTTGGGGACTATTTGCATAAATACATACACATTCCAACCATGGTAATATTTCTTACACGGTTTAAGTACAAATACATTGTTTAAACATCATTATTTGTCGATATTTGTAAGATTTGTGTAATATTACAAGTCCATTGTCAATATTTCCAATTTCTAGTGGTTTTTGCACTAAATTTGCATCAATAGTGATAAATATGAGTAAAGGAAGGTTGGATTTGTTAATCTTTGTAGAAATTAAGCATTGATAGACACTTGGCAAGTTACTTATGGGATGGAATGCCCTTGAAACTCACTATAGGCGCAATCTCAACTGAATTGATAAGTGCTAGAACTACTAAATATTTTTGGGATTGTGTCCATTGGGTATTTCCTCTTCCTCCTATTAATACTTTTGAAATTGATATGGTGCAAGCATTTGATTTTCCCAATCATGATTTTGAATACTTAAGGCCTTTGATGATTAAAAATTATGATGGAGAGATCCCTTTGGAAGAGGACAGGAAATTATGAATGCAGTAGTTGCTCATGAGAAAGAATATAACACCAGAAGTAATGTTGTCAAAGGGGTAGGGCCACAAGCCAAGCCAAAAGTTCCAATCCTTACAAGTATCGTAAGGAGATCCTAGGAAATATACATCTGGGAAAGGCCTTACTACCCCAAATAAAAACTATGGTCCTACCCATGCCCAGGACTCGAAAACTCCCATATTATCAAATGAAGTTATGAATCTCCCTCCTAATCCGAGTCCTACCCAAATATGTTCCTTGTGACATTTCCTAAATCTTGAGTCAGATTAAGGTCACTATTCCCATTGTTGAATTACTCAGGATCCCTGAGCATAGGAAAAGGGCATTCAAATATTTGGGATTTAAGGAAGAAAATATTACTCAGGGAAAAAGTGTTAAAATTATAGAGGTTCCTCCTGTTATTAAAATATCGAAATGCCACAAGCATTGGAGGAACTAGGTGAATCATTTGAGGTATATTTAGGAACTTCTATGGTTGAATCTTAGGTTAATGTGGATCCATTTTTTACCAATTTGATTATTAAATATAGGATGGTACATAACTGCATGTTTTATTCAGGAGCCTCATGTAATGTAATGCCTCTTGAGGTGATGAATGAGTTAAATATCAAGGTTACAATAGCTTTTGGGAAATGTACTACTATGGATTCAAGAGAAGTGCCAGTAATTAGATATGTCAAAGGGTTAGTAGTGCAATTGGTAGATTTTCCAGGAAAGTGCTTAACCATGAATGTGGTTATTGTGGATTGTCCTACCAAATGAGGGATGTTATTATTTAGAAATTGGGCAACTAGTGTGGGTGGAAGTGTACAAATGGACATGTCACATGTGACCATACCAATTGAGGGGAACCTTGTGAAGTTACAAGCTGAGAATAAAATGTTGCATATTATTGAGGACCCTAAGAATGCTTCTTATGAAGTAATGTACACAAATGTTGATGTCGGTAACTTTGTGGGCTATGTTAATTGTAAGGAGCATAAAATTTATGAGTGCAAGAATCCTGAGTAGGTTGGTTCTCTTTGGACCCCGATGTTTGATGGGGCTTGTTCTAGATCTAGAAATGGTGCTGGTGTTGTTTTGATATCTCCAAGCCAAGAGGAGTTTAACTTTTATTTTAAACTCAACTTTGAGTGCACAAAAAATATTGCTGAGTATGAAGCACTACTCTTGGGTCTAAGGATTGCATGGAAATATGGTGTTAGAGAAATTGTTGTTAAAGGGGATATGAATCTGATAGCCAAGCAAGTTAGAAAGTTGTATGCTACAAAGAATCAAAGAATGAAACAATATAAGCATGCGGTTTGGGAATTCATTGAAATGATTGATTATTTCAATATAGTACATCATGATAGGAGCTATAATACTGTAGCAGACAAATTGGTAGTATTAGGATCTAGGTTTGAAAATTGTACAATGTCTTCCTATTGTGAATATGATATTGAAATATTTACCAGGCCGTCTGTCCCTGACAATATCAAGCATTAGCAGGTGTTTAAGATGATGCTCAGGTCCAAAGGTTTTTACATAATGAAGGGGAATTTTCCAATCAAAGTATGGACTCGGAACGAATGGTTTTTGGAAATGATGGAAAAGAAAATACGTTTGGTAAAGACATTATCCAATTGAAAAATAACACTATTCCCAGAGGTTCGGTTGCAGACTTGGAGTCAAATTTTGATAATGATGATTGCATTATTAATAGACACATGTCAACCTTAAGGGATGTTAAGGAATATTACTTGGGCGAGGATAAGCCAAGGAGAATATGGCTAGGCAACAACTTGAACAGAAATGAAAACTAGTCATATGTTCAATTACTAAAAAGGTACCAAGACTGCTTGGCTTGGTCATATTCAAATTGAAAGCATACAGGGAAGACATGTTTCAACATGAGATACCTATGGAAGCTAACGCTAATAATTTTTAGGTAGAAAAAAATACCAATTAATTCCCTCCTTTCCTAAAAAATGCAAGAAGATTTGAAAAAGTTAAGGGATGGAGGAATTATACAACCTACAAGATACTCCTCATGGGTAGAAAACCTGGTACTGTTCAAAAGAAAAATTGGGATATAAGATTGTGTGTTGACTTCAGAAATTTAAATAAGGAAACAATTAAAGGCAACTATACCTTGCCAACTATGGATAACATGTTGCAATTGGTTATAGGTTAAAAATTGTTATCTACTCTAAATGGTTTTTTCGGGTATAACCAAATGGTTGTGAAGAAATTAGAGAGGATCACAACCGCTTTCACCACTCCATGGGGAACCTATGTGTATGTCAGAATTTCATTTGGTCTAATGAATGCTGGAGCCATGTTTCAAAGAGCAACAGATGTAGCATTCTCGGGATATATAAATGACTTCATTGATGTGTATCAGGATGATGTGATGGTCTTTTCAAAGAAAAGGAGTGATCACCTGCAACATTTAGAAAATATGTTGTTAAGATGCAGGGAATATGGTATCTCACTGAATCCTAAGAAATGTCATTTTGGGGTTCAAAAGGAAAAGCTTCTTGGACATATAGTGTCAAAAGATGGGGTCATGATTGATCCTGAGAGAGTGGAAGCCATTAGTAAAGTTCCTATTCCAAGAACCAAAAAGGGAATTCAGTCCTTTTTTAGGAAAATAAATTTTATTAGGACATTTATTTCCAACTTTTCCAAATTGACTATCCCAATCACCAGTATGTTAAAAAAGATCGAGTATCATATTGGAAGAAGAAGCTATTCAATCTTTTACTGGGATTAAGGAAGCATTGAAGAATGTGATTGTTTTAGAAGCTCCTAAATATAAAAAGGCTTTCCAAATGTTTTATTTTGCTTGAGAATACCATTGCATCGTGTTTGTTACGAAGGATGATGAAGGAGCTGAAAGGCCAAGTTATTTCTTTACTAAATAATTACAATGGGTAGATTTGAAGTGTACTATCATGGAGAAACAGGCCTTTGCTTTGGTCAAAGCCAAAAAAATCTTTAGGCCATATATTTTGAGCTCTAAGGTCATAGCTTATGTTCCCATACCATGGTTAATGATATCCTATCAGAGATGGAAATTTCAAGTAAAACATGTCGATGGGAAAATAAATTGCAAGAATATGATATGGACATTCAAATTACAAAATTGGTCAGAGGATTGGCCCTAGCAAAGATAATGGTAGAAAGCAACCTGTAAACAGTTGAGATAAATGAGGTTAAAGAAGAAAGATTGAATATTCTTGAGAAAGTGAAAAATTTTGAATGGTACAAGGATATTATTTTTTATCTAAAACATCTACAGTGCCCTGAGTATTTAAGCAAGAATCAATAGAGAGAACTTAAGTTAGCCTCCCAAATGTAAATCATCACTGATTATGGGTTAGCTTGGAAGAACACTGAGGGAGTTCTTCTGAGATGTATCACTGAAGATGAATCCTCAAAGATAATTGATGATTTCCATGTAGGCATTTGTGAAGGGCATTTTTCTTGAAGAGTCACAACCCATAAGATATTAAGGGCCGGTTACTCATGGCCAAATATTTTTAAGGATACAAATTTGTTGGTAAGAAGGTCTGAGAGTTATCAATGTTTTTCAGGAAGATTGAAATCTTCAAGCTCCCTCCCTTTATAACCTGTATCAATTGAAGCCCAATTTAAGTAGTGGGGAATGGAATTCATTGGTAAGATTTAATATTATTCAAGTGTAGGCCACAAGTGGATATTAGTGGCCACTAATTACTTCACCAATTGGGTGGAGGAAATCCCTACCAAGAAATCTACCCACAAAATTGTTATGGAATTCATTATAAATCATATAATTTGCAGGTTTGGAGTGCCTACTAAGATAGTTGCTGACGATACTATGAGTTTTAAAGCCAAACCTTTGTTAGCCATGTGTCATGAGTATGGGATAAATTTATCATGTACTTAAAATTATAATCCCCAAGGTAATGGAAAAGAAGAATCAAGCAACAAGAATTTGTTGAAGATAATAAAAAAGACCTTGGAATTAAACAAACAGAAGTGTGGTGAGAAGTTGAAGTTTTCTATTTGGGCTGATAGAATTATTGTTAAAATATCTACTTGAAAGAGCTCATTTGAATTGGCGTATGGAACTCAAGCTCTAATTCCCCTGCATATGCAATTATCTTCTTAATTTATCCAACAATTGGAGGACTAGGAGGTTAATCCCTATGATGCTCGTATTAATCAAATTGTTGAATTGGATGAAAAAAGAAGAGATTCCCATGAAAGACATATGGAGTTCATGGAGAAATTGAAGAAACTATTTAATAAAAAGGTGAATCCAGAGCTTTCGGTGTGGGAGATCTAGTGCTACTATGGGATACAAGACATGAGGATAAGGGAAAACATGGAAAGTTAGACGTATTATGGATGGGCCCCTATTTTATTGATATTAGGATTGGTGAGCACACCTTCTTCCTAAAATATTTAGATGGGGAATTTCTTGAGTTGCTTGTTAATGGTAGGAACTTGAAAATTTCATTTCTTGATTTCTCAAAATCAAGGAACATCATTATAGTGTGTATAGTATTTGGTGTTTATTTGTTTGTTTTTTGTTTTTTCTTTCAGTTTGTCCTAGTCCTTGGTGAGCGGTTTTGTTGGTTTCTTAGTTCGATCTTGGGAGGGTTGGAAAATTTTTTTCTGATTTTTAAACTTGTTCTTGACTCTGTTTCCCAATGGAGTTTTGGCACATGGTTATTTTCATTGCGGCACTCATAGGGAGTTCCCATCCTCGAGTCGAGATCCGATGTTGGTGCTCAATTTAATCTCTCCCTATTTGTTCAAAATTTCTCAGCACATGGTTTGAAATTATTCTATGTATCCATGTATGGATGTGTGTAATTTTTCTCCTTCATTTAGTCATCATTTTCAGTCCTTTCCATGCATCGTGGATCACATTGAGTCTAGGTTTTTCTTACATTCTTCATCTCCGCAAGGAAAAAATTTTGTTGGGTGTCTTCCACGATTGTGTTTCCTTTGTAAATCCTGTCCCGAAATCTTTTATATGTGGTCCTTTCTGATTTGATGTGGCCCATTGTGGTTTTTGGTTAAACTTGTCACTTTTGTTACATTTGTAAAAAATGCCAAATTGGTCCTACGGCCCCAATAGTTTGTGATTGGCTATTCACAATATGAAGTGGCAAGGAAAAATTCTTACTTTGACCCTGAAGATGGACACATGTCTGCATTTTTTCGGGTTAAAAGTGGGAGGTGGGTCACCGAAGGATTTTAAAGATTTTGCCTTTTGTGAAAAGTAGAAAAGTTAAGAAATGAAGCCAACTCCTTTGGGGTGCACATCAAAGTTAGAAGCGAGAGGTCTGACACCAGGGTATTTTGAGATTCTCAGGCCTACTTCAACTCAAATATTTTCCACATGGAGGGCCTACGCTCATTTAAGGATTCACCTCTTGGTTTGACCTTTAGAGTTGCTCCATGGAGACATGTGAAGCTTTCCACTGGATTTTCCCATACTTAGACTTTTTTGAAGTGTCCAATCAACTTTGTCGGACCACTAGACACATGGAAGGCCAGGCACTTTTAGGGAGTCCTTATTTTGAGCTTCATACAAAAAAAGTGGTGGAGAGATGTTTGGAAGATTATGTTGGCTCTGTCCATGCTTAAACGTTTGATGGTGGTGTAGCTTTATTAGACCATACACACATGGAGGTCCTGCACTCATTTTAGGATCCACCTCTAGGTATTACCTTTACAGTTGCGCTAAGGAGACACGTGGAGGATTCCACTTGCTCCGTTCTATACTTAGACTTTTCAAGTGCCCAATGCAACTTTCTTAAGCCTGGGACACGTGGAGGGCCCGCGTCTGTTTGGGGACTTGCCTTGAATTTTACATTTGAAAGAGTGCCAAGGAGACACTTGGAGGTTTTGCTAGATCTTCCCATACTTAGACTTTTTCAAGTGTACGGTGCTTCTTTGTCAGACCCTAGACATGTGGAATGCCCACGCTTGTTTGGGAGTCCTTCTTTTGAGCTTCATATCAAAAAGTGCAGAAGAGACAAGTAGATGATTATGTTGGCCCTACCCATACTTACACTTTTGATGGCCAGGATACTTTCTCAAGCCCAAGGCACGTGGCACCTACCTTATCCTTAAAATCTTTCAACAACTTTTTTAGGATGAGACACGTGGAGAGCACACACTTGTTTATCCTAATCTAATCTAAAATTGATTTTTGGGATTTAGTCCCACATGCACCCAAATTCCAAATTCTCCCGGGTGGAAAACTATAAATACAAGGCTAATCCTACCCATTCAAAACTACAACTTTACATAAGCTAAAGCCAAAAAAGCCTAAGAAATATTAAGAGCTCATTTACGTTAGCCAAGCTAATAAGGCATTTAATCTTGGGTCATCCACCATTAAAATAGCTTCATCTTGCACCCATGTTAGGTTAGTAATGAAATAGCTAAACTTGTACGTATCCATTTAGTGAGATTCATTCACCCTCATGGAGTAAACAAAACACAATTTGATTGCTTAGAATCTAACTAGGTTCACTTTCATTAAGCTTTCATAGAGTAAAGAGTAGTATACATGTTAGTTTTTGATGTTTTTGTCAAAGTTATAATGCTTGCATGTTAGTTTCTCTTGTTTAACTCCAATCTTGTGGTGCATGGATGAGCTAGCAAAGCTTTGAGGTTCTTTAGCCTCATTCCATAGCTTTTCCACTTTCAATGCACACATTTGGCATGCCGGTGGGACACTTATGTCCATCCTCCATTAATGGAGTCATTTTGAAGCTTTTTGTTTTAGTTTCTAACTATTTCTTAGTTTTAATCTTTCTAGGATAGTTTCAAAGCTTTCTAGATTAGTTTCGAAGCTTTCTAGATTAGTTTCAAAAATTTCTAGATTAGTTTCAAAGTTTTAGATTAGTTCAAGTTTTGAGTTTCATTAATATTTTTGTTCTAAATGGCTAAAAATCATGTTTCTTAACTAGTTTAGCTAGGTTTTTTTTGTTATTGTGCTCTTTGCAGGATTAAAGGAGGTGAAGTGCTTCCAAAAATTGAACCAAATCGATAAAAATTTGATATTTTTGAAAAATCACTTGTTTTTTTAAGCCACCTTTAGGAAAGGGGGTGCACACACCATTCTGTGTGCATAGGTACAACTTTGACTGTCATTTTTTTGATAGGGGCACGGAGGCACCAAAAAGGGGTGCGGGGAACCAAAAAGGGGCGTAGGTACATTAACGGTGTACAGTACACTAACAGTGGCACAAGCATCATTAGCAATCTTCCGAGAGGCCATAACGTTTGCTCCCGAACTTGAAACGACTCCATTTTTGTTGCATTGGAAAGGTATTGAAGTGAAATAAAAAATGGAAACATAAATTTACTGGTTTAACTACACATTTCTAACATGTCTAAATGCTTTGGAAAATTTGTTCTTTGATGTTCTAACACCTTGCAAGTTTTATTTTGAATCTAACTTCGGTTTGTAGGGTTTTTTTACATGTTTTTTGGTGATTTGACTTGTTTAAAAAGTTAATAAACATTGGATGTTTAATCATGAGATTAAATTAATGTATGCTCTTCCCTCACACCTTTTAGGTGATCTTGGGAATCAGAAATGATTCTTAAGTCCTTTTGATGCTTTGAGGTTGTTAGAAGTATTTGAGTTGGAATTGGTTAATTTTACATAGTTGAATTAAAGTGTTTCTCCATTTGATATATTTTTGGATTTTTGGATTTTTGGAGACAATCATGTATGCTCTTCTCTTGCATCCTTGGATGATCTAGAGAATTATAAATGATGTCTTCTCTTTTGATGGAAAACTACTAAAACTTGTCATACACGACCAAAATGCCATCGCTTGTCAAAGAATGGAGGAACGAAAACAAAAGTAAAAAAACTACTAATACATTTGTTAACGGGTTGTCAAGCGGTGTTCGAGCAAACCACATATTCAAAACATTGTATTACGGGTTTTGGAAAGGATATGTCCCTCTCCGCTCAACTAGAACATAACCCCTTTTGCATAACACCTTGGCCGGCTACAACAACGGGGGTGGTTCGGGAACCTAAAGTAGTCCACACAAGAGGGAACCTTATGGATTCCTTTGTGAGATAGAGTTACAAGTTGTCCCTATGTGACCCTTTTGAGTACACAATGGATGCATGTATTTCCCACTATGCTTGAAGGGGGAAAAGTCGAGATACTCCCAAACTAGTCAGTGTGACTTTTTAGGTAAATTGTCCCACTCGTGGATAATCTTTGTAGCACCTAGGATGAGAGAACCACCTAGGAAAATATACTTTGGCCAGGAGCCCACTTTGACCATTCTAAAAACTGTGTTGAGTTGTGAGCCATCATTTTCATCACGAAATGTGTGATGCGTTACTCTGGCCTAGTTCTTCACTTACCTTAAGGTAAGGTGAAACTCTGCCAAAGTAAAGCCAACATTTTTCACCCCCATTTTGATCTACCTCCTTCACCTTATTTTGACACTTTGTTGATCAAAGGAAGGGTGACTACCTTTGTGTTACAAATCAATTTCTTCTGCCACTTTTTTGTCCGTTTACGCCCATCCATGTTTACGGCTAGGTAAGTTAAACATCTAAAGTGTGTGGAGGTGTATTTATATCATTGGTAGCCTTTGTGATCTTGATACCCACGTCAAGATCATCATCATAGTTAGGATTGATTCATCATTTTATCTCCCTTTGACATGTTACCTCGTTTGCATTGTCTCGACATAATTAAGATACTTATGTCATGTTTCTTGTAAACATGATCTAAGTTTCCGCATTGAGGCGTTACGATGCCCACGTTTTAACACATCCTTAGTATACATTGATTTAGTTTCATTTCAAACATTGTCCTAAATCTTGAAAGGTGTTTCTTACTTTTTTGAGTCATTTTGATACCACTTTGACACTAATATCTCACTTCTCCACGAACCTTGATAGACATGTCCAATTGGTGTGGTTACCTAGCTTACATTTGTAAACCTCACCCTTTTAACATTTAGGTCTTGTTGGTTGTTGAACTTATCATGGTATCCATTAATTGGGAGTTGCATCTACCCTTTGATAATATTTATGCCTTGTTCGTTTAGAGGTTGACGTAAATATTGACATTGTGTTGATCACCGTTGCATCGAACTATCACTTTTCCCATGCATTTTCATATGGTGTATTTCCTTATTGATTGGATTTGTGTTTCACACTCGCATGATTGTTCCTTGTGATTATTCATTCAGAAAATTTATTTTTAGAACAATCCCTTTCTATCTCATTGAGATTTGCTTCATCACGATGACTATTTTCCTTAGAGATTCTTTGAAAAATCATACACACATCTTCGCACTTACACAATGTCTAGTTGGTTGTCGTTATGCTGCCCAAATTAACATGAAACCTTCTTCACTTTGAAGAAGTTCAATTACACTATTTAGGTCTAGGTATTTGTATCAAACAACACCAACAATGACTGATTATCGCAAGGTTCCTTATACATATGACAATAAGGAATCAAAGTTTTGGTGTACAAATCAAAAGATGCCCATCATGACCAAACCTCATTTGGTTCTTCGTGCTAAAGATCCCATATGGGTAACTTGTTCCCCACTTTCATATCATAGTAAATGGTATGATTTGGACACTTTTGATCCAAATTCTTATTCAAGTTCCCCCACTCTTCTTCTAATTCTATTCCAAACATTTCCTCTTCTTAGAGGATTCCAATCCAAATATTTCCTCTAATTCTTCGATGATTCAGACCCAAACTACTATTCGATTCATCGAATTCGAATCCTATGTCATGGTCCTCCCTATCTTCGTAGGAACCTCTTCATCATACATTTCATATGACTCCTACGTTGTGGTTCTCCCTTTCTTCGCAAGATCACTTTTATTAGTCACCTCGATGATGTCTTCTTCCTTTGAAGATACATGCACTCCAAATACCTCTAATCAAACATCTAATACAATTCTTGAATCACGTTCCTCTCTTTCTTTGCAAGACCCTTGTTATTATTCATTCAATGTGATTCTTGAATCACAATCCATCCTTCTTAGCAGGACCATCTTCATCAACCACCCCGATAAGTCTTCCTTCTTTGAAGATTCATGTGACTCGAAGTCCTTCAAGTCAAACATATTAATTGACCCATGCGTCATTATCTACGGACTTTGGAATTAATCCTACTATTTTACGGATAACATACCATCGTATAGGTAGGTCCACACCACCTTCTTCTACTCTTGAGACACCTAGCTACACATATTCTTCGTCCCCACATCATCTTCTTCTATCAATAATCATCACACATCTTCTAAGTATTCCACACCAAGTGAACATATTTCTTCCAATCAACCCCTAGTGATCGATCAACAAATCATACCGATTGACCTCTTTTAGAGTGAAGAAACAATCGGGGCATTTATAGGGGCACATGAAGATATACCTTTAGTAGATTATGACAAAGTATTCTCCTTAGACTTTGATACATCTGCATATTGTGAGAAAAGTTTTATTCATTTTATCAAGAAACAAAGGAATATCCTTAGATCATGCAACTTGATCCTCCTCTTAATCTTCCATCTTCCCATTCTTCATTATGTGATGAAACTCTTTGGTCTTACATTGATCCATGGCTATCTTCTCATCACCCAATAACTCTTTGTCTATCATAACTCCTCAATCAAAATCTCTTATGGGGTTAACACCAAGTAGCCATTCATCTTCATCTAGGTGTGGGTCACCTTCTAGTAGCCCTCCCTCTGCTATTTGTAGGAAATTTTCGAGTAAGCCACTATCTTCTATTCTTGGGGCATGCCCAACTAGCCCCTTGTCTTCTAGGTATGGATCACCCTCGGCTAGTCCATAATATTCTATTCTTGGGACACATCTTAGTATCCCATCATCATACATCTATGGGTCACGTCCTAGTAGCCCTTCTTCTTCTATTCTTAGGCCACATCCTAGTAGCTATTCATCTTCTATCTATGGGTCACGTCCTTGTAGCCCTTCTTCTTCTATTCTGGGCCACATCTTAGTATCCCTTCATCTTCTATCTATGGATCACCCCCAATAGCCCATATTATTCAATCCTTAGACCATATCCTTTTCATCCATCACATTATTCTTCTACCAAAGATAGTGGCAAGCCCATGGTCATTTCTCACATCATTTCTAAATGTCCACGTTCACTTTCTTCCCCTTCTTGGAATTAGACAAGTCACATGTTTTCCTTATAAAAAACCCAAACAGTTTCTTAATCAAGCTTAGATCGAAGCTGCAAAGAGCTCTATAGCTCTAACAAATCAAATAATCTCGAAATTCTAAATCAAGCGCGATTCAAGAACACACACCAACGTAATCATCAAGTACAGGTGCCAGTGCATAAACCTCTTGATGGGGAATTAGATCTCCCACATACAAAATCCATGTTTCAGAACAAATCATGGTCATTTATTAAGTGTGAACTCACCTCGATCATCGAGATTAGGGATAATATCACTCTTGATGAACAAACGCGCCTAGTCTCCCTTATCAAGGAATTCACAAACATTGTTGTTGGATCTTATCATGCAAACTAACTTTGTTGGTCCCACCTTTCCAAAAACTATTGAAAATCTAAAAATAAAAAACAATTCAAAAATACAAAAACATTGTGAAAACACAACAAAAATCAAAGGTATAAAAATCAAACATTACAATCAGGTGTTGTGTACACATGGATGTTTCTTTCTTCCCTTCCTTGCTATTCTTACGCAAGTCTTCTTTCCATTTTCATCCCTTCCATGATATTTTGGTTAGCTTATTCGCACACATTTTTTGACATTTATCTCTATGGTATCTATTTGACCACCCTGGTCTTTCACCACCTTGGTAAATCAAAGAACGATTGGCCTCTTAGAGATCCTATCACATTCAACATCTAATAAACTTTGATGTGAAAAACTATTGGACATAATTGTTGACACTTGCCAATGTCGTCGTTGTTAGAAATTCCACATCCTTCCATCAAGCCAATAGTGGTTCTTAACCCCTTGTTAAACAAGAGAGCTAAAATAAGTTTTCAGAAATCAAAAGAATCAAAATCAATCAAAAAATCAAAAGATAAAAGCTAAAAGTAAAAGAAAATTGATAAATAATTCTCTCTCGGGGTATTCCCAATAATCTCTATCGAGGCTATGGACGCCTAAGCGGTAGTAGAGAAATGTTGTGATTAGAATCAAATACATCTCCATCAGGTCTATGGATGCCTAGCGGGTAGTAGAGCAATGTGTGGCTCTCTTTCCACCCTTCATTCATAAATCACCTATCACTTATCAAAATAAATCATTCCTACACATTGGCTAGTGTATCTTCACTTGTTATCATTAAATATTCCCTTTAAGAGGTAATAAATTTGACGTGCACACACCGGATCTCTATGAGTAAACATGATTAGTATGTTACCAACCTGTCTTTTTTGGACCTTATTCGGACTCTTACTCTAGTCCATATCTTGTCTCATGATTTTTGCCTTTGGAAAATCACTTCTTCATCGTGAGGCTTCTAAGCTACATTCATATCATTCACATCATTCTTCTACTTCGTTCAGAATATCCATGTGTATAAGATTACGTTTTACCATGTCTTCAGACACCTTTGTCCCCTTTCACAAAAACAATATTCTCCTTCCTTTCTATCATGTGCTTTTAGGCCATCTTATGCTTTGGGGCATCCTTGTTTTTCCCAGCATTTCATTGGTTTATGTTCATCATCATGTTGAACCTATCCATAATGGCCTTGAGTCTCACTTCTACCTGTGAAGAGTTTTCCTTTTAATACTCCCACCTAATCTTTGTGGAATTTTTGCATCTTCACCTTTCTTGTACATACATGACCTTATGCCTTGTACATCCCATCTATCACTTGGGGGCATAAATGCTTCCTTGTCTTCTGCGCATAGTTTTAGAAAACTTTCAAAATCATCAAAAACATTCAAATATGTTTAAGAAAACTTATAAAAATTGAAAATCATCCTAAAATGTCACTCTTTCGTTCTCACCTATTCATGTATGCAACTCACGGATCGTCTTAATCTACCTCCATCAATAAAAGTTAGGTTTGCTTACTTCATCTGTACTTTGGGGCACAATGAGTTGCCTGGTACTGTTTCGTAGTGCACATTGCTTTTTCATTGGACCTAAGTGTCCTCTGTTATTTCCCCTCATATGTATCCTTGCTTGGGGCACCATTTTCAACCCTTGTCGTTAATTTGCACAAGTCGGAACTGAAGCTTGATAACAAAAACATTACATTATGTTTCTTTGCTAGTTTGGATTGTTTACTTTCTCGTATTGTATTTCATTATGTATGTTGCATGGTGTTAGGAATATTTTACTTTCTCGTATTGCATTGCATTTGGTATGTTGCATGGAGTTCTTGTTTTTAGCAATGTACATTTCTCGTATATGGGTTTTCATGTCATACTACACTTTTGTTCATTCTTTTTAATAAGGACCAATGATGAAGATGTATAGAATATGATCAAAAATAAATTTTTAAAAGGACATTGGATGGATGTTAGCTCATTCCCCCTTCCTCATACCCCTTTTCTTCTACATCCCCTTTCTTGTCTACTTCTTCACACTATTCTTTCTTTTGTTCTCTTTTTGTCATATTTTCAATCGTCGATCGAGTTCTTCTATCACCCCATCAACAATTGAGGGGGATCCTCCATTCTTCTCATTTTTCTTCTATCCCTTCAAAAAAATTCTACTTGTTTATGCTCGTCTACTTTCTTTTAAGTGGCGTCACTTACGCGACCCCAAAGAAGGAAAATATAGACACCTAAAATATGCTTACACTTAGCATTTCATCCATCCAATCAATTAATGAGACTTCATTAAATCCCTATACTTTGTTCCACTCATGGATGCCCATTTACGATAGCTTCTTGGTCGTATTCCTCCTATAATCAACTTATTTGTCTAATATCTCTCTTATTAGATAAACATTCCTCCTTTCGACCATTTAAAACCTCCCTAGTTCTATCTAGACCACTTCTATTGGCTTCGTAGGCTATCTATCGAGTCATAATTGGTTATCCAGGACCCTCCCGACTCTCAATGAGTCTCGATCACTTACTAATCAAGTTTAACTAGCCTAATCCTATCTTAACTAAGCCTAAAGCATGTTTATCCTAATCTAATCTAAAATTGATTTTTGGGCTTTAGTCCCACATGCACCCAAATTCTAAATTCTCCCAAGTAGAAAACTATAAATAAAAGGCTAAGCCTACCCATTCAAAACTACAATTTTACATAAGCTAAAGCCACAACAAGCCTAAGGAAGCTTAAGAGCTCATTTGATCTTGGGTTATCCACCATTAAAATAGCTTCATCTTGCACCCATGTTAGGTTAGTAATGAAATACCTAAACTTGGCCATGTAGCCATTTAGTGAGATTCATTCACCCTTATGGAGTAAACAACACACAATTTGATTGCTTAGAATCTAACTAGGTTCACTTTCATTAAGCTTTCATAGAGTAGAGAGTAGTATACATAGTTTTTATGTTTTTGTCAAATTTATAATGCTTGCATGTTAGTTTCTCTTGTTTAGCTCTGGATGAGTTAGAAAAGCTTTGAGGTTCTTTAGCCTCATTCCATAGATTTTGGCACTTTCCGGTGCACACAGGCACCATATCAAAAGTGCACCAAAGAAACACGTGGAGGATTCCGTTGGCTCCATTTTATACTTAGACTTTTCAAGCACCCGATGCCAATTTCTCGGACCATGCACACATGGCACCTTCTTAGCTCTTAAAAAAATTCAACAAATTTTCTAGTTAAGACATGTGGAGAGCCGCGCTTGTTTGGGGTCTCCACTTTTGGGCACCATATCAACAGTGAGCCGAAGGGACATGTGGAAACTTCCTCTGTCTCCTTTTTATACTAAGAGTTTTTCAATGGTCGAGGCAAATTTCTTGGGCCCAGGGCATGTAGAGAGCCTGGTGGCAGCTTGATTGAGGTGTCACCTCTAGACTTCATCTTTGAAGTTGTACCAAACAGACATATGGAAGCTTTACTGGACCTTCCCATACTCTAAATATTCAGCAACAGTGCAACTCTCTAGGGTTTTGAACACGTGGAGGGCCCGTGCTTGTTTGGGAACCTGCCTCTGGACTTGACTTTGACAGGTTGCACCAAGGAGACACGTTGAGGTTTCCACTGAATCCTCTTTGCACTTGGCTGACTTAGATTCACAGAACAAGTATGTGGTATAATCCATGTGAGGAAACTCATTTATGAGAGGCATGAATGCATGTATCCATGAAATGGCACTCATTAATCAAGGTCTATTCTCAGGGTGAAAAGAATTGTTTGTCGAGATCCGTCCATATGAAGCCACATGAAAATTATTAAAAACGGGATTTCATGCATGAGAAAATAAAAAATGATTAAGAAGACTGTCAAAAATTATGATATGGCATCCCATTCATAGTTGAGGGTCGAGAAATGTGATCAGTTCACGATTTATCCACCTGACATCTTTTGCGTATAAATTTGTTAAAAATCACTTTCTGGAACAAACTTGTAACAAACAAAGCATTCCTCAAATATTATTCTTTTGGGGGAAAATTTTGGATGAGTGAGTGAGTGAAATTTTATAAATGCAATTAGAATACTCTTGCAAATGTGGGGGAGATTAACATTTTTGAGAAAGTTTGAGAGAAACCATTTTCCCTGATAGACCATCTGAGAGACCGGTTTGTTTTCCTGTGTCTTTGGATTCAATCATGTCAAGGTTTTTGCAAGTGTACAACCATTGAAAATCTCTGACTTGTTCAAGAAACTTTCCCCTGTTGATGAATATGATGAACCTTGAATGACTCTGTGTTGATCACTAGCATTATTGTGTCTGCTTTTATTTCACAATGTTTTCAAATAGTTTTTCTTGTTCCCATTGTAATATTATGTTAAAATCTCACTGATTCACACAAGATCTCATCCATGTGTTAGTATTGTGGCATTTGCAATTTCATTATGAGAAGATCTTTCATCTCGTAATGAAATAAACAATTTAAAATCAGTTTACTCTCACTATGTTGATAAAGATTATTTGTAAGCCTATAAGTGTATCTTAGGTGTGACGAACCAGGGAATTATAGCATTTAATTGAGTCTTTAGCATGATCCTTTGTGTTGAATTATCGAAGAGTGTGTGAAACCATGCATCTTTGGGCTTCCATTGATGCACACCTTCTGGTTGAAGGAATATCTCGGTTATTCTAAAGCATTCTATCTATGAGTTTCTCAATATTTGTAAAGGCTCTAAAAAAATTGGTATAATCCGCTCTATCTTGCTTAGCTTACCACCAATAAATTTCTCAAATGACATATCCTACACAAACTACCCATGTTTGTACTGTGTATCCAAAAATGAACAAATTCTAGTGCCAAAGTATGCAGGGACAATCAGGATTCAATCATTATCTTTAGTAACCCGAACCTTTGTCCATGAAACATCTCCACTCTCTAGTGTGACAACTCGTGAGAGTTATATTGTGTTGTATTGATCATATTTCCTCAAGGTTCTCATTAAGATTGTGCAAAGAAGGATATCTCGATGTCCTTCACCTACACAGGTTACAAAATGGGTCCTCTCACCCTAGTTGAAGGCACAACCTAAAGTAGTGAGGGTAGATCAAACCCTCATCGAGGTGCTATCCACTTCTCCAATGCCCGAGTGATAAAGAGCCATCCAAATCCCATCCCCAGGATACAAAATGACTCATATCATGGTTTGTCTATCTCTAAGCATCCTACAAGTTTCGTGATGCTTCTCGGCCTTCACGGGAAAATCAATTTGGATACCAACACCTTGTAGTCATATTTTATAGTAACCTTGTTATATCACCTCATTGTCTTCTTCTTTTTACTCTTAAACATAATTTTAACTCACTCACATTTTCATATTTATCTTCATGTCGGTTTGAATTACTTTTTACAATTTCACATACCATATTTATCTCCCAAATGCATTCATCCATAGTCCATGAAAATTTCTTAGTGGATTTCCCTCGATGATATTTACCTTTGTCAATTCCATCAAATAATGTTTTTCATAGTTGATGATATGGGATACATTCAATACCATTAGTTAGCACATAACATTAATACATTATTTATACTATTTATTCTAGGTTATTGATCATCCTTACCATATATCATCCATCACACATTTGGTCTACTTGTGCTAAATAATATGCATGAAAATATTAAAATGTCTAAATATTGTTCATATTTGGCTCATATGTAGTGCACACTTAGAGCACTTTGAATACTTGGGGTTTACTGAGAATATGAGTTACAATTTCTATTGTATACCAGGCTTTGGAGTTATTGGATTTTTTTAATCTAGGTTATTCCTAGGTATTATTGTTATTTTTGTTGTCCATGGCATCAACTCTCTCTCATTAGGTTCTACCAAACATATGGAAGTTAATACACCAATGGTTCCTTCATGCATGCAAGTATATTAAAATTATCTTTTCCTTTAGTTTAATTTAACATTTGGATGTGGTCATCCATAGATTATAATAGGGTATCATATTATTTTCTACTATGTTATTTATCTATCTTGATTCTTACATTACAACTCTTGCACAATGATTTGAGTGGTGATATATTTCACAGAAGGTATAAGACTAGTAAGAAACACTATAAATTAGTGGTCTATAAAGGAAAATATTTATGAAACATAGAATGTTTGAACAAAATATGGTATTGGAACACAAGCCACATCTAGTTCCTTAAAAATTTACTAGGTTCATCAAAGGAAAAGAATGAGAAATTCACAAAACAAATTTTTTGTTATAATTTATCGATAAATGCATGTAATGTATTTTTGGGAATACCTTGCAAATTTGATAGACATATGTTGTTTGATGGGGAAAAAAAATATTCTTAGATTATGGAGGGAAAATTGGAATAAAAGTGTGAAATATTTGGAGAAAAATAAAGTAACCCACTAGAGTCATAATGTACACGAGGGTAGAGATAGTGGACCATACATAACATGTCCCAGATAGAGAGAATTGGGTGAAAGGTGATAACCAGATAGAAGAGAAATAAGTTCATTGATAATCACATTTTAACAATTTAAAATTTGTCAATCCCACGGTAGTGACAAAGTTTGTTTGCAATAAAGAGATGATTTGGAATGCATTGATCATGTAAAATAAATAAAAATAAAAATAACACAACTGCAATAATTAAATAATCTATTCTAAACTTATTGAAACTGGTAATAACATGGGACAATACCTCCAAATATACAATCACAAAAATGAATATACAGGAAGTAAACTAAAGTTTGGATAAATGAAACACACTAATACTTTGAAGTAAATAAAATTGAATAAGAAATAAATAAACCTTCCCTTCACGTTGGGGAGGAATGGATCTTTCTCCTTCCCTCTGACCTAGTTGCTAATTTATACTCAAGAAAACATGGTTTATCGCAAAAGCAAAATCTTTATTTATAAATAGTTCATTTTGCAATACTCTTTCTATCCTTTCTTAAAATTCGAACCCTTTATTCTATAATGATCTTACCTTAAATAAATTAAAAATATTTCTCTTCCTACTAGGAAAACAAATTCCCATATTTGTAACAAAACAATCATGGAATTGGTAGGTTGCCATGTTATATGTATAGGTGTGCTTGTAGATTCCTACTTGAAATTATCTTCGTGATGGAGTTCCATAAATTATACTTGAATGGTTCTGGAGATCTTTAAGGGTTAGAAGAATTTAAAGAATTCATGTTCTTCGTGAAGTGGAGAAATCCATGAAATTAGGACTATTTGTTTCCATTTGAATCTTTAATGTATTTTTAAAATTGTGTCAGCTATTCAAATTCCATGTAAAAGAATCAGTTTCCACCTAATCATATCTATTTCCATGACGGATTTGTTTTGGAATAGGTAATTCAACAAATTGTGAGAATCTTGTGCTGAACATGTGAGTATTGTGATTGATTGGGTGAATCTGGTGCTTTTCCGAGTGTCCTACGCTCATAAAAATTCTTCTACTTCCTTCCATTTACATATGTTATCACCAAAAATAAAATTATATCAACAAATAAAGAAATCATATAAAAGATAGAAAATATCTGAAACACGTGCTCAAAACACATATTTTAGTCAAGTATAAGTTTCATTTATAATAATACTGCTATTAGTTTTTATACAAGGTATGATGGAAATAATAACAAAAATGGGGCTTAGAGTATGTGTTTCTAAAGGTTCATAAATCCCCCATACCTATGTATTGGTAGGTTCTAATGCTAAAAATTCATCAATTGTTAATCATATTTTCTATAATTTTTCTATTGTTTTATTCATTCAAAAAAGTAGCCCATGTGTCTTTTTGTGGTTTGTGGTATTCCTTGAGTTCTACCAGTGTTTTCCTCCAATAGTCATAACTTTTTTATGGTTTTTATTGATTATTATTCCATAAGGGAATGGTTCCAATATGAGTGGTGGCCTAAAGCTCATGTTAATTGATTCTTGTTGTACTTACAACATAGTATGTCCCACCTCTTTCGCTCTCTTTAACAATCACTAAAGAATTTTAAGTGAAATAAATTCTTGTTTCTTATAGCTATCAATGACCATATCCCAACTTTTACTGCGCAGAAAAGAAAAATATATTGAAGTTTGGTATCATATATGCACGAAAATATTTGTGAGATGAAGAGATAGTTTCCTTATACTTGTCAATCGGGTGGAGTGAGTAGGTATGTGCCTTGTACTAGTATAAAAACTTGTTAATTACTGAAAAGTAATGTTTCATTAGGTCAACACCTGAGTTGGTGTCCTCCCTTATGAAAATGTGTCTATGTTATCTCCAGATAATTTAGTCTTTGGAGTGTGGGATTTGAAGACCTTATTTGAAATTCTCCAACATATAGGTTGATTGGAATTTGTGTCATTTCAGGAAATAACATTTTATGAACATAAAACTCACATAACAAATTTCTTTCTAGAGGTATCATACATTGTATATGAATCCATGAACTACTTATCATTTGTAAAATCTATTGTCTCTTTAGAGAGGACCGTGGAGATTTTCCACGTATAGAACTACTCTCTTAAAAATAGAGTATAAAAGGTTGCTGATGATTTGGATGAAGGAACCTTGTCATATAGTTGGCATATAGATGCCACATTATTTTCAAGAACTAATTTTCTACTTCCAATTTTTTATTTTCTTCCTTTAAGGTTTTATTTTCCCATTCTACATTTCCGAGGTCATAAAAATGGCTCATTCATGCTCGATCCCTTTTAAAACCACAACTTGTGGGAAAATAATGTTATTTTGGGTACCTTATCGGTGGTTTCTACAACCTTATCCCTTTTTTTTAGATTTTACAGTTCTAAGATATATAGATAAGGTCTCACCATTTTTCTAGATCTCTTGAATAATACTATACTTTTCTCATAGATCAATCTTGAGTTACTAAACTTCCAACTTTATTTTTGAATTCAAATTTTAAATTTGAGAAAGGTATTAATTTTTCCTTGTGAGGAAAAGTTACAACTTTTCCAACATGTCTTTTCTATGTTTTAAACTCAAATTTCACTTTCGAGAGGGCCCACACTTGGGGAGTAAGGGATTTAATTCTCGCCTATGGTGAGATAGGTTCCCCTTTAAATATGGGAGTTTACCCTTTTTCTATAAATGGAGGAATCTCAACAGTGGGATGTTATTCAATACCCATTTCATTAGAAAAAAGCTCCTAAATAAATGGATACATTAATGGAAAAACTTAATATTTGGACCTAATTTCCCTCATTATTTCCATTTTCTTTTCTTATCTTATTTACGGTTATGTTCAGATCAATATTTGGGTTATTTTAGAGAGGAAATTATTTTATTTTTGAATCTTACTATTATATAATTTCCCTCTCCCAATGAAATTGATAATCGGGTAGGCTAGCAAATGTGTGCCAAACAAAAGCAGTCTGATGGAATGATCGAAGGGGCTTTGTAGAGTAGAAAGAGGAAATTATTCGAATAATCAATAAAAAATGTGGAAAGAGTGGAAGATGTTTTTCCACGCAGTCCACGAGATAGCTAGGAAAAAGTACAGAAATACTCGAAAATATGAAATAACCACAATCGGTGAAGTGCGGAAAAGGTGGAAAAAAATGTCCCACGTGATCGATGGGCCAGTTGGAATGAAAGTACGCACAAGTCTGAAAGGATGAAATAGCCACAACCGGATTCAATGTGGTAAATGAGAAAAATAATTTCCCAGATAGGCTGGGACATGTGGACCGAAATAGCCAAAGTACCCACGGGCCGGTGGTGCTTTGAGAGTCGGTGGTCAATGGCCCATCTAGCCCTGTCGACATTGGATGCATGAGGATTGAAAATATTGAGTTGGGTGACGTGGAGAAAATAGGCCCACACGGTCCAAGTACCGCGGCAATGTGTGTTCCCGAAAACCCGCAACCCAAAGGGAAAGTGGAACGCCTGACCCTCGAACTTCAAAGAGGCATAATTTTTGACTCAGAACTTTGATTTTCAAAAAAATTTAACTTTTCTAATTTTAATGAGGGTAGGTTGGTGAAAATAAATGAAACATATGGAGTTCCCAAAACATAAATTCTCATTCCCATAAAATGTAAGAAATCCCTAGCAAACTCAAAACAGTTGCTCACACTCAGAATGTCATATCTTTTGCATTTCTCAATGCTATCATGTAAAAGTGGTATTTTTGGAATCATGGATCCAATATCGACACAAAGTAATTGATAAATATAGAATTTGACATGGATTTGATAGAGAATTTTAGGAAAATAGACCGGAGTTCATAACAGTGTTGTAATTGGTAATTGGGAGTGCAATTAAGAGACATGGTCATCATTTTCTCAAACTAAAGTTTATGGGAAAACATGGGAATCCTTTTGCAAGAAACATACTATCATTTCAATTCATTTATTACCTCTTGAAATTAGGTGAAAGGTAGATTTTTGGATTTTAATCTTACCTTTTCCAAATTCTATAAATTGGAATACTAGGCTCATTGTAAGGGAGGAGATAATTTTTGAGTAGAAAAACTCAGTCATTTTGGTATTGTCAAGCCAATGTGTTACATGCCCTTATAGTGGACTCCTTTCCTGGTGATCCAAACCTTTATTTTGTAATAGATTGAACTGTACATATCATGTAGTAATAGATGCAAGCTTGTGGATGTATCTTCCCTTGTTGTGTTTGTTTGCATTTTTCTTGCCTATTTAACCTCATTGCAAATATATTGTGTCTATAATATGCTCTTGCAGGGATTCATTATCATTGTGTGTATGAAATATTGTTGTGAAATGTAGTTGCTATATTGTGGAGAAATTTTATCACTGTCTCTAGTATGTACTTTACTTCCATTTTTCACACATTAGAAAGCTATTCTCATTCCCTCCTTTTCTGGTGTATCACCACTTTAGTGTAGGCTTAATTTTCATTCACTCTCTCTCCACTGGTCCCTTAGAAAGTTAGACTAGGATAAGATAGGTTTTCCTACATTAGATTAGATTGTGGCAGGTAGTTTAGGAGAAAGAACCAACTCTCTCTGGACGTCTATCTCAAGTAGCAAGTCCCACAACTTAGAGATATTACCTATTATGTTGAAATCACAACACCCCTTTACCCTCACAAGGTAATTTTTAAGGTATTCATTATGATTCTTCAAGCAGGGAGTTATCCCAAAGTGTGGGACTTTCAAATTGGGATAACCATCCAGATGAAGTTTCGTTCCTATTCCTCTATGCTTTGATACACACATACAAATTGTATAGGATCTACTCTAAAATATACTCTAACTTGCCAAGGAGACAAGGTTAAGAATATTACAAGAAATTAAACCTAAACTAACAGAGGTGATGCACCAAAAGGAATGTTGAACGCCCATTTTGCATGGATATGGAAACCCCAATCAAATTAAGGAGGATGAAAACACACCAAACATTAGTCCACAGTGAGAATCCACTAACCATTAAACACAACTAATTAAACATGTATCTGATAACCATGAACATGTAACCAATATTTCAATGAGAGATTAGAAGAAAACAATGAACATAAGAGAGGGTTGAAATTCATCCACATGCTTATATTATTGCTCCATAGATTTTATACGATTCATTACAATGTCTAAGAGGCACAATCTTGCATTACGGTTTGAATGGGAGGTTTGAACTCCATAAATTCCCTTACAAAAAGAGAGCATGGGTGCAAAGATAAATTTTCCAACATTAGAACAATGCCCCTCCTTACAATATGTAGGAAGAATGAGAGAAGGAAGAGAGAGAAGAAAATAAGAATATTGCTTCAACCACCCTAAAAAGAATTAAAATATCTAGTAATAATGATGGGTGCCACTACAAAACCCATACTTCCATGTACTTTTCCTTATTGGAGAAGACGAGGCCCATACCTTCATCATTTTGGTAGGTGAGAAATTTGGAAACACCATCTAAAATGGAGAACTGTATTTCTTCATTTTGAATAACTTAGTCCCACTTAAATTGGGTAGAGGATGTCGAGGGCTTTCAAAAAAGTCCTTTCTTGTGTAAATCCAAGCTTCTAGTCAAATATTATGGCTATCTAAAGATTAGGGTGCCATACTGTGCATTAATGGCTAGTAGTTGGCTCTATTTCTTTGATCTCCGAAATGCATCGCAACCTTTGAAATATGAAATTTCAGACTTTCAAGAATTTTGAAATTAGAGTTTGATATTCTTGTTAAACTATTTGAGTGCTGAAACCTTAGAAAGCTGTGAAAGTCTGAAGTCTAAATTTTATGACATTTGGAATTTAGAACTTTTGACCTTTCCATTTTAGAGATCAGGAGTTCTATTCATCTCGCTTGAGTTGATAAAAGCTCAGAAACTCCAAACCTTCAAAATTCAGACTTTGGGTTTCAGACCTTGAGACCTATAATTGAGACTTTGGGTTTCAAAGAATTTGAAATTAAGACCTCTAAAAGTTTGAAAATTCCCACCGTGTTGAACCCAAAGTCATGTTTGACCATGAAACTGAACCGTTTAGACTTGATATTTCGAGGCTTTCAAGATTTGGCTCATGTTTTTCTATTTGTTAGGAAAATACCCCCTGAACCTCTGAACCTCTGAACATCCAAAGTCTATAATTCATACTTTGTAGTTGGACTCAAATCCCTAATCCATGGTGCGATTGACCCCAAAGGGGGAGTTGACCCCAAAAACCCCCAATACCTTTTGTAGTTCGATTTTGGGACTTTTTCTTGTTTTTTCATTTTCCTTCCGGCTTTTCTCTAAAATGTCAAATGTCTGAAGTCTGAAAATTTTAGGCTTGGGCCTCCATTCTTTCACTGGACTTGCTAAGTGAGTTACTTTTCTGCACTTAGCCCGAATTTCTTTTGAGCTTGACCGAGTTGGTTTAAATCCTTACTTGCTTGAGCTCCTATCTCCTTCGACGTTCCCTTGGCTAAGTTGGCCCTTTTCCATTCATTTTTTGACCTTGCATTGCAATTATCGAGCCCACATGCAACCTGATTTTCAGAATGAAAATGTGAGCCCCCATTGCCGAATGGTCCCTTCAATTTCTCAGTGTGCAAGGTTATGTTTGTTAAATTTTTCTTGGGGTAATAGTTGGATAACTTTACCTTTGTTACCTAGTCACACCGTGAGCTCAAGAACACACACTTGTGAAAATCAAAGGGGTCTTTGAGATTCGGTGATAACACTTACCTTTATCAATGGTTATGTTTCCATTGTTTTGTCTTTGGGTTGTGTTTCATTTTGGTGCTCATATTTTATTTGAAACTCCAACCAATTTTTTATTCCATTTATTTTTTGTCTAAAACGATGTTTTAAAATTAGTTGGATCAAACCCTTAAATTTGAAATATTGGGTGCCCTAAAAATATTTATCAATTGTAGAGGAGACAAAGAAGTGCGAAGTTAGGAAATTCATTTGTGTTTTTTCTTTGGCCTTTATATGATAAAAATGTATGATAATTTTCATAATTAGTCCTTAGATAATTTAAAAATTACCCTCAAAAGTAAAATACTTAATTAGCCAATTTGAGACAAAATTTAGAGACGAAAGTTTACTTTTGTCTCTAACTCATTTTTGTTTTGTCTCTCACTTGTTTTCCTCATTTAATTTTAATAATGAATTAACTTTTACTTTACAAAATTGGGGGAATTTGGGAACCATAAATTGGGGAAAATGCACTTTTGTCTCAAGAGCTCAGTTTTGTCTTGAATGGCAAGCTAATACGAGAGACTTTAAAATGCAGAGATAGAGTTAGAGTCAGCGGCATGGGCGCACTCTTCTCTCACTCTCAATGTCGAAGCCTTCATCTGCGCGCTTCTCCTTTCTGCATCAGAAGAAAAACCCTCCGATACAGATGTGCATTTGAGGAAGCTTCTGCTGGAAAATCCATGATAAAGACAACCAAATGACCCTTGCAGAAAATCAGATCCTAAACCATCTTAAATCCACTTGCCCCGCCGATTTAACTCCAAAAACCTTCTTTTCCTTGTTAAACCCCTTTCTTCTCAAGGTGCAGGTTGGTGCAGGTGCATGTAGGGGCGAAAACTAAAGATTGCACCATGATCAATTTGCTGGATAATTTGGGGCCTTATCTGGGTCGCCACATTGTTATTGAAATGATTAGGTTTTCTGTGGAGCCGAGGTCGTGGGAGCTCTTTAAGATTTTGCTTTCTTGTGCAAAATGCCTCAGCCCAAACCTCAAGCTGGACGAAAAATTGACGGAAGCTAAACGGGGCAACATGCTCTGCCTTTTATTTCATTTCATTAAAATTGGAATTGCAGGTTGTGGCAGGGTTGGAGAAATGAAGCGCTCGTGAAGCCTACGCTATTGGCTTTGGAAATTAGATTTCTTTTAGATCCGAGGGTGTATATTTACGCCGGAGGCGTGGCTACTATGCAGTTGACCTCTTACGACGACGCTCAGGAGCTTGAGCTGCTTGTCATCTTCCACTCCTTCTGCTTGACCTGCCTGTCGGCGCGAGCTACCGTGTAGCCGTTTGGTAATCTCCGTGGCTTCCTTCGGTTGCACTGTCTGCTTTTACACTTTGCTTATGTCGTACTGCTCCCAGTCTTGGCCGCACGTGTTTGTTTACCTATTTCTTTAGTTTTCTACCTGTTTTTGTTTAATTCGATGTTGTTTTTTTGGTCTAGATCTGAATCTTGTAATCGTCCTTGTCATCCTTCACTCCTCCTACCATGCGCTGCCGTCAGCTTTCATCCTGTTTTGCATGTTGCAGTGACATCCTGGCACCTGTCATGGCATGCGATCCCGGCGTTTCCAGATTTGGTCTGCTTATTTTGTTTCTACCCTTTGAAGCCACATTTATCATCAAAGAAATGGTGCAGGGTTTTCATTGTCAATGCCATCGACGGGCCATCTCAATCTCTATCTCACAGCATTATGTACAGAGGGTCGGTCGAAAGAGGGGCTACACATTCTCGCTTACTCTTAATAGTCCTCCTGTAGACTCTTTTATATATCTTCAATTATTGCAGACTTGAATGCCTTTGGATATGGCAAACAAATCCATTCTCTCGTCACTCACAGGGGTTTGCATTTGCTACCCGCACTTTTTTCCAAAATAAGCTTATCAACATGTATGTGAAGGGCGGTAGTTTGGTGGATGCTCGGAATTTTTTAATTACATGAAAAACCAGACGTCTTCTCATAGAATACCATAATTGCAACTTATAGGTGTCTGTATGAGGTATTGGCACTGTTTCATCAAATGCAACATATAACCACCATACTCCCAGATTTTGCCAAAATAAGAGCTTTGGAACAGGGTGTGGACATCCATAAGAGCATAATGCAAAGGGGATTCTTGTCAAACTTTGTAGTTGCAAATGCCCTGGTAGACATGTATGCAAAATGTGGAAGCATATAAAAGGCACGTGAACTGTTTGACAAAATGCCTCAGAGAGATGTGGTCTCATGGATAGCAGTGATAGGAGGATATGCACAAAATGAGTTTGTTGAAAAAGCCTTGGAAACTTTTAAGCAAATGCGATTGCCAGCTGTAATGCCAGACTCCACAGCATTTGTCAGCATCCTCCCAGCATGCGGAAAAATGGGAGCATTAACACAGGGTATGGACATCCATCATATCATAATTGAAAGAGGATTTTTCTCAGATGTTGTAGTTGTGAATGCCCTAATAGACATGTATGCAAAATGTGGAAGCAATCCTAGAAACCCACCTCAGCGGCTCAGAGCAGGCAGCATTACCCGTAGGTATCCTTCTCATACGGTTTATCAACAAAAAAGGGCCATCACTCCCACCTGTCATTCAGACTCAGCCTCAGCTTTTGCTTCCACCTTCCCCCTTTTACCCACGCTTTCTGTAAAAGAAAATGCCCCTGAATAAACCAGCGGCCAATCCACCTGAAATTTCATTTACTTGTGAAGGAACTCTTCCTATTAATGATTTGATTGAAATGGCTGATGGATTTGCTGGGGTATTCCCAGGTATGTAACACTCAAGCAAGGATGCAAATGTACAATTATAGGAGAGCTTAAGATTCTTTTTGAAGACGATTAAACTTCAAATAATGTAGGGAAAATTCATTTTAAATCTCAACATCCATAAAAAAATCTCCAGGCCTATCTAGCCTAAATTCTACAAACCAATTGAGGCTTTTATGGTTTTGAAAAGTTATCTCATCTCATCTAATCCATCTTTATATTGTATTTGTTTATGTAGAGCACAAATATGAAATAGTGAAGCGGCTTCAAGATAGAAAGCACATCTGTGGAATGACAGGGGATGGAGTTAATGATGTTCCAACTCTGAAGAAGGTAGACATAGGAATAGCTGTGGCAGATGCAACAGATGCTGCAAGGAGTGCTTCTGATATAGTTCTCACAGAGCCCGTACTCAGTGTTATCATCAGTGTTGTTCTAACAAGTCGAGCTATATTTCAAAGAAAGAAAAACTATACTGTATGTATTGAACTTCCTCAGTTAAAATTCATTACTTCATGAATTGCCTTTCCATATGTTTATCAGTGACGAGTTGGGTTCATGGTTTGAAATGATCTCGACATTTCTAGAATTTGTTAAATCAAACAAAGCTTCGGGAATTTATGGGAAAACTAAACAATCATAGAAACAATATTCTAAACAAGTAAATAAACCTTGTTGATTGATATAAGTTCGGCCTAAAGGACTTAACCACTCTTATGGTTGCAGCTTGGTTTCATGCTAATTGCTCTCATATGGAGATTCGATTTTAGTCCTCTCATGGTTTTGGTCATTGCTGTTCTGAATGATGGTCAGTTGCTCATGAAGCCTTTCATAATTATCATAAACAAACCATACTACAAGCACACCTATAGTTTTATGCTAACTTTTGAGATATATGGGTTTGATCAGGTACAATTATGACCATTTCCAAGGATCGGGTCAAACCATCCCAAATGCCTGATAGCTGGAAATTGAAGGAGATATTTGCAACTGGAAATGTTCTAGGAACATATCTAGCACTTACAACAGTTATATTTCTCAAAATCGTTCAAGATACAGACTGGTTCCCGGTAAGAATAGATACCATTGAAAAATCACCACAAACAAAATGCTAAATATTCCTTTGGTTGTTCAAGTTTTCAACCTGCTCCGGAAATCCAATCCTATCATATAATGGCCACATTATCAGGACTAATGACAAGCAGGGATTAGATTTGAAAAGTGCAGTAGAGTACCCTTCACAGGGATATAATGTCATACTAATTTAAATATGATTTTTATTCTTATTATTGATGTAGAACCATTTCCATGTCGAGCCCATCAAGGACGACCCTTATAAAATTATGGCTGCACTGTATTTGCAAGTGAGCATTATTAGCCAGGCTCTGATTTTCGTTACAAGGTCTCGCATCTGGTCATTTTTAGAGAGACCTGGCTTTATGCTTATGTGTACTTTCCTCATAGCTCAACTGGTAACTACTCTGCTCTAACTGAACTGCATTTCTTATGATCAAGAAATACATTATATTATATCTTTCCTTGCTGATTAGTATGTTTTTGATGCAGATTGCCACCGTGATTGCAACCTGTGCTAATGAACGTTGAATAGAGTTGGCAGAGATTGATGGGATATCATGGGGTTGGGCAGGAGTTATTTGGTTGCATAGCATTGTAATTTACCTACCCTTGGACGTGATCAAGTTTGCAGTTCGCTACATTCTCAGTGGAAAATCTTGGAATACCATGATTGATAGCAAGGTATATGTTTGGTTTTCAAACTGGGTTTCTAAGATTTCTAAGAATATGAGTCATACAAGTCTCATTAAGAAGGGATATTATATATATATATATATATATATATATATATATATATATATATATATATATATATATATATATATATATATATATATATATATATATATATATATATATATATGTATATATGTATATATATATATATATATGTGGATATATGGGAAATGAAATTCAAAATTCAGGGGTTGGATTTTTCCATCACTAAATATACCAAAACTAATGGACAATACCGTTAATCTTATTGGCATTATATTTACAAACACGCTGTTTTCGTCCTTCAGGTGGCATTTTCCACATCGAAAGCCTATGGCAGAGAGGGGAGGGAGGCAGAATGGGCTCGTTCTCAACGTTCAATGAGTGGCCTCAATACTGCTAATCCCAAATCTATGATAGAGAAGGCCATGGAAAGGGCCGGTTACACTGAATTGTCTGAAATTACTGAACAAGCAAAGAGGCGCGCTGAAATTGCCAGGTAAAATATCTATGCCCATTGCCCAAGTCCCACATACACAATCCATCCTGAAGTATGAATAAATTCTGTTAAAAAAACTGTAATGGGTAAATTATAGCTACCTTGGGCATCACACTAAATGATCCATCATCAAGATGAAGCTCAAAAACACTTCACGCTGATCATGGAGCATCTTCAGAATGAAGCATAAAAACACTTCACTCTGATGATGGAGTGCAGTGCGATCCCAAACATTGATATAATCTAACACTCTTTGATCCAAGATCTGGAATAAGCTTGAAAACACTTCACACTGTTGACAAAATCATCTGAATGAAGCGTAAAAACATTTCACTGATGATGAAATGTTAAAAACACTTCACGTTATTGATGAAACATCATCCAAATGAAGTGTAAAAACACTTCACTCTGATGATGAAATGTAGTGGGATCTGGAATGGGCATCCGCCCTTTGGGCAAACCATAGTTCTGCAATCAAAGTGTGTTACCCCTATTGTATTACTCTTTGACTGGCAGCTCAATGGCTGCACAAACATGTTACTCCAATTGTCCTACCCAATGACTATTGTAATACTCTTGATTACTTGGGCATGTTACCATTTATGTAATATCTTTTTATTACAGAAGTGGTAACATATCCAAAATGCGAATGCATGTGATCTTTAGATAGAACGGTTTTTTATTATTATGGATTGTGAAAGCTTAAAGATTCTAATAGTGCAACCAATTTTTAAACAAATAAAATATAATTAATATTATGTGAAAATTGAGTGTAACATGATCCGGGAGCTGAGTACATTGAAGGGACAAATAGAGTCTGCGGTAAAGCTAAAGGGACTGGATATAAATAACATCCCACAGAACTACACCGTTTAACTCATCATGGCTTTTGTGAGCCTCAACACACAATGCAAATTATATCTGTTGCCTTTTCCTTCCTCTTTTCAATTTCGTTCTTCCCTGTGTGTTTGTTCTTTGAATGTACTGAGTCTCATCTTTGGCAAAGAATATTGTTCCCGAAAAGGAAACCTAAACCAATGAATCCTCAATTTCCTACAGTGCCACTGCAATTTTTATTCCCATTTCAACTACATTGTCTATCTGATACAATTTATCTTAGGTAAAAGAACTTTTAACACAAATAACAAGTTTGTGAATTTTTATTTAATTTCAGAAACTATCTAAATCGAAACAAAAAGAATGGTACATGTTTTTTGTGTGGAATACAGATTAAATCCACATGCACAAAAGATCTATAAAAATTGGAAAAAATGTCTTTGGAGATATGCCACCATAGTGAGAAACTAGAAATTGCATTTAGCTTGTTAAATACACCCTCTGGAACAACTATCAGAGTTGTCAAAAACCTCCGCATATGTGTTGACTGCCACACTGTAACCAAGTTCATCTCCAAGGTTGTTGCAAGACACATTGTTGTGAGAGATGCAAACCAGTTCCATCATTTCAAACAAGGACAATGTTCTTGCGGAGATTATTGGTGATGCTAAGAAAAGAAATCTGTAAACATAGGCTTACCTATAAGAAGATGCATTGTGTCAGACCTGCAGGTGATAAAGAAGTGACCAGGTTTAAACAAGTTTTTTCCCTGTGTTCGGAAACGTTAGACTCTGTTATTGCTTTCATAAAATCAAATGTATAGAATGCAATGTGCATCATTGCCTATGTATTTACATTTGATTGTAATTCTGCATTCACAAGCTCAATCAATCTGGCGGTGTTTGTTTTGGTTGATGCACATACAACTTTGGATTTTATATTATCTCTTTCATGTGAAGCTTTCAAGTTACAATTTTGATATCAGGTAGAAGCTCTTCTGGAATATTAATTTAGAATTGGAATTTTCTCTTGCTTTTTCCCTTTTATGCTTGGTCAATGATTGGACCCGAGCTGCCACGAACCTAAGTATCAGATTGGATTTCCCCTAGCCTGGTTAGTTTAATCAAGGGAAGATTCCATGTGGACTGTGGAGAAAAGAATCCTGGGGACGAGGATTCCTACTTTAAATTTCTTGTTCAAACAAAGGTCTTGGACAGTCTGTTAAATCGGAGCCTGATGAGGTCCCAGATTTAAATGAAGGGTCAGTTTGGGAGGAAAATTCTGGGTGGAGTGATGCTGAGGATAGGGGCTGTTGAATGCTCTCAAGGAATTTTCGAAAGATAAAAATAAGCAGTGATAGAAGGTTAGGGAAGATGCTCCTGGTAAATATAAACACCAATGCATGAAAAGATTTTGATTTGAACTCAAGGTCAGACATATATCTCAGTGGTAAGTCAGATTTACATTCAGTTTTGAATCTTGATGAAATCATAATTTTCACCTTCAGCTTTGTGAAATGATTTATTTTTTGATAATTTAGTTTAGTTGCACAGTTTATGATGCTAACAAAAATCCAAGTGTCTTGGATACATTTCTTCTACTTATTAAGGGAATATATTAGCCTTTTTGTTTTTTTTCTTAATTGATTAGGTCAGGTGATGTTGTGATTTGTTTTTTTCCGTGTTTGTTGTTTCAAATTCAAGTTGCCTAATTGCTTGGACTGTTTTACAATGGCATGCACCTCACGTAGGACAGTTGAGTCACAACATTGTGTTTGGTTCTGTCATGCTAAGGGCTCACAAAAAGCTGAATTTAGCCTTAATCGAGTTAAATTTGTTTTCCGGTGGTGTATTGGGTGAGAGTGAGTATTTGTCTAATAAAATATGTTAATGATTGGTTATGGTTGCAGTTTTTCGGAGGCCATGGGTATCCTACTTCATTTGAGCAAACCTATCGATGTTACCCAACTTCTTTTATTGATAAGGTATCTCAAGACTATTTTTCGCATGTATTGTATACAAATTTTTTTTCCGGATTCATTGTCCAAAGAAAAAGAGTTGGAGTCAATGATTAGCATGAAGGAATATCTTCGCATCAGCTTTGTTGTAATGATTCTACAAATACATTTGAGTGCAAGAAACGTAACCACTTAATAGTCTAAGCACCTACAAGGTAAAACTAATAAGAAATATAAGACAAATAATCTATTTCATTTAAGTTTTCCATTACCATGTTGTATCATTTTATGTTCCTTTTGGCAGCTCTTGCACGCAATTAACATCTCTTGAGTTTCTTTTCAGTTTGAATATACTTTAGATGTTCCAATACTTTAGATGTTCCAATTGATACAAATGTAATGAAATTTATTTCAACAAAAAAAAATTAACAATACAGTTCATAAAAAGAAAAAACAAGTTAAATATTTCCCTTCAAAGAATAACATTATGTGTGATATTTGAAAATTTACACAATTTTATAGTTTAATTACCAGTCCATTATGGTTGATGTGACGTAAAGTAAAAAAGCATGAACCTTTGGTTGTGATTACAAGATAGTTTTAGTACGCTTTCTTCCCTATCTCTAATGCAACCAACCTTAGGGGATCATGACAAGAACACAACATGAGCCTAATAATGGTCATCTTAAAATTCATCCCCATGTCACCATAACACCAACTCAACAACAAATGCTTGCAGTCCAAGACCATGCTCATATCACCCATGATCTTTCATTTTTTAGCTTATCAGCCTTCTAACAAAGTCTTGGGAAACTACATTCAGAGTTTAGAGTTTTGAATATTATGTATTGGCCAAGGGAAAACTAACACAAGCATGGTCCTGTTTTTGACTTTGTAGACAATCTGATCAGTTCACTTTTGTCAGCATACTCCAACCTATGACAAAATAAGAGCTTTGGAATAGGTATTGACATCCATCAAAGCATAATGGAAAGGGGATTGAAGTCTTGGGGATACTAGCCATGTGGCTGCAAGCCTGGAAATTATCAAAACTATTAGCAAGCTTTGCCAGAATGGAGAGTTCTTGTATTTGTGGATGATGGAAATTCAGCAGAGTTAGGAATAAATTAGTTTTATTGATGATTGACATTTTTTTCACCACCTACACCTCTCTTTCAGCAGCTTATCTTTGACATTGTGTTCTATCAGGGTAAGGACCTTGTGATTGCACACGTTGGTGATTCTCGGGCTATTATGGGAACAATTTCTCCCAATGGCAGTTTGTCAGCCATTCAGTTGACAATTGATATGAAGGCAAACTTGCCTGGTAGGCCTTCTATCTCTTTCAAACAAATTAATCAGACTTATTTATGTCTAATATATGTTTTATGGCATTCTGTTGCCTTAAATTTTCATCTACCTAACTATAAGAATGTCTAATATTTGTTTTTAGAATTAATATGTATCATTCTATTATCAAAATCATCTTGAGGATGTAGGTATAACAGTTGGGACAGTGATACTTGTTTTTGTTGCAGTGTCGTTGTTTATATAAACATAATATGTTCAGGGTATTGAAACAAGAATATCAAACCCATAAGATAGAAAATTTGTTGCAAATGGGTAATGACTGAATAGAAATCATATGTTACTGATTGAATACGGAGCCTATGTTAATGTATAGCACATAATTGCACACCATAGTACATAAAATATACAATACATTTTTGCATTGCACCCATCTTAGTGTCCATCTTGTTAAATCCATATGCTACTCTAAGACAACATGGAAACTTGTATGTCGTATCTCTTGGCAGACTAGAGGTATGAAATATTGGAAAGTCTACAATTATGTTCGTAGACAAATATTGTCGATTTGAGTTTTTTTTTTAAATTTAAATCTGATAAAATCGAGGCCAAGCTATAATTTTATGATTAGTATGTTACGTTGAATAGTACAGAGTGCCATTGGTCACCATTTACACCTTTTCTTTTGAAAATTGTGCCTAGCCTTGATCTTAGATCGGACAAGACTTTATCATTTGAAATGGATTCTTCTATAGGTGCAAGCTCCAGCCCACTATCCTGCACTTCAATCAAGAGATCTCCAAGCTCTATTGGAACATCATGTATTTCTTCTTGAGTGTCAAAATTCACAAGCACCCTGCTGGCTCCTGACATAGAGAGCTGTCCTTCCCTCACAGCAGACTCCAAATTTTTATGAAGGATATTCACTTTCATGGCAACACGCTTCAAATCAACAGGGGTCCAGTCCTTGGTTGCTATCTGGGCAGTAACAAGCTTCAAATCTCTCAAGAAGGAACGTCCATTCTGATAGGTATGGTCTAAATCTTCTTCCACGGTTAAAGCCATTTCAGACAGACTTTCTTGATAATATTCTTTTCGGGTGAAAGAAGGCATTGCAGCAAGTTCAACCATTCCTCCATACATCTTTGTTAGAAAGTTTTCATGGGATCTTTTACGAATTTGTAACAGCTTTACAGGAAACTCATCTTATACTTATAGCCTTCCCTGATTCACGTTTTCTACAGTGCTTTTTCCGGAGCCACTCCTACCAACCATGGCTACAGTTTTCCCCGCCGGAATGTTGAGCGAAAACCCACTGAGAATGGACATTTCGGGTCTGGATGGGTACGAAAAACTCACGTTTCGTAGCTCCACTTGACCAGTGACTGTGGATGGTGTAGCTCCAGTAGAATAATTTCTGTCAATTTTAGGCCTGTGCTCTATGGTTTGGAAGATATTCACTGTAGCAGATTTTGCCTTGGCAAATGCCGTCAGACTGGGAGCCGATTGCCCCAGTGCCCTGCAATTCACACACAGAAAATTACTACCCTTTCAAACACGGCCTAAAAATTTAGAGATAAAAGGTAACCATGCCACATACAATCCACCAATGACGACAGAAAACGTTGTAGCTATTGCCGATCCTCCCTTAGTATCATGATGCCTCACGAGCAATCCTCCATACCATAGCAGCAACGCATAACAGCAAAATATGATGCAATAAGTCGATCCCATTCCGATTCCCTTCACCACTCCGCTTCTGTAACCGATCTTCTGAGCGACCTTCAACGCCGCAGAATAAGCTTGCATAGTTTTCTCCTCGCCAACGAACGAGAAAACCGTGCGAATTTGAGCCAATGCCTGCGAAATGCCATTCCAATTGTCTCAGAAACGAAATAAAAATCTAAACCCAGTTCAATTCATGAATCCAGGCATTAAAATAGAAGACTTATATATACCTGCTCTGCAATGTTGCCGGCCTCTGCATAAGCGTCCTGGCTCTTGGATGAAAGCTTTGTAAATATTATGGTGTGAACGGCTCCAACCACAGCAATAAGTGGCACCACCGCAACCGTCAGCAAAGCAAGCTGCCACACTGTAGTGAATCCCACCACAAATCCAGCTACAAACGTTGCCATATAATGGATGAAATTTCCCATCTGCAGATATTATTGCAGAATTTCAGTAAAATACCCACTGTTATTAGATTGATACACGTTTTCTGTCTCCTTGTCAAGATGAAAGTCCTGAGATGTAACATATCAGATTTCCAGTTAATCTCAAGTATCTACACTAGTTTAAAAGGTAACAAAGCCAAGTAAAACATGCAAATCAAAGCAGAAAATGAAGAGAAGATACATAATGACTTCCGGCCTACCTTTTTATTGAAGTTCGTTAGATTACTGATAGCTGCATTAAGGACAGAGAGAAGCATGTCCTCTTGCTCTGTCCTCTCAAAGCTCCCCAGTCCTTCAAAGTCCATAAGTACATAAAGGCATTTTGCATCCAATCGAATTGTCATCCATACCCCATCTGTACATATGCCCCCAGCTACATCGAGAAGAGATCCAGATAGATGATTTAATAGGTATGACTTACCATTACTTTGTAAATATGACTTCACATTAAGCTTAACAATGTTCTTGTACTGTTAAACAGATAATATACTTTGTGTCTTATTCCTGTGATTTCCTATATGCATTACTATTGTATCATTAATTAGGTTCATGAAGAATATCTTGAAGCTGGTGCCGAAGTCTTAATAACAACATCGTACCGTGTGTGCTTATGATATGCATTATTCATACATTCTTATATGTTTGTTCACTTTTTTTGCCTTCATCTTGGCACCTCTTCATTCATGTGATATTTATGGGGATTTGATTGTTTACAGGTAACAATTCATGGGATTTGATTGCTGTCGATGGAGAGACAATTGCTCAAAAAGGAAGTTGCTCAAAATCGAAGTTAAGAAAAATAACTTCAAAGTAGCACTAGGGAATCATATGGATCACTTGAAGTTTGGTGGAGAGAAGGTGCTAATATTGTATATCAAGGGTTAACGGAATTCAGACACCCTTTTGTATTTTTTCATTGTATTTCAAGGGTTAACGGAATTCAGACACCCTTTTGTATCTTATCTTATTTGATATTAATAAAATATTTGTGGACCCATTATTGGGCACAATATTTAAATCAAATTGTTGTTAATTTATAATATTAATTACCAGACCACTTCGATATCATAGATGATATGTAACTTCGTTGATATTTGGTTATTATGTAGTTTTAAAATTCATATTTTTCATTCTTTAAATTCATATCGTCTCTAGAGAGACAATAAAAATTGAAATTAGTATTGTCTCCAGAGAGACAAAATGTTAGTATTCGGTATTGTCTCTAAGGAGACAATAATGATATTGTCTCTAGAGAGACGAAAATGATATTGTCTCTCAAGAGACAAAATATGTATCAATCATTATTGTCTCTTGAGAGACAATAATTAGAGACAATATTAGAGACACCCGCTTTGAGACAATAATAGAGACGATATGCAACGATATCTCTATTTGAGACAATTTTTTTTGTCTCTATTAATGTCTCTATTTGAGACAATTTAGTCAAATTTTGTCTCTATTAATCGCTTATTTTCATATAGAAATAACACTTTAGCTTGATAATAGCTTAGATGAGGTGACCTCAGAAATTCGATCTGTGTTGATTTGAATATGCATCTCAAATTCTTCTTGGGATAATGGTTTTATTATAGACATAACCTATGACCATTAGCCAATATTACCCTTAATTATCTATCAATATGGATAAGTTAAATAGTACCATTATTGTAGACTTCTTCTATTCGGTATGAGTTGATCCATCTAAGTTGTAGATTCCCTAGAAATATTTAATATTTTGAATTAATTAGTAGGGCACACTCCCGTTTTAGAAATTTCCTCTACTTATTATGGTGTTCATGCTAAAATGTCTCTAATGTTGGAATAATTTAGATTGGTGTAATGGCTCGATCCTCATTTCATCTAACTCATTTAGTTGGACAATTTTTTTATTCTGTACCTCTGATAGTTCAATTCCCACTTCTACAGCTTTCTTCAATGTTTGTATTTCAAATTATATGGGGAGGATAGGTTTCTTCCCATAGATCAAATCATATGGAGTAAATCTTGTAGATCTTTTCCAAGTTGTGTTATAATCCCATCTGACCTCTAGGAATTTTTTCACCCATATTTTCGATGAAACATCCATTGTTTTGGTTAATATGTTCTATAATTCCCTATTAATTACTTGAACTTGACCATTGGCTTGAGGATGGTAAGGTGGCAATTTCTTATGCATTATTTAATAGGTTTTCATAAAAGAGATGATAAAATATTGACATAGTTTGAGGCCGTAGATCTAAAATAATTGAATTTTATTCTAGAAATCTCTAAAAATATGTTCTTAAAATAAATATTCCACCTTCTCATTGATATCTTCTTGAAGATCCTTTACTTATAAACATTTAGTCATCTAGTCTATGCACATAAGGATTTATTGTTTTCCTTGAGAAGTAGGATCAACTGGTCCAATGAAAACAAATCCCCACTTCTCAAATGGTTCTAGAACCATTTGAGGTTGAAAGATATTTCATTTGAAAAGTTTGTTTCCCGATACATTGGAAATTATCACATTTCCATACATAAATTTTAACATCTTTTACTGATGAAGGTCGATAATATCTAGATCCTATAAATTTATGAATTGTCCTTTTGACTAAAAAACTCCTTTATAATGGTTCATCATGGAAATCCCTAATTAAGAAAAATATTTCATCCCCGAGATACACAAATACATAAAAAATAATTAGCTTCACATTTAAAAATCAGTCCATCAAACAATTTCTACATTATACTATATTTTATTAATTCTTTCATTAAACTTGTTGGTGAGATAAGGTGGAAAATTCCATGTGGCTAAATATTTATCCATATCTACAAACCAAGGAGAGATGGTGGAGATAGAAAATACACATTCATTTAGGAAATAATCATCCACTTATTCATTTGTACCCAAATGAGTGAGTCCTGAAATAAAATCACTCACCACATTTTCCTTCACGGGCTTACAACAATTTTTACATTGAATTTATGCAATAATAGCAACCATCTAACAATTATGCCTTAAACCAAAGGTTTTTAATTAAATATTTAATTTCAAAATGGTATTTATTAATAATTATCTCATAGCCTATAATCTAAAAGATAAATTTGTTGATTACGTAAACTATTGTAAGAATCTCTTTTTTTGTTGTGGTATAATTATTTTTAGTTAGAAATATATTTTTACTTATGTAATAAATTCCATACATTGATTCTTCGTCCTCTTATTGACCCAAGACAGCCCGAACAATTTTGTTTGAAGAAAATATTTGTATATGAAAGGTAAACTTCCAATTTGGTCTGCTAAGGACCGAAGTATTAGTTAGTTTCCCTTTTATGATCTCAATAGCTATTTGAAAAGCTTTTATTGACTATAATTTAAAATCCTTAGTAAAACTTAAAAATAATAGGGAGGATATTTTACCAAAATCTGATATAAACCTTCGATAATAAACTGTGTGTCCTTAATATCTAAATACCTTAGTCTTATTTTTAGGTGATGGGAGATGTACAATTATCTTAACATTACCGGGATCAAATTAAATTGCTTCTCCTGAAATATGATGTCCCAAGCTGTAGTGCTACTCCTCTTCAACACTATTTCATTTCGATGTTGTTACTATTGGACTAATACATAGACATTGAGTATTATATTTTTGATCAGTAGATTATGGACCATGCATATATTTAGAATACTGAGATTATGTGGTTACATTTTTATTATGATGCACTAGATGGTGATGATAGACAATTATATATGTTGAGTTGTGATATTCTGATTTTTGTACTAACATGTCATAATTTGGATGCATAACCTATGTTAGATGTTTTGAGTAGAATTATGATTTTATGGATGCCAAAATTGAATTAATTGTATGATGCTAGATGATAGAATTGCTAATTTTGAATGATGATTATTTATTTTATATGTATATTGTCTTGATGTTGTTAATACGGACGAAAAAACAAAGAGGTATTTTTTTTGTGTTACAGGACACTTTATCACATACATTGAAAGGGGATAGGGGACCAACCATGGAAGGATGTTGGGTGTTGAGCAACGTGGCCAAAATTTGACAACTTATGTAATGTTATAGTGTGGTGTTTTTGCATGCCTAGTTAGGAGGTTTCCCATGGGGGTGACCTCACATGTGTGGCCATGGGGTGATATGTTTTCCCTTTCTTTTAATTTTTATATGTGCTTTATTTGTGTTTTATGTATTTAATTTTTGGAATATTTGTCACTTTATTGTAAGTAATAATGTGTCTTAATTAAGCTAATCCTTCTTATTTGGTTAACTAAAATAGAGATGTGACAAATAGATAATTATGGGGTTAGGTGGTCCTTGTTGTAAGTGAGATTTATGTTAGTTTGTGTGTGTTTTACTCCACCCCAAATTAAAAATTCATATTTTGACTTGGGAGCAACGTTCATTTTAAGAGACCTCTTAGAAATTGGAGGTGGAAAAAACCTCGTGAATATCCTCGGAACCAATTTCGCGGGAAGGTGAATTTTTGGGGGTATGGAAACAAAATTTTCACCTAATTTTTAAGAGTGTGTGAAGAAGGTTACGGACGCATGACAACAAATATTTTGTTGCGCATTTGCATCCTCTACCCTGCAGTCGCGTGAAAAAAATCTACGTGTCACGCGTTAACAAACTCTTTGTCATGCATATACTTCCTCAACACTCTTGTCGGGCGTCAACAAACTCTCTTTGTCGTGCATCAAAAAAATCTGCATGTCACATGTCAACAAACTCTATGTCACTCATTTGCAGCCTCTGCCCTCCTGTCACATGTCTATAGCCTCTACCATCCTGTGCATGCCATTTATTGTACTTGATAATACATATGCCCCCAGGTGGTATGAGTGATATAGTAGTGTTCTACCTAGTGAATAATCTAGGATTATATAGGGGATAGTTTCAAGGGTAGGTGAAGCTGACCCCTAAAAAATTAAAATGTAATTTTTAGGCGAATAGGTCAACGACCGCTCTAGAAAAATTTTCTTTTATAATTTTCCAAAAGCGGAATATTCGCCATACTACGAATATTCACCACTAAAATTATCCCTCCTTGGGAGGCCTTTTTGGAGGCTTGTGGGACAAGATAAGCTTGTCCCATGCCTCTTAAATTTACCCAAAAACCCTACCTATGGGTTGGGGAGTTTATTTTTGACTTATTTATCCTTTTTGGAGTGTAAAAGAGTGAAAATAATTACACCTTATTCTTGTCACAATAAATTTTGTCCTTAGAAGGCATGGTGTGCAAGTTTGTGTGCCATGTGGGTTGTCATAGTTCTTACATACTCATTTATTATCTTAGGCATGGTGTGTTGACTTGAGTGTGGGAATGGAGGAATGATGAAGTGGCATCCTACATGGAGCCACCTCATCATCCTCACATTCCATTTCTATTTATTGATGGATTTTGATGGAATGGGGGTTACTTGTTCATTTTCTTCCTTTCCATTTTTGAAATTGGGAGCTTGTTGGAGTGGTTTTGGGAAAATTTCTTGGCTTGGAGGTGTGAAATACTTGTGAAGTGAAGTTTTCTTGGAGCTTGATGGAGAGGTAGGATCTCCACCATTTTTGTTTTGTTTTTAATATGTTTGTTGATGTGAAATATTGTGTTGTTAAGTTTGTTTGAGTTTTGTGCATGTGCTTGTGTGTGGTTGGGTAGTATGCCTTAGGTTGGGTGTGGGAGAAGGACTTATGGGACCATTGGGGAGGAAAAGGGATTTTTGTGAGGCATGCATTTTGTGGGAGTGTGATTGGGAGTTTCACCTATGGGGAGTGAAAAGGAAATCATGGTCATTTTGTTGCATACTTGCAAGGGAGAGATAAGGATATTGTGTTGTTTGTTTTGTGCACTTGGAGGCTTAGGGTGAAACTCCCACTTCACTTGGGAGGAAAAAGGAGGTGGTTTCCCATAGTCCTTGCTCCATTTGGTTTGATTTCAAACCTTTGTGTTGTTTGAGAAGTTATAAACTTGTTGAATATGTCATTTTAGTTGTGTTGAATGTCTTGAATGTATGTTGTTTGTGGAAGCCATATTTGTTGAAAGTTGTCAAAAGTTGCTCAATATCCCTTATGGCTCCTTTTTGGGGTATTGGAGACCATTAATAGGATGGCTTATCCACTTAATGGATTAAAGGTTTGGCAAAGAGCGTTGCCTACTCCCCCTTCCTTTGTATTGGGATCTGTTTGTGAAAGTTTGAAGAAAGCAAGATTTGGAGCTACCTTTGGAGAGACATGCAAATAGAAGACTTGTATTTTGGCCTTGTTGCAAAATTTTATGTGGTCATTTGTTCATTCCATTATTCCCACTTTGAGTGGAAGAGTGTAAAAATTGTATGCTTGTAAGAAAGTTGTATTTTACTTGGAAATCCCTTTATTTTGTAAACTCTTTTAAGAGTGTTTGTATAAGAAATTTATATTTTCAAATGTGTTAGTTTGTGAAAGGAAACTACTAAAATCTTTGCATTGGTTAAATGAAATAGAAAAATTTTAAAAACAAATTAGTAATGAATCTCTCTTGAAATTAATTTATTTCATTTGTTAAAAATGTGATATGTTTCATTGTGAAAGGAATGGGAATCTTGTTAAAACTCATTGTTGTTGGAAATAATTATTACTTATATCTTGTGATAGAAATGGAATAGTACTCTTGTGTTATTGAATGAAAATAATATTGAAGTTTTAAACTATAGGTGTATTCCTAGACTTGTTGAAGGAAAGTAAGTAGTGTGTAACTATTTTACTTAGATAAAAATAAAAATTATCACCTCCTTGCAAATATTAGAAATGAATGATCATTCTTATTAGTTTGTTCATTTATCACTCTTCTAGGAATGGGTAGAAATTTTTATATTTCTTGCTTGTCTTACCCTATTCTTAATGTCTTATCTTTTTTTGTTTATTTTAACAAATCAAATTATAATAATATACCCAGATTGTAATTAAAAATGTATCTAATTATAGGAAATTATTGTTAAATTTATATGTATTAAATATATTATAAAGCTTTATTTATAAAGAATAAATTGTTGAAATTATATTATATAATATAATTTTCAATATTTAAAATATATATATATATATATATATATATATATATATTAATAAACATATTAATGAAATAAATTAATACTTGAAGCGGCCATGTATTTGATAGTGGGTTGGCGAAGCAAGCACCACCCGCACCCCAACCCATATTAATATGGGTTAGGGTGGGGGTGGTGCTTCCTCCCCCAACCCACAAACATTATAATTATAACAACTTGTGGGTGGGGGCGAGCCCCCAAAAAAACTTTAATCCTGCACTTTTCATTTATGTTGTTTATAAACTTCTTAAATATATATATGAATTATGCATGGGATATCTGCGGCCATGGTTATTTTTTAAAAAAATCAATTTTATTTGTTTATATATATATATATATATATAGTATATTTTAAATAGATTTTATGAGTTGTAAATAGTACTATAAATTAGTATATATGTATATATATATATACACACACACACACAAGTGAATATATATATATATATATATATATATATATATATATATATATATATTTGAGGATATATACTTAAATATGTAGACATTCACAATAAGTGAATATTTATTATAAGAAAAACAAGAAAACCAGATTTATTAAAATGGGGCAAATGCCCAAATGCCCAATAAGGAAAATACATTAAAATAAGTTTACAACAAATAGAAAACAAAATTCTAGATCTATTGGGAAAATGCCATATACCCAAATGGGTATTTACATTGAAACAAATTTACAAATAATGAAATTTACAACCAAACCCTAGGAGAGGGTGGAATAAAATAACAAGAAAAATAGAATAACCATGGGCTATGGGTATCCATCCCAAGCTCCTTATTTTCTCTTTCATGGATTCCTCTCCTTCCTAAAACTTCCTTAACAAAAATGAGAAAAATAAACCAATGAAAGAATAAAAGAAATTTTCCATAAAGAAGATTATGGTTGTTTGAATTTCCTTAGATCCAATCACTTAGATTGATCCCATCCATGGCTAGGAATGCTCCCTACAAAATTTAGGAAGGTGGTAGGTGAAATCGTCATTTCAACATATGGGTCAAGTTTGAATGGGGCCACTTATATGGTCAAATTTCTTAATGTTTTGTGAATATGGTAGTTATATTTTACTTTATTACTAATTTAATATTTTCTTTACACCTTTTCTTAATCACAAGCTCTTGATATATGATTTTACAAGATTTCAATTGATTTTATTTTGGTTGGTTCCCAACATAAAACAACTTCACAATGTCACACAAAGCTGAAACACAACACTAATGACCTATAAGAGGTCTTGTTAACACATTTTCATAACTGTACCACATTATCCCAAACCCTAACTATAATATCTAAATAAGATGGCTCATGTTCTTATCCCTAGCCCTAGCTCCTATTTTGATGGATTTTCTTCAAATCTGGTGGTAAAGGGTGATAGATGACGACTTCTAGTGTGAATATATCCTTAACCATTTGTGGCTTGAATGGCTCAGCCCGGTCGTAAGAGTGGGGGTATGATTTATGACAAATTGTTGTGCGGGTGGGTGGTACTTAGTGGCGTTATTCACGAAGAATGTTTTGTACTAAGGTTTCCTCTGTCATCTCTCATGCGGAGATGAGTCCACTTACAACAAGGATAGCGTAGTGTCAACTTACCCCTTTTCAGCTCAGTTTCTTCCTAGCGAAGGGGGACATGATGGTAAAGTATAGATCCAAACAAAGGTTGATCCCAAATCATTCTTGGATGCGGCCAAATCTCGAGGGAATATTCTAGTTAAATCCATGGTTTATGCCAAATAAATTCCTTTTGTTTCTTTTTGGGAGGTGGTTACAGAATTGATGGAGTTCTATTAGAAAAGAGGACTTATTTACAAGTTGTTCACTAACTACTACCATGACATTCATTCCTTACACAAATGGATATCTAAACAATGGCTCCTCTTCATTGAAGGTAAATTCAATGTCTATACCTCTTCTCGAGGTATTTTTTTGCAGTGTTTGATAGTTCCTCTGATAAGTACTTGATTATTGGGAGAATATGGCAATACCAGTCACATCATCTTCTCATGAAGCCTTGGTTCTAACACTTTAATCCTCAGCTGAAAATTTTACTATTAGACCTATGTGGATACGGTTTATGTATCTTCCTTACAATTTTGGAGTGTTGATTGTTTCAGGGCGATGGGCGATGCTTTCAGTGAATTTTTAGCTGTAGATCATAAGACTGAATCTTCTAATCATACCACATATGCACGTGTTTTGGTGGATATAGATATGAATTTTGATTTCCTCACCACCATGGATCTTAAAGTCAAGGATACAATATGGACACAAAACTTGGATTATGAAGGTTTCCCTTTTAGATGAAAAACATGTTTTTCCTTTGGTCATCTTGCTTCTTATTGTTAAACCATCAAGATAAAAATTAAGGAGTAGGTATCATGGTGGAAGTAATTTAATCAAAATAATCTAGTGGAATATGGACGTGAGGAAAATGATATTGATAATGATTCAACCGTCATACAAAAATTGGGAAGAGAAGGGGATGAGAAGAAGAATGAGACCGTATCCTCTCCCACTAGACCAGATATTGACTCACAATTTTTTTTTTTTGAAAGGGGGGTCTATTTTCTCTAATCCTCATGAACCTTGTAGATTCATAGCCCAAAAAATAAGGAGGTTGTAGATATTTGTCTACCTATCCACCCGGATGAGAATTTGGATCCTAATGTTGAGATGGGTGAAATATGGTGAACAACAAGAAGAAAGGAAAAGCTAGAAATTTACCTATTACAATGAGCCTTAGATCTCATAAAGGGAAAGAATAGGGTATCTATGGCTACTCCTTAGGTAGAGGGCCAAGGTTTTTTGGTAGGCCTGCCTTGTGGTGCCATTTATCCTTTGTTGTGTTTTCCCGTTTTTGGTTCTTAGGCTTGTTTGGTTGTTTCACCTTAGTTCTTTAAAACCATGTTCCTTAATGTTTCTCCTTTGTGATATGATGCTTATATTTTGGATGTACAGGGTTCCTGATCCCTTCAAAATCTAGTTTATTACCATATCTAATAAAAAAATGAATATACCTAGTATTGTAAGAAAATATACAGTCCCAACATCATAGTACTCGACACACACATACCCCGACCCCAAAAAGTGCTCGAAACATAATCATAATATAATAAAAGGAATTCCCAACCATACACATATATAGTTTTCATTTAACTAAAGACCACAATTGGAACAACACCGTGTCGAGATGAGACCTAACATCACATAATCAATTAGGAGCATCAAGCCTCAATGACATAAAAACATAACTAGACTCACATCATTACTTAGGAATCATAAATACCAACTCCATATACCTCCCAATCTCCATAATCCTCTTACAAAAACTCCATATACCTCCCAAACAATAAAATGAATACAATTTTTCCTTTTATCCCCATTAAAGAGGCTAGTCATCCTATGACCCTAAGAACATAGAGTCCAAGCACCTCTAACCCAAGTGACATAATAACTTGTAGTTTGAAAACCACACTAGTTATCTATAACTCCTTGGGGCATGCCCCCATACAATGAAGCGGGCCCATAGGTGCAATGAATCTATAGTGAACTCATGTACATATTACAATAGATAAAAAACAACATTAGAACCATCATGCCAAAAAAAAAAGAAAATTGCCAAGTGGGATCAAATTCAATCACTTTGGGATAAGCGAGAAGATAAATTTAAAACTAAACTAGTAAAATTTCAATTCAAATTCAAATCTCAATGTAAAAAAAATAGCTTATTAGCCATAGTTAGTGTAAGAAACCATTATGTTAGTACAAATCAAATGAAATGCCCAAAACTATAAGTACTAACTAAACCAAAAATTAAATAGAAAAATATGTTGGCTCTAGGAAAAGGAAGAGAAAATAAAAGTAAAATTTATCAATAAAATAAATACATAAATATCATATCAAAAGCTCTATGTGGCCTTATACGGGCACCAAAGGGGTACTCATCAAGTTTTTGGCACTCGGATATCAATCCCTAACTCTCAAAATATATAACAAATGATGTAACATCATAAGTACATAAGATATCATCTAGCATCGAGTGTGCATCTTAGAATCTGATAAGATCATCGAACCTTGTATGACATCGAGTGTGACTCGGAAAATAACATAATAACTGAACAAATAATATAACTATTATAATATTGATCTAAATCATCCTTCTAAACTCGTATAAGGCTCAAAATAAGTGGTATCATGTAGGATTTTTCTATGGATAACCCATATAGGAGAGAGAATTTAAGCCAAGCAGGATGGTGCACATTCCACAATATAGTGAGAAATATCTAAGTATACTAAACATATAGAATTTGGTTTTATTCTACATTAGACTCCACTTCCAAACTTTACTTGGCGCATGGTTATGGGTACTTGAACACACATCTTCTCTCTCCATACATACACTTTTAACCAATTTATTCCCTTAGGTTTGGTGAGTGTAAGGTACACAACATAACACATAACTACATTACTAACACAATGATAATTTAATCACAACAACCATAACATCTTACGCATGGTATATTTGTGGTTATAACATAACATCATTTCCACAACTCATAACAAGTCACATTTCTTCATAACACAGCAAAATTTTTATGTACAATACAATAATTATCATAATATCATTATATGCCCCCAATTCATGACATGAATCCATCACATAATGCATGAAACATATGTATGATGAACATAGTGACTAAGATCACAACATAAAAATAATTACAATACAACATGGTGACACAACATGATACATCACAATATGCTACAATTCACTATGAAGAAATTTTTTCATACACCACATTAGCACACATACAATATCAAAGAATAATGAAGCACTAAAAACATTCGTAGTCCACAATAACATTTCTTTCAAACTACAAGGTGGCACATCACACATGAAATTTTCATTGAATTCACAAAAGAGAGAGTGAATACTCTCATCATGAAACACATCAACATCGGAAAGGCGTCTACACTAAGTGTTATGCACAATTGGTGCATTCATATAATCACAAGTACAATGCTTGTAATATTACAACATAGTATCACATTATTGTTACATATCATCCACCATCATGCATCATCATCACAACACCAACTATCCCAAAGGCCTGAGAGCATGAGCCTCCACTCTGATACTAAATATCATGCAAAAAAATTACACATACAATTACAACAATAAAAATACTAAATTATTTCTTTAACTTGGAGTAACAACTGCCTAATAATGAAAGAGACATCAGTCTTACAAAGACCATATTCTTGAGAATATATTTTTGCTTTTTGTACCATTTTCCACCCTTCTGAAACTTCCTCAATATGAAGAATGACATCATTAGTAGATATGCCATTTTTTCCACAAGAAAATGAGGAAGGATATTTCCCTTAGTCGCATTACATCTAGTTGGTACAACAATTTTGGTTTTGAATTACATATTTTGTGTTCTCCATGTTTCCACCAATGTGAATTTCTGAAAGAGGAGTTTATGATACAAATTCAAACACATAGTCTAAATCTACATTTGAATTTAAATCATCCTAGGCATAAAAAACCAAATGTTTTGGGAGGGCATCTTTCCACCAATTGTTTCTCTTTTTTGGGCTTTTCCATCCCACATTCTGAAGTAGTGTGATCTAAAGAGAAACACCATCTACATCTGAAAGGTAAAATTTCATAGTCTAATGGTTAATACCTTGTTATTATTTGCACATTAAGTTCAATGTTTGCAAGAATGTATTTAGAAGTGTCCAGTTCAACAAAAATTATGGCATAGGTAGTATGGGTGAAGTCGATAGTTTGGGAGTCAATATGAAGAATATTTCCCAAAACATTGAAAAGGAGACTAGAAAATCATGACTCCCAAATTATAAAGGTAAATCAGAAAACATAATCTAAATAGGACTATAAGATAAGGATTACGTGAGTGGGTTAAAAAAGAGGAACCAGGGTTTTAAGACTAGGTATCGTGATTTAAAAACAAAAATTTTAGATGGTATGGTTTTTTTGTCATCTCTCGAAGAAAAATGTGATAAAACTTCCTTTTACACAAGGTTAAAGATATAACCTTAAATAAAGGAGAAAGATTAAGTATTTAGAGATCCATGGATGTAGGATTGGTAGACTAGGCCATAGACCGTTGAATCTATAGATCAATGAGTTCTCCTGGAAATAGATTTTAGATTCAATGACTTCCTCACAAGCGGTGATGTAGGGGGTAATATTAGCGGGGTCCATGGGGAAAATCCTTATTTTAAATGCATCTCTGAATGAATAGTCACGAATAGATCCATAATTATGAACATAACCTAGAAAGGGTGAGGCATTAGTAGGAGGAAGGGTGTTACATAGCAACCCACAAATAGATTCTTCAGGGGAAAGATCAAGTGATATTTATGCATGGTCAGTGTAGGGTCTTCCTATCCAAAAAATCCAAAGGAAATAATGTCACCTAGGACTTGAGTATTAGAATCCAATGATAATTTACAACTATGCTCAAGGGAGGAAAAACCTTTCGTTCTGATGAGAGGGTGCAAGAGGTAAAGCATCGACATAGGAGGAAGTAGAAGGAGAATCATCACCTCAATGAGAAGGAGCAAAATGACCACCGGGGAGGCACTAGCCATAACCACATCATGAGAAGGAGTCCTACCAAAGTACCCAACCTTCTTAGAGCTCGATTAAATTCCATCGCTACTATCACCCTATGTAGATTTAGGGAATTCCATAGGGTTTGAGTAAACATTACGAGGACTTATTTTAGGGATCATTTTAGAATGTATTTTATAGTTAAGGATCATTAATAAAATTCATGTATTTGTGGTAAATGTTGTGAGGTCTCATTTTAAGGAGTATGAGCTCGTCGACGGCGACCACAACAACCTATAACGGGATCATCAGGATCCATGACAACGACCACTAGAGTATTTGCATGAGCATGCGGCCGCTTCTAATTGGATGGGACATTGTAGTTGTTATGGGTGCGGTGTATTTGGGAATTATTGGAGAGAGTGTCTTCAAAACCCTAATAACAAGCATAAGTAATTGGTTTGGAGCCTACTTTAGGAGATATGGCTAGGAGCCACATGATATATGCAGTGGTCGAGAACCACCAGGAAGAGCACCAAAGCATGGTGATTGAGATGACAGGTAGCATTGATGGCATTTCTATTCCTGTTTTATTTGATTTAGGTTCTTCATATTCATTTATTTCTCCATTTGTAGTAGAGCGATGCAAGATGGTGGTAGTTAGGAAGAGCCATAGTTGGGATGTGGAGATGGCTTTTGGATCTAATCTCACAGTGGACTCCTTAGTCAAGGAGTACATAGTTTACCTAGGACCCTTTTCCACGACCTTGGATCTTCGTATCCTTCTATTGGGTTCCTATGGAATTATTCTAGGAATGGATTGGTTATCTACACATAGGGAAAGATATTTTTTTTTTACAGTGAAGGTAATATCATGTGTGGATGATTTGAGAGTGGAGTTAGCGATAGTAAGATTTAGGAGACCCACCTCTATACGTACCATATCTACTATGCGACTTAAGTAGTGTGTGTGAAAAAGTTGCCAATTGTATGTTGTCATGGTTAGAGAAAAATTAGAGGATGTGTCTAGTGGGCCATCACCTAATGATCATATTATCTTGAGGGATTTTTATGATTTCTTTCTAGGGGATCTAATAAGGTTACCTCCCCACATGAGATAGATATTCACAATGATCTCATTCTGGGATCGAGATCCTATCTCATGAGAACCTTATAAGATGACTACCCTTGAGCTTTGTGAGCTCAATTTGCATCTTGAGGGACTTATAGAAAATGCCTAATCCATCCTAGTGTAACCCCTTGGGGTTCACATGTGATTTTGTAAAGAAGAAGGATGGATCTCTGCATTTTTGTATTAATTATCGTCAGGTGAACAAAGTAATGATAAACAATCGTTACTCCTACGTATTTATGATTTTTTTAATCGATGAATGAGCCGGAGTATTTTCTAAGATAGATATTAATTACGGATACCATCAGCTAAGGATCATAGAGGTAGATATTCATAAGACAACCTTACATTAGAGATATGGTAGCTATGAGTTCATAGTAGTGCCTATTGGTCGGAAAATGCCCCCATAGTAGTCATGATTTTGATGAATGGGGTATTCTAGGAAATTTTGGATTTCTTCATGATTATTTTTCTTGATGGAATTTTGATTTACTCACACGCTAGGAGCACGAGGAGCACATTCACTAGGTTTTGTCTTTGTCTTCATGGGTAGTAGCTTTATGGGAACCTAGAGAAGTGTTCATTATTTTAGTCAGTACAAAGATACTAGTGTCACATCATTTTTGGGGAAGGTATCGTAGTTGATCCTTCCAAGATTTAAGCTAATATGGATTATCCCATGCTAACTAGTGTGACCAAAGTGCGATTTCATGGGGTTGGTATGTTATTATAGGATATTTTTCATGAATTTTTTTGATTGTGCCCCATCACTTCCCTTCAATAGAAAGGGAAGAAGTTTGTTTGGTCCAAAAAATGTGAGTAGGCCTTCAATACCCTGAAGGGATGCCTTACATCAACACCAATTCTTGCAGTGCTAGATCCGCATGCAAAGTTCTACATTTACACAGATGCTTCCTGGCGGGACTAGGAGGTGTATTGATGCAGGATGGCCATGTTCTTGCCTTTGAGTATTGAAAACTCAAAGATCATGAGCTCAATTATATGACTCATGACCTTGATTTTGCAGCAGTTGTGCATGCTTTGGTTCAATGGAGACATTTCCTTCTTGGAAGGAGATTTATACTAAGGATTGATCACTTGAGTCTTCGTCACCTCTTCACACAACCTAATCTCAATGCTCACGGTAGCATTGGATGTATTTGCTATGAAAGTATGACATGGAGATAGAAAATGTGAAGGGGAAAGATAAAATTTTTTTCGACACTCTAAGTAGATGGATACATTTTTCTTTGGCTACTTCGGTGAGTAAAGATTTGTGGAGCTTCGAGTTTACAACAACTTCCTTGTGATATTCTTCTACCTTGCTGCCAGATCGGAGATTGAGTCTCGAGACCCTTGAGGGGAAGTTTGATGGTTTTATAGTTGATTTAGATGGGCTTCATAGACACACATAGGCCAAATCTATGTACCTTGGGATGGATATTTGAGATACGATATCTTGGCAGAGGCTCATCATTCACCTTATTTAGCCCATCTAGGGGTGACAAAGATGCATGCCACCTTGAGAAAATTTAGCATTGGAGAGGTCTTTAGAGAGATGTAGCTTAGTTTGTGTCATACTATTTAGAGTGTTAGAGGGTGAAGGCCGACCATTAACATCCATATGGCCTACTTTACCTACATGTTATTCCAGAGTGGAAATGGGACACCATTTCCATAGATTTCATAGTAGGGCTACCAACATCGAGATTACACCATGATGCCATCATGGTTACGGTGGATAGATTGATGAAATTTGCTAATTTTTCTCTAGTGAAGACCACCTATACAGCTAGTGCGATGGCGAGTATACTGGATGATATTGTTAGACTGCATGGGATTCCACAGAAGATCATCTATGACCACGATCCCTTATACACATCACACTTTTGGACTACCATGTAGCAGGCCCTTGGGATGAGTATCAACTTTAGCATAACCTATCATCTAGAGATGGACAGGATTAGAGCAGAGCGGGTGAAGCATATTTTAGAGGAAATGCTTCAGATATATGTCATGGATCATTACTCGAAGTGGGAGGATTACTTGTATTTGGTGGATTTTTCCTACTATAACAGCTTTTAAAGTTCTATTTGGATGGCACCATTTCAAGAACTTTATGGTAGGGAGTGCAAAACAACTTTGAGTTGGGATAGACTTGAGGATAGAGTATCTATTGGGCCTGAATTTGTTATTGGACATGGAGAAATAGGTTGTTTCTATTCGTCAGAGGTTCCAAGAGGCTCAAGATATGTAGAATTATGTAGATCAAAGGAGAGTCAACCATAGTTATGAGGTGGGCATGAAGGTGTTTCTTTGTTTCATACCTCATAAGAATCCTACTCATTACGGAAAAGGCTCTAAATTGTATCCTAGATTCGTGGGTCCATTTGAGATCCTGGAGTGGATTGGTCCCTTAGCTTATCATCTAGCCTTGCCACCCAACTTCTCTCGCATCTAAGATTTGTTTCACGTATTTTTTCTTAGGATATATATCCCGTATCCATCTCATGTATTGTATTAGACCGCATTGATGGTGCAGGAGTAGGGGTAGATGATGGTGGAGCCCGTGCATATTTTAGAGCACATGACCCTAGGCCTTTGAGGCCAAGAGATTGATTAGGTGTGATTCCAGTGGGATAGGTCCGATGATATTGTTCTTACTTGGGAGTATGTTACGATTCTACGAGTTCGGTTCCCAAACCTATTTCAGTGACTTCAAGGAGGAATTTGAGTCTAATTAAGGGGAGGGGGGAATAGTGCCCACTCCTCTTCGACACTTATTATATTTTGATTTCTATTACTATTGACTATAGACATGGATGTTATTATATCATTTAGGTTTAGCATGGTGTTATATGATAGAAATATTGTGACTATTGATGGATTGTGATTCATGATATGATTTATGTGGATTCCTATAGAAATAGATAGACATTTTATATTGATGATGATTATGTTTTGTTAACATATATATTACGATATTCGAGAATTTGATAGCGGAACAAGATTTTATGAATTGAGCCACTATGTCTTAAGAATACAGAGCACGCGCCTTTATATAGGCCGAGAGGGAGGCAACCGTGGGAAAAACGGTTATAGAACAGACCACTAACAAATATAAACAAATGTATTAACTATCTAACATTCCCCCCCTTAATACATTGCTCTTACAAATGTACCCCCTAAATAAATCAAACTTCACCTTGCCGAGAGGCTTGGTGAGAATATCTGCAATCTGAGAATCAGTAGGGCAGTACTGGAGCTGAATTTGGTGGTTCAAGACCTGCTCACGAATGTAGTGACATTCGACCTCAATATGCTTTGTTCATTCATGGAAAACAGGATTCTTCACAAGCTTCAACACACCTTGATTGTCACAGTGAATGATGGGAGGTTTCTCTTCAGGAATCCCTATATCTGCAAGAATGCGACGTAACCAAATTGCTTCGCACACAGCTCCTCGTGCGGTAGCGGTATTCAGCCTCAGTGGATGAGAGAGCAACAACAGTTTGCTTCTTGCTAATCCACGAGATAGGTCCAGATCCAAGATGAAAAACATATCCTGAAGTGGATTTCCTGTCATCAACGGATCCTGCATAGTCCGAGTCTGTATATCCCTGTAAGAAGAACTGAGTGTTCTTCTGATACTCCAGACCAAAGTCAACTGTACCTCGGACATATCTCAACACATGCTTTGCTGCTATCCAATGACATTTCTTTGGCTCCTGCATAAATCTGGCGAGATAGCTCACTAAAGCAAAGATCAGTGCAGTATAAGTCAAGTAAATGAGACTCCCCACAAGTTGCTGTAGTGAGTGCCATCTACTGTGGTGAATCACGGAATCTAGATAATTGCAAACCTTTTTCCATAGGTGTGGACATTGGTTTACAATCTGACATTCCATACTTTTCCAGGAGTGTCTTGGCATATTTCATCTGGGAGATGAAGATATGATTCTTCTTCTGCCATATCTCTAAGCCAAGACAATAGTGAAGTAGCCCCAAATCGGTCATGTCAAAGGATTTCTTCAGATCATTCTTTACATCATCTACAAGATTGTCAGAACTTCTGTGATCACAAGATCATCTACGTACAAAACCAGAATGACAATCTCTGTTCCTACCTTCTTGATATACAAATTTGTATATGAGGGGCTACGAGTGAATCCATGCTGCAATAGGTGATCATCAATTTTTATATACCATGCCCTAGGTGCTTGTTTAAGTCCATAGAGAGACTTTATCAGACGACATACCTTGTGTGGTTGATGCTCGTCTACAAACCCTTCAGGTTGGGCCATGTACACTTCTTCTTGTAGATCACCATTTAGAAAAGCACTCTTGACATCCATCTGCTGAAGTTTCCATCCATTTTGTCTTGCCAGTGCACAAACAACTCTGATGGTTTTGATCTTTGCAGTGGGTGCAAAGGTCTCGTCATAGTCAATTCCTTCTTGTTGAGCATAACCCTTTGCAACAAGTCATGCTTTGTGTTTGTCGATTGAACCATCTGCCTTATATTTTGTTTTGAAAATCCATTTGCAGCCAATGGATTTCTTACCTGGAGGCAGATCGACAAGTTCCCACGTCCATTGAATCGGGAATCATATTCAGCATCCATAGCTTGTTTCCACTTGTGGTTGGTCTAATGCCTCACGAATAGTGTCAGGTTCGGTGCTCTCAACAACTGAACTCATGAGTGTAAAATTTACCTCATGTCTAGCTTGACTTCGTGTTCTAACTCCCGTAGAAGTACCAGGAAGTGAGTTCAGGTGTGCATCCCGATAGTACTCTGGACCCATTTCGGACGTTGGCTGCTGATGTGAAGATGTGTTTTCCGGTGTGTGGCAAGATCAACAAACAAGTCTCCACTCATCTCTTCTTCTCTCTGAGAAGAATCATCTTGCTCATCATCTGGATGTGTGAGAAATCTATGTGACGAGGTCGGTACTGGATCTCCATTGTGTGGCAAGGAGTCAAAGGACGACTCATCACATACCACATCTCGACTCTCGTAGATCTTCTTCATCTCAGGATCCATGAGATGATATGCCTTTGAGGTAGTACTATACCCCAAGAAAAGACATGGCAGTGTCTTTGGATCGATCTTCTTCCTTCTCTTATCTGGAACATGCATATATGCAGTACAACCAAAAACTCTCAAATGATGAATAGAAGGTTTACGACCAGTCCATACCTCTTCCGGTGTCTTGTTACGTAAGATCTTCTTGGGTGCCGGTTGAGTAAATACACTCTGCTGCCTGGGTGCTTACGCCTAAACCCGATCCTCCAACTTGGTGGTCGAGAGCATATAATGAGCCATCTCCATGTGATCCTGTTGTGGCGCTCGAAAATCCCGTTCATTGGGCGTGTAGGGAGCGATCAAATGTTGCTAAATGCCATCTTTGCTTGGGTATGCTAAGAACTTATTTGACACAAATTCCCCCTCGATCTAAGCGGAGGAGAAGAAGAGGCTTCCCAGACTGCCTGGTGGCTTGCTGGTAGAAGGTTTGGAAATTTGCAAGTGCCTCACTCTTCTTCCGAAGGAAATATACCCACATTTTCCATGAGTAATCATCAATGATGAGCTGAAAGTATGCAAAACCTTGAAAGCTAGCTGGCAGAGGTCCGCACAGATCGGTGTGAACGACCTGAAGAGGCTCTGTAGAATGATAAGAGCTCTGTTTGAATGGACCTCTATGTTGTTTTCCCGCAAGACATCCCGAGCAAACAGGTAAGGAATGGGAGAGTGGAGGAAGCCCTCTTACCATTTCCTTCGCACTGAGTTGATGCAGAGCCCCGACAGAAAGATGACCATATCGAAAGTTCCAAAGTGCAATGGACTCTGCTATTGATGCGGAGAGAGAGCAACGCTAGATGAAGTGACCGCATCCGGTGCAAATAGACGACACTTCGAAATGTGTGAGCAATGACCGATTCTCCTGAAAATGATGCGGGACTTGACCCCTTTCTCAACAAAGAATTCAACCCACATTCTATGGTTAAGAAGTTGACTTACGGATAAAAGATTTGAAGTCAAACACGGAACATAGATCACCTTTGTGAGTGTACATCTTCGTGTCCCAAGAGGAATGATGACATCACCAATCCCCTGCTGCAATATACTCTTGATTGTCTGCAATGGTGATCCGATCTCCTATGGGCCGGTCACTCAGTATGAAACAACTTCTTGTTACCGAGTCATGTGTTTGTTAGCTTTGAATCAATCAACCGGACATCTTCGATGTTTGTGAAGTCTGTGAGACTAGAACAATGTCGAGATTGAGTCGTATCTGGTACCTCTTCATCGGAGGTGGCAGCCATCTTCACAGCGGCCACCACAGGCCACCCCGAAGCAACATAATCACAAGGCAGATTGGTGGTGCCACATTTGCTCCACGGATACGCACACCACTACTACTGGCCCATTATTACAACGGCAGTCGCATTCATAAAATCTTCTCGTGTCCGCCTATCATTGGTATCGAGCACGTGCCTTTATATAGGCCGAGAGGGAGGCAACCGTGGGAAAAATGGTTATAGAACAGACCACTAACAAATATAAACAAATGTATTAACTATCTAACAGAATTATCGTAATGTTGACTATGAAATAGCTTTTGAACTAATCATGTAATCTTGTTGATATAGATAAAATATAGAATTGAGATATTGTTGAAATTTTAGACAAATGATAACATTGTTTAATTGATATGATGATTTAGCTATATAAGGATGGTTATTGATTTATGTGCGTATATTTTATATTGGATGTTTTGATGCGGCCATGAGGCGAAGGAGATATTGTGTGATTTTGTAGGTAATTATATCACAATAATCAAAGGGGGTTGGATACCAACCACAACGAAATCTTGGATGGATCTGATGATGCTCACCGTGGCAACTCATGTAATGTTTTATGATTGTTTTAATTTTTTAGGGGGTCCCCATGGGGGTATGACCTCAAATTGTGACCATTGGTCATGTGTGTAATTCTTTCCCTTTTTATTTTATTTATTGTAGAGTAAGTGATTTATTTGTGATGTATTTATTTAATCATTGTTGATTAAAGTGTTTTTATTATGTAATTAAATCATGTTATTAAGTTACTTGGGGATGTGACAAATGGAATCATTTAGTAGAGTTGTTGGTCTTTTGGACTATGTGATTTTGATTGAGTGTAAGTTACCTTGAGTGTTATACACTCTTCCTTACCTTGGAATTTCGGATTTGGCCTTAAGCACCATTTTTGGAGGCTCATGGGACAATATAAGCTTGTCCCACACCTCTTAATTTTATATACCAACCCTACCTATGCATTGGGGGGTCAAATTTAGACCCCATTAGTTGTTTTATAAGAAAAGAAGTAATATTAATTGTACTTTTCTTAGACGGGTTTTTAATTTTGTCCTTAGGGGGTGTGGGTTTGGATTGTGTGTGTAAGATATGTGTCATTCCTCTTAACCACCAATTTATTGTGCATTGGGGTTGAGGTATGAATTGTGATGTGGAGTTGAGGATGAGTGATTTGGCATCCTACATGGAGCCACATCACCCTCCTCCTTCCTTTTTCTATATATGCAAGTTTATTTGTTTGTTTTGGGGTTACTTCATTCATTTGTGCTCTTGTATTTTTGGGAGTTAGAAAATTTTAGAGTGCTTATTGAATTCTTGGAGCTTGTTGGAGTTGGATTGAGCTTGAAGGATCTTGGAGTGTGATTCCTTGATCAATTTCTTACCATGGAAAGGTAGGAGCTACACTTCATTTACTTGTTTGTTTTATATGTGTATATTGCATGTATGTGAATGTTTTGTATACTTGTTAGGTTCTTGGGTAGAATGCCTAAGTATGGAATAGGAGAAGGCTATGGAGATCTTATATGTAGGGAGGAATAATATTTTATTTCATGTTTTGGGAGGGAGATGGTTTGGGTCCCCCACCTTCGTTAAGAGAATGCTTGCATTACTTATTTGGTTCTTTTGAGGAGACATAAGAGATTGTATGGAGGCATAAGAGAATGTGGGAGGGATAAGATGATCTTGAGGGAGGAATAAGAGTTTTGTAGGGGTTTTTAGTTATGTTTTTAAGGGTTTTAAGATGGTCACTAATCCCATTGGGAGACATAAGTGATATCCCCATTGATCCTTCCTCCATTGTCTTTGTATTTTCAAGACTTGTGTATTTTGATAGTCTCGTGTTTATGATTATATCTTACATTAAACGTGTTTTGAAATAGTTGTTAAATATTTTATTGTGATCGGAATATTTTTGATAGTTACCATGAGTTACATCCATCATTTATTGCATTTTGGTTGGGGCTCGGGAGCCAATGAGGAGGATAGCTTCTTATCCTCATTGGATTATTAGTTGGGTGGAGAGTGTTGCCTCTCCTTCACTTTTGTTGTTGTGATCATGGTGAAGAAATGGTGGAGCTCTTGAAGAAGAATTGGCACTTGGATCACTTGTAGAAGACTAAGAAATCCTTCCTTGTGAGAGAACCTTTCTTGTAATCCCCAGTTAAGGTGGAAGACTAGTAGATTGTATTGAAAGAAAAGTTGTATTATATATTTTTTTATTAAGTTGTAATATCATATTTGAAGAAAGATCATTAAAATAATGTGTATTTTCCTTTCTCTTCAAATTTTTGTATGTAAAGGAATGAATTAGAATGGATATCATGTTTAAATTTTACCTTGTGTTGAAAGAAAAGAAAGTTGTAAATTTTAATGTTTGATCACAAAATGAATTGGAAATGTTGTCATAGCTTTATTTTGGTTTGAAACAGTTAAAAACTCTCTAGTTTTGATATATGTAAAGTTAAATTTATCTCTTGATATCTATTTTCCTTCAAACATTCTTTTTAGAGCTCTCGGCCTACACAATGACCGGTACTAGTCAATCTAAATCGGCGTTGGTGTACATAGTACTGGCATTGGTCATTGTTTCATGTTTATAGTTTTGAAATTTTAACTCCTAGCTTAGATTTCAACTTAAATGATATTATGACTTGCTCGACAACCCAAATTTAATGTATGATTGTTGGAAATTGCATAAAGATAAGTGTGAACCACAAAATGTAAAAGATATGTTAAAATTTATAAATTAGACTCATTTGTGATACTGCAAGCATTTGGCGATCATCATCATCAACATTACTATGCCTGACATCGGTCACTATATACTGTGTAAATTTTAATTCTTCAAACTTGACCGGCATTTTGTTGCTTTTGTTTGAATCAGATACCTTTGAGACTGTTATGTTATCAGGAAATGGAATAATAAGTTACTCCTGGTACAAATCTAATATCCTTTGCATTTAAAATAATAATAATCTAAAATATAATGATGCCTCGAAACTAGTGCCAGTAGTGGAGCGCGTCGGTAGCATAGATGTTACCTCATTCATTCAAGAGACTGTCTTCGCTCACCTCTACGTGGATTGTTTTAAAAAAAAACATATTTCCGACCAAACCATTGGCTCTTATGGATCTAAACTTCACCTAAAGGTAGATCCATCCTGTGTGGGCCATGTATGCTTGTTTGGACCCATACTCCAACCTACATAAAGGGATTTAAATACATTAAACTCTTGATCTAAAAATGGGTTTCTTCCCCATCAATGAAAAATTAAAAAAAAAATAGAGAACTAATCAATAATAGATCTCAAACCAGATCTAGGATGTATGTTTGCATTGAAATTAGATAGCTAAGAATACATGATTTAATCTAAGACTCAACTATTCTGAAGGAGGAGCCAATGGATGGAATAGCCTTCTTCTTAAACATATATTCCAAGGGGACTCTTTCATGAATTTCATTGATCCATGGCATCCACTCCTTCAACCTGCAAACCAAAGAGAAACAAATGAATGAGCTTAGGGTAAGAAATGCTTAAGAAGACTCCCTTAAGGATGATTAGGGTTTCTTTAGGGTAGATCTAATCTTGTGGTCCCTATTGATTTGATCCAGGGTTAAGAATCAACCCTACAATTGTTAAGTGAGCATATCCATATCATGGTTGTAAATTTTAATTAAATCAAATGTATGTGTAAATGTGTGAAAGGAGCCACTTAGGGCTCTAGTGTATTAAGTTAAAAATGTAACCCTTCTAGTAGGTTTTAGTGAATAATTCAATGGACATTAAAGAAAATAATTTAAGATAACTAAGGTAACTAGGGATAAGGGTTTATTAAATATGGATTGAATGTTAATTCCCAAGAGGGAAACTATTTAATCTAGTAAGATAAATTAATGGACACTTATCTAGTGATGATAATTAAATTGAAATTTGAACTGGATTAAGAATAGTAAATTATTAATCTAGACCAGATCTATCTTATGAAATGTAACTTTGCTGGTAATAATTCAATTAAATGTATATTAGAGTTTGACATCCTTGTAACTTAAAACAGAAAAATATATTTCTACAACTTTCCAGATAATTATATAAGCATTAATGTGGTTTTAGAACATCAAATTTGTGGGTGTTACAAATTGTAGATGATTTTCCAACATTTCGGAAAGTATTTAAATGGTTTATTAGTGAAGTTTTGTAACATTTTTAAGATACTAGTGTTTAAGGGAAATGTTCATCTAAATATGGGTGTTATTTTTATTCCATGTTTTATATTGTAAAAGTTGGATATCATGTTAAGAGAAATTGAATTTAATAGCTTATAGTGCAATTACTGTGTGCAATTGATTATCAAATAATTAGTGTGTTGTGTTTCTTGCCTCAAAAGTGTAATAAAGTGATCTAAATGAAATAGTCTACCCTAGTATAAAATTTGTGTATAACTACCCTTCCTATGTGATCCTTTGTAGCATAGAAAACTAAAACCTTAGAATGAACTTAAATCTTTATAATTGATAACACCCTTCAACTTAAGTAAATAAGATTCCAAGTTTGGGTTTCTCATCATAGCCTATATGCTTATTGGGATCGTTGTGAACCCATTAGTTAAGAATGACATGGTCAAACATCATCTAGAGTATGTGGCTCCCTTCCTAGGTTTTGTAATCATGTGTGTAGTAAGGGGAATGTGTTCTCCTAGGGTAGTGCCCCATAGGAAACCAACTTTAAAAATAGTGTAACATCCTCTTGGATGGACATACATGTTGAATCGAAAAGATCACCAGCTAAACTTAGAAGTCACCTTTAATAGTTGGGATCATAAATGAACTTGATACCCAATCTCGATAGTCATTTGGATTTTATGGTGCAATACCAAGAGTTAATTATGAAACTTAGTAACTTTTAGTTTATGATTAGTTGGTGAAAATATAGCCATAAGATGATGTGCTTGGAGAAAAGTGAAGTTTAGATCGCTCATATAACATGTTTAAACCATCTTGTGGCGAGAAAAGAGATCCACCTTGTGTAAAATCTAATGTTTACATTAACCTTTAAAAGATGAACTAGTCTATCTTGTTTCCCCACTAGTCCTATTAGGAATAGATTTATGATGTGAAACTATGTTATCATTTACTTAGAGATAAATCTCCTAAGATTGGGACTAGTAGTCTCATAACGATATAAATACCATTTTAGAAAATATGTTGAATAATTCATGGAAAAGGCATATGAACCTAATGACAGAAAAACCTATTAGGTAGGATGTAAAATGATACTCAGGAAACCTAATCTAGAAACAGATAAAATAAGGAAATATGTTTTCATGTTTAGAGCCTTTGAATCGTTAACAAATTGTTGTAGCATGTAACTATATTAAAAATTATAATTGACGTTTGGCTTTGGGAAGGGTAATCGTGAGATGTCATCCATAGGTAAAGTAAAACATGATTTTCCTTGTAATGTGATTAAATGCTCTTGTTGTGAATAAAGAACCTACATTGTATATAATACTTATTGTGTATTAGATCAATTACAAATTTATAAATGAATGAAAGAAACTTGACCCTAAATCCTTGAGAAAATATGTGAACCTTTCCTCCTTTGGGCTCACGCCCGTGTAATGCCCACTTCCTACGACACTTAGTTGATTATCATTTTAAGTTATGCAAACTTTGGATATGGACATGACTTATACTTATGTTGATTAGCATGATGTTTTGTGACTAGATGCATTTGGATTATGATTGGATTTTGTTTTCAATATGATCTACACTGACTCATGGACAGACTATTGATCTTGATATTATTTTTATATGGATATATTGCATGTGTTCTAACATTGAATTTCTTCGCCATGATGAGTAGAATGTAGTTGTTGAATTTACATTACTAAAATTTTGGATAATGATGAAATGCATAATTAAGTTGTGATTTAGACCTAGAAATAATGATTGCTTGAATTACATATAGATGTTAATAAATTTCATGCATATGGTTATTTTGGATATTTTGACATGGCCGCAAGGCCGAAGGAGGTATTTTGTATTTTGCAGGAAACACAACATGATCACAACCTAAAGGGGGATTGGGAACCAAACACAACATAATGCCGGTGGTTCTGACATTTGGTCATCAAGGCAACTAGTGAATTGTATTGTGTTACCTTTGTTCTTTTATGTGTTAAGAAAAATTCCCATGAGGGGGAAATTTTCTAATGTGACCAAGGGGGTAAGAATTTTATTTACTTGTTTTAACTTACTTTAGTAGGTGATTTTATTTGTGATATCTTTTTTTTAAATTTCTTTTGCTAAGTGTGTTTAGATTAAATTAACATCTTGTTTTAATTTTTAAGTTTTGGAGGGAAGTCTAGTGGGTGTAATTAATTTTGATGGTTGGCTCCTTGAGCCTTGTGTTTGCCTCTTGTATTGAATGCTTGTTTTGAGTGTTGACCACTCCAAATCCTTTGAAACTCGAATTTGAGATTTAGGGCAATTTTGGGGGACTTGTGGGACAAGTTGAACTTGTCCCACACTTCCCAAAACCCCTTACCAACCATATCTATGGGTTGGGAAGCCAAAAAGGGGATTATTTATTGTTTTGGGAAGGGAAATATGACTTTGGAGTGCATTTTTCTTCCATTTGCATTTATTTGTGCCTTAAGACACATGGGAAGGGATGGATGTGGAAAAGAGATGTCATTCAACCCAACCACCCATTTATGGTGTTTTGGGATTTGAGTTGACTAAAGGGAGGTGGTCTTGAGGATGTGTGATGTGGCATCCAACAAGGAGCCACATCACCCTCACTCTTCCTTTTGTCTATTTATGGAAACTTCCTCTCTTGTTGAGGGGGTTGGAGGTTTTTTTTTGTTGAAAGTTCTTTTGTTATTTTGGGAGAGGAAAGAATTGGGAGAAAGAAAAAGAAGGAGCTTGGACTTGCATGCTTGGGATTGTTTTGGAGGGAGCTTGGACAAAGCTTCTTGGTTTAGGCTTCTCCAATGGAGAGGTAGGAGACCTTCTCCCCTTTTTGCTTTCTTATTGTTATTGCTTCTATGCTAAAATTGTGAATAATGTATGTTACTTTTGTGTATTGTGAAAATGGATAGAGTGCTTAATGTGTAGTGTAGGAGAGGTCTATGGGAAAACTCATGAGGGAGGCATAAGAGTAGAATAGGATATTGTGGAGGGAGTTTGAGAGGGATGCCCATCTTGGGTAAGAATGTTCACATTCTTACCTTGTTCTTGAGGGAGCCATAAGAGGAGGGAGGCATAAGAGTATGGGAGGAAAAAGGGGTACTTGAGGGAGGCATAAGAGTCATAGGGGCTTGAGTTTTATTGTGGAGGGTTTTGGATGGGCATCTCATCTCAATTGGGAGGCATAAGGAAAACATTCCCATAGTTCCTTCTCTTGTTGGCTTGGATGAAAGCCTTGTTGTGAAATGTTTGGTGTTATTTGTGTGTCTCTTTGTTTCTTCTATTTTTTTGCTTTGAATGTTGTGAAGAAATTGTATTGTGGAAGCAAGTATTGTTGCCTTGAGTTGGAGACCACCCTTTCATTGTGTTGTGTTTGGGGCTCGGGGGTCAATGGAGGAGATTGCTTCTCTCCTCCATTGAGTTTTGGTTGGGAGGAGAGTGTTGCCTCTCCCCCTATCTTGGTTGTGATTTGAGCTACTTGGAACTTGGAGCATGGATGAAGAACACCTTGGAGCTTGTGAAGACTCTTTCCATTTCCCTTACATATTTTATTTTGTTGTAAATTTGTATGTGAAAGAGAGTTGTATCATCTTGTTTTTCATTTAAAAATAAAGGACATTGTAATCCATATTGTATCAAAAGTTACATGGTTGAATGCAAATTCTACTTGTAAGATGTTTACATTATTGAGAAAATTGTAAGGAAATAAAGAGATGACATGTACAAAAGGGCTTGTGAAAATCTTGTGATTATACTATTGGGGAAGTTTGTTGTAGATTCCATCTTGTGAAATGCTAGTTTTATTTCATTGTATTAATCAAATGGTATGTGTTACAAAAGCTAGCTTCCTTTTGTTGATAGATAGAAATTTGAACACCATTACTTTCAATTTGGACAATAAATAGTTAAAATACTAAATTATAGTAAATATTTCTCATTTTTGGAACTCATTGCAAACTATATTCAACCTTGTTGGTGAAATAAAACTTTCTTGTTTCTACCTTACATACAATAATTATCAATTTGTGAGGAAAAGAGGACTAAAACAAGTTTATAACTTGCCAATATTCCTTCTATATTTATTATTATTTTTAAAAAAATAAAATAGTATTTAATATTCTCAATAATTAAAATATTTTAATAATGATAAGATAAGTATTATTAAAATATATAAATTTTAATAAACTGCAAATTTCTTTTATTTATTTTTCAAAAAAATATTATGCCTTTCTCACATGTGTGTGTGTGTGTGTGTACTATATATATATATATATATATATATATATATATATATATATATATATATATATATATATATATATATATATATATATATATCTATGTATATATATATATATATATACATATATATATATAAATATATATATATATATCTATGTATATATATATATATATATACATATATATATATATACATATATATATATATATATATATATATATATGTATATATATATGTATGTATATATGTATGTATATATATATACATACATATATATATATATATGTATATATATATATATACATATATATATACGTATACATATACATATATATATATATATACATATATATATACACACACACACATATATATATATATATAGTATATATACATACATACATATATATATATATATATGTATATATAGTATATATACATACATATATATATATGTATATATATATACACGCAATTAAAAAAAAAAGAATAAAAGAAATAAGTTTTTAACCGTTTTTTTTTTTTTTGAAGCGGCTGTACATAGGCCGCGGCATGTCCCATAGTGCTGCCTGAAAATTGGGGGAGGGCGCCACCCCACCCCCAACCCATTTACCATATGGGGTGGGGATGGGGTCGGCGCCCCTCCCCCCAATAAACTGTCCCATAAAACAATACACATCAAACCCTTTTTGTTTATTATTACAAAAAACGCGGCCGGGGTGATTACGGCCTATGCACGGCCATACCTTGCGCGGCTGTGTAAATCCGCGCCTCCTCGGCCCTTCTACGGCCACAGACACCTTTATCTCTTATATATATATATATATATATATATATATATATAGACACACACACACACACACACACACACACACAGATATATACATACATACATACATACATACATACATACATACATACATACATACATATATATATATATATGTATATGAATATATATGTATATATATCGAATCCGCGCGCCCAGGATTTGGGGAAATCCAAAACAACCCAAACCAGGTCAGATCTACAAAAAAACTCCTCCATTAAAGCTTGAGCCAAAGAAAAATTTGTTGAGAAGAGTTCCCATGGCTGTAATGGCCTCCATAGATGGAGCTTCTTCCTCCTTCTCCCTTAACCTGCAAGTGAAAATAAAATAAAAAGGAAATGAGAGCTTTGGGTGTAGGAAGGAAATAAAACAAAAGGGATTAAAAAATAATAATAAGGAAATCCATAAGGATTTCTAGGGTTTCCTTGCCCAACCTAGATCTAAGGGTGGGGAGAAAATAGATCCAATGGTGGAGGATATATCCTACACCACTTAAGTGATGGGCTTCTTTTGGTGGGAATTAGAAAGATAAATAGAAATAAAAGGGGGGAGAATTTAGCAAAAGTTGTGCACACTTGACCCTCTAAGCAAGTAATTAACTATTTTATTTGTATGACCTTGGACTACAAGACTTTAGGTCTTTGCATTATTAAATTTTAATATTTAATTAAGGGTCCTTAAATAATTTAATCCAACCGGGATTAATGGAGCCTTGTGGAAAAGCTAACGAAGTCTCTTAATTAAAACTCTAGGACCTTGTTGAGGAAGGTAACAAAGATGTAATTGAATTTGAAATTTGAGGCGAGTTTTAATTGATTGATAATTTTCTCCGACGCCTCAACTGTACATCCTCTTGTAACCTGAACCTAATAAAAAAAAATTATTTCATAATTTTCTCTCTCTAAACCTGTTTTGTTTTGGCCTCATGCGAGTAGTTTCTCATGGCGTTACACGCTAGTTCGGTTGCATAAGCGAGGTATGATACTAGATCAAGATGTACGTCCTTATGAGTGAGCTCTAAGGATATACATAGTAGCCATGTGTGTATGTAAATAGCCTTGTGTGTAAATAAATATCCTATTAACAAATGAACAAATTAAACAAGTAATTGAAATAATGTAGATGATCCTTATTCAATGAGTTACATCGTAAGTTAAATGTTAAACAATATAAAAGGAAATCTAGCAACATGAAAAGGAATGTATGATTCACATATTATGAGTCTTTCTAGAATTTAAGTTAAAGATTGAATCATCATTATAATAACTGTGAAATTTGAAAAGAATGGTGTCGTGGGAAGAACCTATCTATAAGATTATATTATTGTTGAATCGTTATGTTGCACCTTGTCATCTGAAAAAAAAAAGTGTCCTTGATGTGCATCATGATGTTTCATGTCATCTATGTGGATTAATGTTTGTGCAAACATATCTTGTGTTGTGTGTTGTCCTAAGTGATTGCTTGTGTTTTCATGTATCAATCAATGTATGTCAAAAAAAAATTATTAAGGTATTTTTATTGTTGTAATTGTGTGTGTAAAGTGTGGCGTTACAAATACATACTCCATGCGAATGTTTTAGCAAAATTCCTCAAAGAAATGTGGACTCTTTGAAAGGTATGATTGTAGCATATGAAAAGAAACAAAATCTTGATAAAGATTCAAAATTTTCAAACAAATGTTTTTGTACACTTTCACAATTGTGAAGTATATAAAAAGTACATGCTTATTACAAAGGCTTTCAAATTATTTGTTTGAATTCAATTGACATGTGTAAATTTAGTCTTCGTAACCTTTTCTAGCACCCTGCCCTCATGTATTGGATTGAGAATTTTGCAACAGGGTATGGCCATCCATCCAAGTATAATCAAGAAAGAATATTTTCTTAGATGTTGTAGTTAAAAGTTCACTTGGAGATATGTATGGAAAATGTGGAAGGATATAGACAACATGTGAATTGTGTTACAAAGATCGTCAAGATATGAAGAAATTAAAAGTAATATTTATTCTTCATCAATACTTCATGTGTCAATCTTTGCGTCAATCTTTTTGCGAATGTAATGAAGATGACATTTATTATTAACCACCTTTAAATGCACTATTGTGACAGAACCTTAGTTTATGGAGTATAGACTATCTATAACATCAGTCTCATTATTCGAATTTTCACTTATCAATTTCATTATCATAACAAATATTGTATCATATATTGAACAAAAATTTAAATTCATTTATGATTTATTTCAACAATATTTCCACAAGCAACAGTTATAACTCAATAATAGCCCCGTTATTGCCAAAAATAAAATAAAAATTACATTGTAGAGAATGCCTATTAATATAGTTGTTCAATGTTATGTTTATGAACAAAGATTATCCATATCTGCAGATATTATAAATTTATATGTAAGAGTGGTCTCTATGTAAGAGTGGTCTCTAAGCATGAGGTTGAAAAATGACCAAAGACAAATACGCACACGTGGGACTTCCTTATCTTTTATACTGGTTAATAATATCTAAATGTTGTGTTGACTTAGAACATGCGTTACCATATAAATCCATTCCCTCGTAAAGGGTTTATCTAAATTTATTATTTTCAAACGGCAACGAAATATGCGCTCCTGACTGTGACTTCCATTAAGACGTATCTGAGGGCGGGGGAACTCTTTTCGCTGAATTTCCTTATCTTTTTCAACAAGCAAACGTCTCATTCAGGAAAAAATAAATAATGCATTCATTTACGACATGTCTTTGATGATGTATTTTGACCATTCCTGTTGACGCTCACTTCATTCCCATAAATCATTACACGGAGGGGAATCCACAGCCATTTCCTTGTTTGAATTTCTTCTCATTAGATACGGATTTATGGGCGGTTGTCTGTCTTGTCCAGAAATTCATCCCGCTGCCATGTTAATACTAGACGATGGCAGCCTTCGAGAATTTGTCGAGCCTGTGAAGGTAGCAGAGATTGTAAGAGAAATACCAGACTTGTTCGTCTGCCATTCCGATCGTATGGCCTTCGATGAGTATTTGAGTCCCCTTCCCGCAGATGTTGAACTGCAAGTGGGTCAAATCTATTTTCTCCTCCCTCTCATAAAATCTCGATATCCTCTGCCCGCATCGGACGTGGCTGCCTTGGCCGTAAAAGCTGCGGCTGCAATGCAAACCAGGAAGAAAAAGAAGAAGAAATGGCGGCGCTGTAAAATATCGCCTATGGTGCAGCACCATGTTTCGGAAGAAATCGATCATGGTAAGGAATCCGAAAGGTTGAAGTCGAGAAATATGAAGAACATGCAGTCGTGGAAAATGAAGCTTAGCCCAATACTGGAGGACTCTGGTTATTGATTTTATTATAAATCTGGTAATGGTACGTGAAACTCTAATCACATATTTAGAAAATTAAATGGTCAGCAAACCAATAGACCGTTTACCAACCAAGAGCTTATCTTCTCTAGCAGTATATATTTATACCACTGTATGTATTCATCGTTTCCAGTCTCTGGAAAGTGTCCTGCAACCATAGTTACCAAATAAGGTAACATTTCAATGAATTTCCGTTTTTTTCCGTTTTTTCTTATAGACCGTATAAAAACACGAAATTTCGGTAGAGTACTTTTTCCTTAAAAATTCAGAAACAAGAGATTTAAAATAATATATGTTATCACTTATTTATTATTAAGCCTCACAATAACATGTTTAAATGGAAAAATTTCAAGATTTTAAATTCAGCAGTGTAAGGTTTTTCTACTTATTTTTCAGAAGTATTTATATGATTCTCAGCAATTTAAGTCTTTAGAAGATGCGTAACAACCTAACTTGTAGAAATGGGTGACAACAGCTAGAGAAGTAACTGTGTTGCTGGTAAATTGTATTAAAAAAATGGAATACAATTACTATGTAGATTGTCTACCAACTGTTTGACAAAATACTCTGTAAAAAAATACTCAAATACAATTGTGATTCTGCGAATTATTTGACAAAATGTTGCAGAATACTAAGAAAATATAAGTAGTGATGAAGAAGAGCTATCATTCAACTGAGCATAAAATATTATCATACATTTTTGTATATGTAATTTACCGTATTTTTTTCCATATTTATCGTATTTTTTAATGGACCGTCTTTTTTCCATAATTTAAGTCGACCATTTAATACACTCCGTACGAAAGTTGCTACCTTACCTGCAACTATTTCAAGAATACAACATCGGGTGAGATGTGAACAACGCTTTGATAAAACGATAAAAACTGATTCCCCCGGTAGGCCTACCTGACATTATTCTATACTCAATGTCTCTGTGTACAAAAACCTTCCCTCCCCGAGGGAAAAAGTAGTAGTTTTGGGCAAATAATTTCCTTGACGTTCCCGCTGTCAAGTTTGTATATTGATGTGATCTTTTAAGCTTTTATTTTGAGGTGTGAAAGGAGTTTATGGTATTTGTATATTATCGGTTGTCTCTATCTCTATGGACACCTCATCTTTACGTGGTGGTTATTTTCCATGGTATATTGTCACTTCATAATTTAATCGGATTTCATTGCCCAATTACTATGGGTTGCTAAAACCATTGGAGGGTCAAGATGCTCATCCACTGTTTATGGTGGATTAAGAACATTCATTCCCTTTCATGTCAAAGCAAGTGGAACGGGTCTTACTTCTAACAAATAATTTTGAAAGAAATGTGAGTAGAAATGCAAACTAGTTTATGATGTATTATATTTAGAGTAAACGTTGTCTTGTGGTTTTACAAAGACAAACTACAATACATTACAATCACATTATAACCAATTTAATAAATAAATAAATGCAATTGTATAAATGAAGTTGTGCAGATTATAAAACTAATTTAATATAAGTTAATTCTTTACAAAAATTAGAGTTTATACAATCATATTTGATTTGTTATAGTTTTAGTTGTTGGTAGAAATAAGAGAAAAATGGGTTTAAAATGATTTATGAACAACTCTTAAAAGAAGAATGTTAATATTTTCATTGGATGAGACCAATTTTGAGTGGTATGAAAATTCTAGGTCTCTTACATGAAAATTCTTATGTATGTGCAATAACAAATTTAAATTTGTGAGTGTGTGGTCCCACTTGTTGTCCCAAAAATGCGATGCAAAATGAGAGGTGTGCGGTTTCCAATGATGGTTCATAAATAAATTCAACACTCCATTCGCGAACCCGTTTATAAAGAGACACGTAAGCCGTTTTTTGCCGCGTGGTGAAATTGAAAGTGTTGTGCGTTGTCCAAAATGCATGTTCACGCGAAATGGGTTCGCGCGAAACCCCATTCGCGCGAACCCCCTGTTCACATATTGGAGGCGCTGCGGAGAAAATCATTTTCCTCCGCCCCGTCTCCTTCGCGCGAAGTCTGTGCAACCGACCAAACTGCCCACCACACCAGCTGAGAGCCCACCAGCGACGAAGGCGAGCAACGGCGAGCCCAGGTATGTAGCCACTAAAATACCATTTTTTGCAAAACCCTGGCAAAGTTTTTTTTGGTAAAACCCCATTTTTTCTCGTAGAAATGAATTGAATGTGAAGGTCTACTCTGAAAATACCTGGTTGGCCGTTTTGTATGCTACATCCTTGTTACTTGTAAATGGTCTCTTTGAGAAACTTGAGGGCAATAGGCAATATTTATACCCTTCCATTATGTACATCCAATCAGACAATAAGAAGTATTCTTTTACCAGGTTCAGAGAAACTTGTTTTTGCAATGGACGATTGTACTGTAGTTTCAAGCTAATTTTATCTTAGTATTAGCTTTGATCCACGACTAAGGAAGAATTCATATGGTTGTTACCTGTACATTTTTCCAAGGTCCTCTTAGTTGCCCCAGTTGTTCAATGTATTTTTTTGAAGGGTTTCTTTTATGTGTTGCAAATTGTAACATTTTTGGATCTTTTTAGTTTCTGGAAAAATGAGTATATTGTGTAGCTCACAGCTACCCATGCCATACTAAGATCCCAATAGTGGCATAATTGTTGATTGGAGCCGAAATTGCAGAATGCACTGCCAAAATACCGAGGGGCTCTTTGGCCAAGAATCAGTCTTAAGGGTGTCTATCGACATGTTATGGGCATGAACCTAGGTCATCATCATGGCGGCATTAGGTCTTTATTGGTAATGGTATTTTCTCATCGTTTGGAAGGTATGATTGTGCTTATTATGGCAAAGCCAAAACATTCTTACTACAAGTGTTATATAATAAGGAAGAACCGTGAGCATTGTGGTAAAACCATTCTTTTCAAAAATGTTGGGTTAAGCTTGAATATAAAGTAGTTGAGCTGAAAAGCTAAAAACAATTCTGATTACACTACAACAAACTTAACGATTATTGACGAGAGTTAAGTGTAATCATGGTGGCAAGGTCAATCCCTATAGATGTTGGTTTAAGCCTATGGATGAAGACCATCCTATGATTTGAATTTGGTTTAATTCTATGTATGAAGACCATAGAATGATTCATACTTTTTGTGGAGGAGATAGATCGCACTAACAATTACCCACGAGATGGAGGCAACGGGGTATTTTTCGATTCAAGATTTCTGAATGATGTTCACGAGTAAAATAATCATTCCTTTGTCACCTAAATGAGAAGTTTGCAATGCCATATTGATTGATTGCAGGAAACAAATATTCACTGCCGTGTACGATGGATTGGAGTCACGCTATTCAAAGCTTCATAAAATTTCCCGAATCGGAGATGAAGGTTTATTACGGTGCGAATGAAACGATTCATATTGCTCAACATTTTTTCTCCTAGAAATTAATTGAATGTGAAGGTCAACTCAAAATACCTGTTGGCCGTTTTGTATACTACATCCTTGTTACTTGTAAATGGTCTCTTTGAGAAACTCGAGGGCAATAGGCAATATTTATACCCTTCCATTATGTACGTCCAATCGACAAATAAAAGTATTCTTTTACCAGTTCGAGAAACTTGTTTTTTACAATGGACGATTATACTCATGTAGTTTCAAGCTAATTTTATCTAGCTTTATTTCTATTAGCTTTGATCCACAACTAAGGAAGAATTCATATGGTCATTACTGTACATTTTTCCAAGGTCCTCTTGGTTGCCCCGTTGTTCAATGTATTTTTTGAAGGGCTTCTTTTATGTGCTGCAAATTGTAACATGAAGGATCTTTTTAGTTTCTAGAAAAATGAGTATATTGTGTAGCTCACAAATTGCTATGCCATACTAAGATCCCAATAGTGGCATCATTGTTGATTGGAGCCGAGATTGCAGAGTGCACTTTGCCGAATAATGCATATCATGGTTCTTTATGTTATAAATGTTTTGCATATGGTTTGGCTTGCTAAAAGTGCTCATACAGTTCGAATCCATGAGTTTATATGGATAGCTAAAACATCCACTAATTATATATAGGTGGCCAGAAATAGAAAATAGAAAATTGATCATAGAATGGCTAAATTGGGATTTTCTGTAGTGGCAAGAGTACTCTTCTTAGAGATGGTTCAAGATTTTGATGTGCCTTTTTGTATTAGACCTTCATTTCAATCAATACTTATCCTTTTGAGTTTGGAGGTTCTGTTCACGTGTTGCATCTCTGTTGATTTTCTCGGAGTAATCAGAATGTTTGTAATCATACATGGATTTGTTGGAGGAAAAGTCATGCCTCGATTAAGATGTAACCAGCTCGTGTCGTATCGACAAATTTCAACAAAGGGCATGTTGGGCACTCAATTTGAAGTCAAGGCTCTATCGTTCTCTACAACACTTGTTTTGACTTAAAAGCAAATGAAGATGAACTTTCCTTTGATGGTCACTTTCATCATAGCAAATCCTTTATAGTCATATTGCAAAGTTTTGACTCAAAATGCTCTTGGCGAGGATGATCCTTTCCACCGTTATGCAACAATATATGAACAAGTCTCGGGAGAGTTGCCAATAGATCAATAGCAAGCAAGCCAAAGGAGAACAAGGTTCTAGTATGCATTGGTACCAAGGGTACAAAAGGGACCACTAAAGGGCTGATATAGAGATAGACGATGCCCTTGTGACGAAGCTATGAGAGTGACTAAAAATCCTAGGAGGATTCAAGGTTGCCTTCTCAAGGCTTCTCCTAACACGCACAATGGCAATCCTCTAGATGTAGAAAGAAAATTGGCACTTTGTGCACCTGCCCCCGTAGTTCGATGTGAGTAGTGAAAATTGTCGGCTCTCTACAAGAAGAATAAGAAAAGGATATCTGAGGCACCATGATCACCACTTGCTAGGTGAGGGAGATGGAGAAGCCTCACAGATCTAGAACCACCCGTGATAGTGACTAATGAAGCTAATGGGCACTTGACATCGGACAACTATGGATGAGACAGGCTGAAACAAGAAGCAATAAATTTGATGGCCCTAGAAGTCCTTTTGACATCTCGATGTCTGAATGTAACAACCTTCATAAGGTAGGGCCAATTATCTCTAACATGAATTACGAAAAAATATAGCTAGTAAAATCTCACTCAAATATCATAATAGATAGAAATGCTAAAGATAAAGCATTCTTCCATCTAACACCTCTATGAGAGAGAAAAGACGGCATATCCTTTTGCCTTGCGGAATATGGTGATCTATCTTGACTCCTAACTGGTGCGAAAAGATGTTGACCTTAGTCAGAGAGGAGAATCGTCCAATCAGAAATCCACAAGGAATGCTCATCATAAAATTCTGCTACATCCTTGTTACTTGTAAATGGTCTCTTTGAGAAACTCTGAGGGCAATATGCAATATTTATACCCTTCCATTATGTACGTCCAATCAGACAATAAAAAGTATTCTTTTACCAGGTTCAGAGAAACTTGTTTTTTACAATGGACGATTATACTGTAGTTTCAAGCTAATTTTATCTAGCTTTATTTCTATTAGCTTTGATCCACAACTAAGGAAGAATTCATATGGCTGTTACCTGTACATTTTTCCAAGGTCCTCTTGGTTGCCCCCGTTGTTCAATGTATTTTTTTGAAGGGCTTCTTTTATGTGCTGCAAATTGTAACATGAAGGATCTTTTTAGTTTCTAGAAAAATGAGTATATTGTGTAGCTCACAGCTGCCTATGCCATACTAAGATCCCAATAGTGGCATCATTGTTGATTGGAGCCGAGATTGCAGAGTGCACTGCCAGAATAATGCATATCATGGAGATATTCCATTTTCACAAACCTTAATACTACTGCCATGAGATTGATTTTTATGCCCAAAAAGAATTATTGAACCTTGTGTCTCTATTTCAATGTTTTACCGATGTCTTTTGTTGTTTAAATATATGCATTAGACATGTCTTTTACCGATGTGTTTTGTTGTTTAAATTTGATTGGTGTTCTATTTGATTAAATTGCTAATTTCATCATATGCACAAAAATGTGTTTCAGGGAAAGGTGAATCCCACTCAATTGTTCTGCTTTGATAATGGTTTGTGCCTAGGTAAACTTACATTCTCTTCTACAAACATTGCTTTGACTTTAAGATCATCTAAATGTATTCAAAACTTTTCATTTCTGAACTCTGCAACATCACTTGGTATATTTTGTTATCAAATGATTTGTAATTTATGTAATTTATTGAAGCTTGAAAAGTTCATATTTCTGTTTTCATTAATATAGGAGAATATCTTAGGAATTTTTTTTAATAAAAAGTACTATTGATTAGAATTTTACTTTCATTTTTTTTTACAGTCATGGCTTCTTCTGGAACTCCTAATTTGTTTGAGAGGACCGATTTAGAGATTGCAAAATTGCAATCTATTCTCGAAAATCCAACTACAGTTGGGCAGTATAAAGCCCATTGTGAAAGAATACTGGTTGATCTTCGTAGAATAGAGACAAGTTTGAAAACATATAATCCATTTGATTCTGAATCAATAACAAAATTTATGGATTCACTAAAATCAAGTGTCTCAGGAGATGTAGGTTATAATGAGATTACATCACGACTTTCCGATAAGGAAGTCGTTAAGAGGTCTTGTTGGAGTTTTTATGCGCAGAAACGGAAAATAAGGGCATATTATGTAAACAAATGTTCATGTCCTTTATGTGCCCCTTTGATTTATCCTAGATTTGTGGCCTCTCAAGGCCAATTTCCAAATAATGACCAATTACCGTTATACTTCATAATGATGCTACATGCTGAGGTTCACTTAAACCTAAAGGTGAACTATTTAGACATCCCTAGTTATTTGGGGCAGGGGCGTGGCCGTATTAGCCACAGGGAGGCATATAGAAAGGAGGGAGCTCCTGCAGTTGTTGATGCGCGGCAGCTTGTACCAAGGCCACAACCATTCTTATCAGGCTTTCAGGATGTCGCAACACCTGTCGTTATGACTGCACATGAGGGTGCTATCGAGGGTCTTGCTGGCATTGCTCGCGAGACCCAATTGATCTCTTCTGACCGTGTGGGTCAGTACCTTCAGAGACGTGATACTAGCAGTGGAGGTGCTAGTAGCACCAGTGATGCACGCAGCGAGGTATACGCTCGTGCATCTTTGATTTCCCCAGATGACTTTGAGCTAGTTACAGATCCCGCTCAGCACGCGTCGGCTAGGACGCATCATGGCTGCTTGACTTGTTGCGTGCGTATGAGGTGATTGCTCGGCATTGCAGCATTCCACTATCGGGGTTTTAGATTTTATAGAGCAGAGTGGGAGTGTATCTTCTAGTCAGGGTACTACTGCCGCTGCTACAGATAGACTTCTTGTTTGGGATTGTCACACCTGATGTTCAGCACATTTCTGTTCCGGTGTGTGAAAATTAAACCTTTAATATAATTAAAATTTATTTTAATTGATCATTACTTTACAATTTATTAATATTAAAATTAAACATGTACTTTTGTGTTTAGGCTTCTGCTCCAGTGTGTGGAGCTTCACAGCCCACACCATCTACCCGTGTCACATACACACAGCTCTTGACTGAGCACAACATGGATCTTGATGTTCCGGGTCTGAGTCAACTTGGCTTAGTTGGCGAGATATTTGCTGGTGTTGAGGTCGTGGATGACAATCCCATACATTTGGAGACGCGTTCCGCAGAGGTATAAATACATGTGTTTTAATATAATTAATATTTAATCTAAATTGAAATGTTAGAAATTAATGAACTTTATTCAAAAAACTTATTTATCAACTTCTTACATTTTATTTATTTTGTTTCACAGGGATCTACGGGACAGAGATCTACGGGTAGCGTAGATACTCCCAACATCCGCGCAGGGACAGATACTGAGGTAATCAATTGTACATATCAGTTATATAATGTATTGAATTATTTAAGAAATTGTTGTAGATTTCTGCTTATATATTTTAATATATGGTACATGCTATATATAGTTTATGACATGTATATTCCTTTTTTTTAACATGCAGGGTGCAGCAGAGCGTAGTGAGGGGTCTGGCACTCGCCCTAGTGCACGGAGGAGACTTCAGTGATATTTTATAGATTTCAAACATTTTAGACATACTTCTAGACATTATTATTATATTTTGATATATGTCTTAGACACGTGTATTTACAATTATGGATGTGAATATAAGACACCCCCTTATGTGACAGCTGAATATATTGCTCAGTGTTCAACAATTTATTATGGAAATATATCATTTTGTTGCAATTTGCAATTCAAGATAGTACGTTCAGCAGCTCCATTCTTATTTACTGGATACATAGTTTGCGTAATTGATAACTGATCTCACTCCATCTGGTTTGTAGTATACATTGCCAATAAATGTGTAATTGAGCTATCATAATTATGGTAGATGGTAAAGACTGCTGATTAAATGTTTTAACGATCTAATGTTTTAAGCTTTCCCAGCAAATTGAGTTTGAAGATCGCTTTTTAGGTCAAGTGTCATATATATCACTGTCCAATGGAGTATTACTGACAGCCCTCACGAGCTGAGTGAAAGATGTTTTATTTTCAAACCGTATGTAGTCACTGGGGCGTTTTGCGAGCAAGGGAAAAATAGATCTTTGAAGTCCTAGTCAATGGGACACAAGCTTGAATTCCGAACAGGTTTGGGTAGAATCAGTTTGTGTCCAGATGGCTGGAATTCTTTCAATGCCAAAGTGTTTGTGTGCCTCACGAAGTTGTTTCTCAAAGACCATCCACACTTCTGATTAGTAAAAAGGTCTGGTAAGTTGATTTCTTTTCTGTTCTACCTGAAGATTTCTTATGAATCACTCATGTTAAGAGAAGAGGAGCTTGATAATGAGTAGTTGGTAAAATGACAAGTTCTTGCTGTAGCTTTCAGCATTGTATTCTCTACAATCTTTACAACTAGAGTGTCTTTTGAGTGTATTATTCATGCTGCTGGAAATTTGTGCCGACTCTCTGCAAGACTCTTGTCTGAAAGCTCGAGATCACTATTTTTGTGTTTGTAACATATGATTCTTTGCTTCCCTTCTTTGATTTTTTGTGTTCATAACATTGGGAGGGGTGAGTTGTGAGGTTTGTGCTTGTAGTGAATCTCCTAGCTGCGGTGTTACTTCTAGAATGAAAATCCTTCTAGTTTAGCTGATGTTGGGAGACTCATCACAACATGTCTAGAGGGTTTGTAGGTTATTTGGCTAGGGAAAACCCTGTAACATCCATTTGGCTAGGGCAAACTCCTTTGTTGGTCTCAGGGCTTGGGGCGATTTCCCTTGTGACGTGTTTTGTGGGTCATTGAGATCACTTGTAAACGAATAATGCATATTCGCCTACTAGTGATTGTGAGTTGTGGTGGCATTTCGAGTGTGTACCTCTAGTGGATAGGATAGTTAAGTGGACAAGCACAAAAAACGCTTGGTTTCATTTGAGCTTGAGCCTCACCAGCGCAAATTAAAAAAAAAAAAAACATTGGCCTTCAAAATGTTTGAAAATTGTTAAAGCAAAACTAATTAAAATGATTGCATGTCTTATTGTACACTATTTCAATAACCACTACTCATAGGTGTCTCAGTGCAAACTGTTTGATTGAAATCGTTGTCTGCAATTATGTAATTCTGACCAACTTTGCTGCCATTTTCTTTTCCTTTTTGAGAGTATGAACTAGAATAATAAAATTTATCCTCTACTTCTTTCTTATTTTGTCCAGTATTTATCCTCTACTTCATTTATCTGTATCTCCAGCTTAGGCGTTTGAGTAGTATGGCTTAGCAGGATAATGATTACATTTATTATACTTCAGCGAAACTGTTTTTTAGATTATAAATGTTTTGAAATACCTATCTAGCCAAGTATATACGGAATGGATTTGTGGATTGTTTACAAGAGTCTTATAGTAAAATTCTTAAATTGGTTATGACATCTTCTTGTAACTTTCTATCGGGCTTTATCTTGAAGAAGAAATACACATATCTATATCACAAGCAATACCATGTTTAAGATAGATCTTGAAGTATTATTCGTGACCGAAGTTTTTATCATAGTTATCATAAACACCGTGCTATCTTATGCTTTTAGAGTTTGTTTCTGACAACAAGATCTTCCTTCATATCATGAATATTTATGCCTCTACCTCTTTTTTTTTGCTTTTAATTATTTTGTGATTGATTGTATTTAGGTATCTTAGAATTTATGATAGCTTTTCACAACCACCAATATTTTAATTTGTAAAACATTTGGAGATCTTCCTTCATATCATGATCGTATATTTATGCCTTTCTAATATGCTACCTCTTTTTTTTTTTAATGTATTTTAAAAGGCAAGGATACATAAAGATTTAAACAATTAGAACTCATTATTGCCTTGTTATTTTATTGCCATGCACGCCACCGACTTCACACATTGAAGAAGGTATGCAGTTTATATGGGTTTGTTGTTACAGTTCACCTCAGCTTGAGTTTTCTACTCGTGTTGTCCTGGTTTTTAAGATTGATTCGACTCATGCTGCCTCTGTCTCTTCAACTGCACCTTTGGCCTTGTTCATCATAGCTCTAAAATCATCTAACGAAGGTGCCAAATCATCAAGAGGTCAAAGAGGTTGGGGTTGCTCTGGAATTGACTTTAAAATATATATGGCCGAGGTGTGTACCCCTCCGCACCAAGCATGCCAAGGGGAGAGGAAGCTCTGTCATCCTTATCCATCAAAAATGGGCAGAGGCACTAATAAACTATGGACCTCGTCTTCTATGAATCAGTGACCCCCTTGCTGAGGACAAAGTCAATAGTAAAAGTGTTTGGTTCACCTCGTATAATAACCAGAAAGGGAAAAATAGAGTTTACTCTAGGTTGGATAGGTTTTATTTCAACAAGGAACAATTCTTTGTTCCTCTGGCTATGGATTCTAATGTCATTAATGTCTTAATGTTAATGTCTCAAATGTCTTTACTTTCTCAATGTCCGACTGTAATCTGAACAAAAAACAATGATAGAAAGCCAAGCATATTCGGTAACACATGGGGTCATTTTTTGAAATATTGGCATATTATACTCAACCAATTTTTGGATGGTATTATATTGTATGTTCGGCCACCTTTTTTATTATTATTGCATTGTGATTTGTTGTCAGTATTTGGTTATTTTAACATATTTTATAAGACCATAACAATGATCATTTAAATAATTGTGGGTTGGCCCCCTCCCCATGGTGATTCACATCTTGGAATTGTTTTTGGTGGCATTTTCTAACTCAAATTATCTCTTTTTAGTGACGGCCATCAATCTGATCTGATTGATTCTTGGCCTTTGATATTCTGTACCCACAATTTGGGTTTATACCTTTAATATGGTCGGTGACTATGGTTATGTCTAGAATCTACTTCAAATTTGGCAAAATGGTTTATGGTCATTGATTTTGGTACTCATCGATATTGCACCATTCTATTTGACAAAATGGTTTATGGTCATTGTTTTCGTTGCATTTTCACCCTGTTGTGCCTTCTAGATCTAACTGGCTTCCATTTTGAGTTCTGGGCATCCTATGTTATTTCTGCTCTCTTTACAGAATCTGAATGTTGAGGCCATGTTCTAGGTGTTTTCTGGAATTGACTTATTTTTGATATGAATCTGTGTTTCATTTATGTTGAAGCTCGTGGAAACTTTATGAATCTGGATACCTGAGATAGGCTGGCATAATTATGTAGATTTATAGGTTTCTGAGCTCGTGGTCTACCGATTACAATGCTTTGGTGTATCTTCTAAAAGATTTAACGATCCCTTTGGCTATATTGATTTAGAACTCAAAGAATATCTTGCTACTTTGTTTAAAAGTATTTTCTTCTTGAACTATTTCATGCATAGTTTTGAAGCTGACTTTAGTTCACCTCTTCATTTTATTATGTGCTCTAAATTTTTATTTTTTAAAGTTCTTTTACCTCATATTTCCTTGTGTGTATTGCAAAGATGCTGAGTGATTTAAAGGAACGAAAATTTATTGTTTGGAAAACTATTCACCTTTATCGTTCAATAACTTGAACCTATTACTTACTTTGCATACTGTGCAGTATTCTTGCTGACACATGTCTGATATTGCATCATATCCTGAATCTCTAGTAATCTACCTCTTGAGTGGGCATTATAACTATTTCAAGTGCTTAGAAATTGTTTCTCACATGAAAACATATCCATTCACTTTCATTCCTTGTACATTTGTTTATCTATTTTGACCTGAAAATGTACTATCGATTGTATTTTGTAGAAGTGATATGGCATCTTGATTTCTCTAAAAAAATTATGCTGGGCATGTATACTTACTTTGCATTCTTGACCCATACCTTCCATATCTTGATAAATGTGAACTGTCATGAATGAAACTTCAGCTCAGTTTACAACCTTGAATGATTTTATCTGATGTCTTATTTTCCTAGCACCTTGAAACTTTGTAGTTTTGACTATACTTGATTTTTACATGTGACTTTGTTAAGAAAACTCTTTCCTTTCGGAAAGTAACTATAATAAGATACTTTTGTTTTCAATCATGCCTCATCATGGAATTAAGATCTTTTATTTTAATTTTGTATTGATTTTATTCATTCACATCTAGTGTGATATCTGAGTTTATTCGGTAACTCTTGTGTAGAATTACTTAATGAGCTCTGCAAATTGAAACAGTTGTATCTCTCCTTTCTGAACAAAAAACAATGATAGAAAGCCAAGCAATCTGAAGCTATAGGTTCAACGTTGAGACCAATATAGGCCATGTGCATGAGACTTCCACAGGGCATACCAGACCAACGATTGAAAAATGGTGTATGCATGGAATTCTCATCCCAAATACAAAATAACCAATACAAACCTCTTATGCTATCCATTTTCTATAATTTGATCTTTCATTTAAAAATCCGCATTTTTCAGTCTTTACAACAGCAAGGTAAACTTTCTCTTTATAGGTTTCAGATTTCTATTTTTCAGTTCAGATTATAAAATGTTTTTGCCATGATAACCTGAGTGCATGTGATACTGGGTATGCTCCCCGTCTTTGGGCATAATAGAAGCTAAAAACTGGACAATGCTGAGTACAAGTTCCAGCCCGATTTTGGCACAATATATACCACTTCTTCATGGTTTTGCAATCACGAGGTAGCCTAAACTTTAATATTGCACTCTACAGAGGGATTGGGTATTTACGAATTTCACAAAATTAATTGTAATGAAAATAAGAATAATAATAACGCATTTGATATTGCAAAGGAGTTGTGATGTAATGGTAATGGGGATACTCCTAAGAACATCACCGCCATAAAGCCGTACTAAGCTGCATTGACTTAGGCAATTGTTGGAGCCTGGTTAAGTATCATATCAATTATGGCTCTTGCCATCCAGTTTTCATAGGAACAGAATTTGCCATCCTGTACAACTATTAACATTGAACGCAACCAAACTGAGCTCAGAGAAATGAGTCACCAATGCTGAGTTGCTTTCGGTCATCTACGATCATCACGTTAACAGTAGAAGGAATTGGGTATTTGTACATCAGTCAATAGGTTGAGCGGTCACATTTGTCTTGTGTTAGAGTATTATTCTTTGAAACTATAGATTGTTGGATATTCACTAATTCCTTGGATTACCAAAAAGAAAATTTGTTGTTTCACTAATAGATAGTACGATTCTTTTTTAATTAAAATAGAAGGCTAATAGATGAAGAGCGGTAGTTGCACGTATTACTCTTTTTAATTTTAAAAACACCATTCAAGGAGTTGAACTACATATGCAAATGAAGCAAAACCCATGTTTAAAATCTCAACACGTTCATTAAAGAAGTTCAAACTATTTATTTTAGCCCCATGTTTAGAAATCTTAAGAACTACCATTCAAACTCTTGGAGTTCAATGTGACCATGTTTACAACCTTAAGAATTGGGGTTCGAGTGGTCAAATTGTGTTATAGCTATTATGGGGAACATTCTATTGCAAACCCATGTTTAGAAATCTCAATGGAGCTCATTCAATTATGACCCGTGTTCACAAATCTTAGGTTCATAGCTTACCCCACAGAGCGATTGGAGCATTATATTATAACAATTATGGAATACATTCGAGCATGGCCCTGTTTAAAATTGAGGTTCAAGTTTAACCTCAACCGATATTTACCGGAGGAAAGGAAAGAAAAAGTGGACAGAGAGAAAAATGTAATGTTGTAATTGATCCATAATCAGCCTATCATGAGTCAATAAATCATGTTTATACCATACATACTTCCATGTAACAACCATATCACAATACTTGTAAACCATAAACCATCTCACAACAAGGTTTATCCATATGTTTATACCATATAGTGGTCTCCATAGTCCCTTCAAGTAGAAAATACAATGCTATCTAGCTTAATAGTTTATTACCAACAAGGTTTAGTAATTTATTCCATGTCCTTCTATATAATACCAAGTGGCTCTGCTCGTTGTTCAATGACTTGTAAAAGTTTTTCATGGTCTTCTACATCTAGTCTCCATTTTTTGCGTTTACTATTTGTAGTCTTCACCGCTGCAATTGTAACCTGTAGTAATATGTGATGGGTGTAATGATACACCTTTTGTCCAGGTTTGTAATCAACAAAGTGAATCCCACTTTGGAGGGCTTTCACTTGTTGTAAGTATGTTCCCTGCACTACAACCGAGCCAAAAAATGTTGTCACTTCACTTGTTATTTCACATGTTAGCTTTGTTCTCTCCTCTGCAGCAACGCAACAAGTAGTACTCCACTTTCTCAATATTGGCTTCTTCAAAGAATGACTGCAAAATACATCTCCTACAACAAAATGCAAAGAAACATTCAATGATCGGATGTATAGTATAAATTATATATACATATATATATTTAATTATCAAATTATACTTGATCCTTTCAAATAAAACATACCTTGTTTAACCAAATCCGATATGTGGTCATAATCAATTGAAATTAATGGCACATCTTCAAAACTATCATCATGATCTGATCCATATGTGTCATCCACAACTAAAGGAACTTGCTTCCACTCACCTACATACCCATGTTTTTGACTATTGCACTCTGAATATGATTTGTTCATGCATTCATAACAAAAACAAGAATAATCTCTTGTATGCAGATTGTCCAGCTTATTACTATCCATAGTCATCGAGAGTGCAAAGACCTAGAATTGGGAATCCTTTCACATCCATACTTTGTCCTCCGATCAATACCTTCATTTAATCATGCTCAAAAGATCAATAAAGTTTAAAACAAACAATAAAAATCAGAATAAAAATTTAAAGTTAGTAACTTGTAGTTCACTTAATAAATCACATAAAGATTTACATATCTATGTTTTAAATGTGCATGTACCTTTTATCTCCCAAAATACTCTGTGCGGGGTTGAAACATGTGAGGTTGAAGCCTGTGTGAGGTTGAAGCTTGAGGTTGAAACTGAACCGCAAAATGTTTCTTACACCATTCAACAACTGTGGGCATCAATCAATCGATCTCCTCATAATCAAAGCTTTGTTTCTTTAGAGCACGTTTGATGCATGCACCACCCGCACCATCGTGTTCTCCCTTCCCATGACCACTCTCAAAAAACTCCATAAATGAGGAATTTTGTGATGACGATGATAACGACTGAGTGCAAAGAAAGGGCGAGAGGATTTGAATTGTGATGCGCAACCATCTGACCAAACAAAATGGTGATCTATCTGTATTCCTCGCTGATGAAGATATTGAAAGAACAAACCAAAACAATGTTGCACAAAGTGGGTGTCATGTTCTTTGTCATCACTTATATAGAAGTGATACTCCTTCTTGATCATTCGCTTCACATATGTACTTTCAACCCCATCCAAATCCAATTGTGCATGCCTATAAAATACTTGAACCATGATAGTAACCTGGTCAGTATGATAATACTGTGTTTGAATTTCTTTTTGATGAGAAAATGAGTAATTCTCAGCAAAATCAACCACGGACAATATGGAACCAATAGGGAATGTGTCCCTATTAGTCTTGAATTGTGTAGCCTGCCACTTTGAATAGTGAGAATGTTTGATGTACGGACTAATTAAACTTCGGAAACTTTGCATGAATGTAGCAATGGGGATTTCCTCTTCTACCAAATCCAACCTGGTTGCATCTTTTCCAAGCCTTGTTGAATATTTTATGTATTTGAACCTACAAAATCAATTCATAACATGGACAAATTGTCATGTATTCATTTGCAGTAAAATAAAAATCAAAATAAAATCTAACATCCAAATTTAAAAACATAAATTTATATATATCACCTCTTACAAGCAACCAGGTTAACTGTGTCCAAATCTTCATTTGTTTTTGGCAATAATTTCAAGTCCCCACACTTGTCACAGACACCTTTGATGCAAGTCATACGATCATCAACATGATCATCAGATACGTTGCAAATAATTGAAGTTATGAATTCACTGACACGTGTAGGTGGGGCAATTTCTTCTCGTAACTTTCTATACACCTGAAAAAAACATAGATTTTGAAATACATTAATTTTAAATCACATGTCTCAAAAAACGATATTTAAACAAATTTTAAATATATAGATATAAATGAAAGCACGCCTCAAAATATATATACATTGAATCTATAAATTTTTATGTACCTGATAGTGATAATCAAACTCAACGTGATAGCGACAACAACATGTGTCAAGGACTTTATCAGCTCGCACATACCAAGGCTTCAAATTTTCAAACATTCGTTGTCCAATCTTAACATCTGGATTTTCTTCTGTAAACTTTATGTACATCTCGTGTTGAGTTATTTCAAGCCAATGTTTTATATGTTCGTCATAGTTATTGCGAGTTACCCTATGTTTTAAAACATCCCTCACATTCGGAGAAGGACGAGTCCTTTCAATCCAAAAATCAGAAACTATCTTCACAATATTATCCTCTATTTTATCAGAACGTGGATTTCTACACATTAGTGCCCAATTTCCTTCCATAGTAGAGTCATCCAATGTCTTCCTCCTTTTTGCATACCTGCTAACCGTCTTTCTAGATAAACCCAATGCCTTGGCAAATGCGGTAACATGACGATTCTTTGTTGTATCTTCACTTACAACTGAAGTTAATATTGCTCTACGAGAAATACTCTTATCAGTAGACCTAGTTTTTGTACCCAAAGAACTTATTCCTTTAAAAACATTCCCAACAAATTCTTCTTCTACACGTTTTGAATTTTTCTGTCCAAAATCAACACCTAACAATTCTAATGTTTCCTTCATATCAACATGATTCAAGAATGTAACCAACAAATGTGCTCTAAAGAATCGTAGTCAAATTAACAAATTCACCATATATTATCTCTACACTTTTTTCTGTTTTCTTTCGTGATAGTGGTTCTTGTTCGGAAAATTCTTTTAATTTTTGTAAATCCATCTTCACCAAGTGTTTCACATTCTTTTTGGGAAGTAATTCCATAACTTTTGATATCACTTCAGCATAATGTTGCGCATCATGATCTGTGTCCATAAACATACACATGGGATCCTATCAAAACCCTTGCCTTTACGCAATCTAAAAAACATAAATTATCATATTTAAACCTTAGAACTAAAAAAAATATTAGGATCTATCAAGGGTTTCTATACATATGTACCAATTTTTGCAGCGTTGTCTTTCACTTGTTGTGTCTTCTCTCTCTCTCTTTGTGCCCTCCTACGAATAGATCTTCTAGCATTCTTCTCTGCATTCTCTTCCTCGGTATATTTTCGTTTCTCATTCTTTGCATTTCCCATGATTCATCCACTTCAAAAAATTTCACCTGCACACTTGATACAAATCTGAATGTGTAAGAGTAAACTTGATACAAAACTATATGTGCATGCATGCATGCAACTCTATTTATATACAAATCTCAGTAGAAATTATGTTATTTTTAATTTTAGTTTTCTATAACTTTAAAACAACTTTTTTAATTTAATATTACATTTTTTTGGTTAAAAACAATTTAAAAAAGAACACACTTACTTTAAAACAAAAAAATATGTAAAAAATTAAATTTAAAACATAAAAAGCGAACAATATTAAGTAAGTAACCTGTAAAATATTAAATTTAGAAGGGGAGACGCAATTGCGAATCATTAAAGCTAGGAGGAGACGTTTTGGCGGCGTTTTGGTGGCGCAGAGGGGGTTCGCGCGAACTAGGGTTCGCGCGAACCATATTCGCGCGAATATGGTTCGCGCGAACCCTAGTTCGCGCGAACCCTGCTGAGTGGCAATGACGTGGTGCCCAAATGGCACATTTTGGCCCCAAATCTTTTTGGGGACAATTGTGACCCAAAACCTGCCACTCGGATGCCACGTAACCAGGGTAAACGAAATAGTTAACTTACAAAATTTTGACACAAAATTCATATTTTTATTGGCTTTCTAAAAATGCAATTTTCATTTTTTAAAAATCTGTTTTGCTATTTATTTTTTAATTCTTACTAACATACGGTATTTTAGGGCAATCAATAGTACACAATCAACCAAATTTGAAAAATAGTACAATATATCAAAAAAATTGAAAAAATATACTTAGTATTTGTTGAATTCTTCTTCTTGCCTGTGAAAAAAAAATTAATTTCGATATAAATATTAAAAGTTATTGGCATTGAAATATGGACGCCATTTATTTTAAAATATAGTTACTAAATAATTAATTAAAAAAAAATATAAGTCAAAAAAATATGAAATTTTGACTGCACGTCAAAATTATAATCTTGAACATATATCTAAAATTTCATAGTGAAAAGATAAGTTTTCATTTTAAAAAACCACCAAGGGACAGTCATTCCTCTTTAATAACATAAGAAACAACATATGAATAAAATTAAGAAAAATACTAGATTTTTTGCCAAATATTTTTAAAAAAATACATGTATTCTACACTCTAAACACAACATTTCGTTAGTTCGTAGAATTTCATGAATGTGTACGGTTTTGTGGCTATTAACTTTAGAAAATCAATTAAACTGAAAATTCATGTTTACTAAGGTACAAACCATACCAAAATAGGACATTTTATTGTGCTTTTAAAGGTATGAAAGTTGACCAAAATGGGAAGAAAATAAAAAAATTAAATATGTATGAAAAGGGCCTACATTTTATGAGATGTCTAGGTCTACAAGAATCCTAGCATAGGTAGTGTAGTGCCCACTTCCATTCGACACATTTTTATTATTGATTTCGATATTGTCGACTACACTTATGGATATATTGTAGCTTTTTGATTTAGCATGATACTAGATGTTAGAGATACTGGACTATTGTTGATTTCGACTCATATATGATGCATGTGGATTATTAGAGATATTTTATATTGATGTTGATATCTTTATTGACATGGTTATTTATGTATATTTTGACATGCGATATACTTTTGTCACACTGAGTAGGATTTGATAATTGGATTAATGTTGTGATCATTTTGACATGGATGAAATGTTGGATAGAAATGTTGCTAGAAATTGTAAATGATATCGTATTTTCCTAGATGATATTTTATTCGTATATAGATGATTGTATATTTATATTGTATATTTTTTCATAGATGTTTTTAATGTGGCCACAAGGCCGAAGGAGGTATTTATGTTTTTTGCAGGTAAATTTATTCACAACAAACATTGGGGGGATTGGAGACCAACCAGATTGGAATTCTAGGTGAATTCAACAAGGGTCACCATGGCAACATGTATTTTTGTGTGTTTGAATTTGGTTAGGGTGAATGTAACTCCTACTAAAACAACCCACTTGAGACTCAAGAACAACCTAGGATTAGTCATAAAAATTATCGATAATATGTTTTCATAAAAAAGTGTTTGCTAACAGGTTACAAAACAACAGTTGCCACAAGAAAGGATTAGACAGGGATTACCTCATAGTTTTCCCATTACAACAATTATTAAATTTAAAGGGTCAAAAATTAGGGTTAGAATAATCATTAGGATTAAGAGGGTAATTTCTCACTCTCCCACCCTCTAACAGCTTAAGAGATTCAACCTAATTTTTCTTTAAAATTAATGCACTTGAAACCTTCTAGAAACATTCCCATTAGATAAGAATTTTTCTCAAATTTCCAAAGATATAGAGAAGTCCTACTTTGAATCCCTATATTTCAAAATTTATAGGTTGGCGGACCTATTGTTGCTCAAAATGATCCCGCCCCAATTTGCCTTTGAAAATCTATCGATTTCTGGTCTCTGTCACTTTCCTTCTCCCCGTATTGTGCCTGGTTAATCTTTGTGGCCATTTTTAATCTATTCCTAGGTTGTAAATCACTTAAGGGTCTGTAATTTGGGTTCCCCCATTCTCTGTTCATCAAAAAATCAGGTTCCCCCATGTTTTTGTTCTCCATGGTCGAGATTTGTCTCCCTTATTGTTTCTACCCTAAATACTTGAAGAAGAATGAATTGATGCATCCTTGAAGAATATATTTGAGCCCTGTAACATTTCTAAACTTTTTATCCTTGAAGAAAATTTCATTCCCAGGCTCAAATGGTCATTTTTCTATATTTTACGGTTTGATGGGCATTTCTCCCAATCAAATTTGCATCCTTGCATCTACAAGGGACGTGGAACCTTTTGGTTGGATGCAGCTCAACTAGGTACTTAGTAAAATTCATGAAAATCCTTAACTCAAAATGTGTCCATGTGGAGGAACGACGCACATTTAAAGATATAATTTTTGGTTTGGCCTTGGAATAGCACCGAGAGGACATGTGGGGGCTTCTACTACTTGGCCCAGACTTAGACAAATTTTTATGCAGTTGGAGTAGTTTGGCAAAACATGACACATGGTGAGCTCGTGCTCATTTAGGGTCTCCACTTTGGGCACCATCTTGAAGTTGCACCATGGAGACATGTGGAGGAACCACACATGTTCGGGACTGGCCCTTGAGTTCCATTTTAAAGAAGCACCAAGATGACATGTGGAGGCCTCCGCTTGCTTTGCATTTTACTTAGACTTTTCAACAGGCCAAAAGGAGACTACCTTGGAACATGACACGTGGCATCTTCTACTGAGGTTCAAGCATTGAGATAGACCTTGCGGAGCAGGACAAGTGGCGAGCCCTTATTTAAGGTATCAAATTTTGGGACTTCCCAAGATGCGCCATAGTGACACGTGGTAGTTTGAAAAGTCAAAGAGGTGGGGAGGTGGACCATCGGAGGAAACTTCATTTTTTCCTCCTTAAGGATTAAAATTTCAAAATGGCCCACAAGCCCAATGAGGGAAATAGTCAATGTTTTCCCGGTCAACGGTGGAGGTGCGGGCTCTCGGGAAATTTGAAAAAAATTCCTTTTGGAAAAAAGAGTCAAAAGTTAAAAGGAAGCATGGACCCACTCCAATGACATTTGGACACGTGTCGGGATTGTTTCTCGAGGGTTGAGCAATGGGGAAAATTAGAAAATATTCCTTTTTCCAAAAAAAAATGGTAGAATTTGGCCGTGGTTCCACTCCAATCACATTTAGACATATGTCAGGCTTGTTTCCCGAGGGTGAAGGTGTGGAGAAAAATGGAATTTTTTTCCATTTTTCCAAAAAGTTGTGAAAAATATAAAAGGCATGTTTCAAAGGAAGCCTCCAGTCTGTTCCAAAGTCTGAATCTTCCATGTGGACGACCCAAATTCAAAGTAAAGATCAACGACATGTTGTGAGTCTAAATATGATTTTCCCCCATTTCTTTGAAACATGTCTGGAAGTGTGAGTCTCCATGATTTCTTGGTCTTTTCTACATGCCAAGCAGAGAAGGAAGTTAATGTTGATATCTGAAGTTTGGTGGGAAGATATGGAGGACATCTTTCACCATTAAAATGGTTTGAATTTTGTGCCCAATTGGATTTTCTATTTTTCTTCTCCCAAGCACACAAGGGGCTAGATTTGACAAATTAGGGGTGGAAGTGGTTGGAAAATTGAAGAAGGATTGATCTACCAGAGGAAAGAGTTTAATGTAGGAGGTATTCGATTAGATCGACCCCTTGAAGCACTAGGAGACTTCTTGCAGATTTGATTATGTGAATCACGAAAGAATGATGGCGAACACTTTGGTGCATTAAATGTTTTTATCTTTTGGGGAGAAGAGGATCTATTGTGAATGCTATAAATGGCATGAATTTTTAGTGCAAATGGTTGGAGTGTGAGGGGTCTAGACTAATATTTCTAATAGAAAGCTTGATAGAGCCCATCCCTTTTGAGAAACCATTCAAGAATCTTGTATATCTCTTTTGTATTAAAATCTAATCATGTCAAGGTGGTTGTAATGTACAACCATTGACTAGCTACGAGAATATTCTAGAAACTTTCCCTGGTAATGGATTTAATCAAATTTGAGTTATTTATGTGTCGTCTTGAGCAAAATTTGTTAGTTGTATTTATGATTGTATGCAAGTAGTTTTTCTTGTTTTTATTGCAATCTTGTATTAAAATCTGATTCAATCACACAGTCCTCAATCCTTGTGATAGTTTAGTGGCATTTGTAATTCCATTTATCAGAAGAACTTTCTTTTGGGATTGGAATAAATGATTTAAAATCAATTTTCTCTCATCTCTTGATAGAGATTATTTGTAAGTCTTTGGGTGTACCTTAGGCGTGATTTGGATTAGATCTTGATGCTTGGTTGGGTTTTCTAACTTGAGCCTTCATGATAGAATATCGAGATTGTTTGGAAGAGTGATAATCTGGGCCTCCATTGAAGCACATATTCTAGTTAAAGAAACATTTAATCTTTTTTTGTGGCATTCTTTGGTATGACTTTCAATTTTGTAAGGTTCCTCAAGGATCTGGTGAATCTAGTTTCACCCTGCCCCACCTCCCACCAAAAATTCATTTAACAACAACCAATCCTACCTGTACTACCCATGTTTGTCATGTGTGTACACAAATGCATAATATTTGTTACCAAAACATGCAGAAGCAAGCAGGGTCTCAAATGTCTTTAGTAACCTTTTCCTTGTTGTGAAAGTATCTCCATGATCTGGAAGTGACAACTCATGAGAGTCAGATCTGGTGTGTTGATCATATTTTCCCAAGGTCTTATCTATAAAATTTATTTTAAAGAAAGGTACCTGTATCTCCTTTCATATAACAGAGGTTACAAAATAGGTTCTCTTACCTTGGTTGAAAGGTACTGACCTAAAATTGTTAGGATCGGAGTAATATCCTTTTAATGTGCTTACTGACCTCCTTCAAATCCTGAGTCCCATCACGTCGAGATAGATTGCTTCCCCATCTACAAAATGAAATACATGATTGTATATCTGCCTCACGAGTGTCCTATCTAGTCGATTATGTTGCTCGGTCTTTGAAGGAGGTGAAATTTGTGTACCAACATAAATGGTGCCGTTACTGGGGACTTGTTAATCTGAAGTTTCATTGAGTTGTTGATTTGCAATCCATTCACATCCATGTGGCTCGTCAACAACACCAACATAAATGGTGTCATTTCCATGGATATAATGATTGCGAGTTCATTTTCAAACCCCGTTAAAAACTTCTTATATGCTTCAAGTACTATGTGCAGTTACTTCAATTTTCACATCCACTGCACTAGCTTTTATTTGATAAATCTTGGTAAAGAAAGGTCGGTATCTTTCCATTTCAAGTTTCTTGCATTGATAGACATTTGAAAGATCATATTTAGTGCATTTACACAACTGAGGTGGAAATCCTTGGTGTAGAATTTTGGTTGATCGATTCTTAATAATTATCGAGTGTCTTAAAACTCTGTCAAAGTCAGATTTGTTACTAATATTTGCAAAGCTAGAAGGAAGGACATATTTATTTGCTAGAGATCTTCTTTAGGACATTATTTCCAGAGTTAGGAAAAGCAAAATCATAAGGAAGGAAATCTAGAGAGCTATTGGAGATCAACATACAAGGAGAGGGATCTCCATTTATGAAAGTGAACGGCCTATTATTGAAGACTGCCATTCAAGTGACCACTGAATTAGGTAGCCTCTTTGTGGAACTGAACTCTCCAGCTGGAGAGGGGCCTTCATTTGATTTTGAAAGGTTTTCTTCACACTCTGCACCTGTCTTTTCTGAGGTTAATAGATATTTTCAAGAAATAAGGCCTTTGGGGGGTATCCATTTTGAAAATTATACTCTTGTGTTCCAAGAATCGTTTACCCCCATCAATTTTTCACCCCTCTAGGATCACCTCCTTGAATCAATATGGCTCAACCCAGGCCTCCATTTGTTGTAAACACATTTGGACCTATAAATTTTGTTGGAATGGTTGGTTACCCAAATACAGTGCCTTAAGATGTAAGGAACAAAATGCCAAAGTTTGAGGGAAATAATGCTATTACTGGAGACCAGCATCTAAAGATTTTTATCAATATGATGGAATATTTTGAGATTAAACATGAAGATTTATATATCAAGCTATTTATCCATACCTTGGAAGAGGATGTTAGGGAATGTTATAAAGCATTTCCGAGATAACTCTATTGATTCTTGGAATGAGATGAGCAATGCATTCGATTGCGGTATGGTGACGAAAATGACCCTAGGTTTCTTTTGATAGAATTTGAAAACATCAAGAAGAACTATAATGAGTCGATACATGATTTCAACACAAGTTTTAATAAGACCTTGTGATGAGTCATGTTTGATCAAATATACTAATGCATTTGATAAAACGGATGCATATTATTTAAGAGACAAAAACCCCACAAATTTGAGGCAGGCCTTCACCATGGATTTGCAAATAGAGAACAATATCAAGGCAATTAGGAAGCCTCCAAAGAGGGAAGGTGTAAAGCTGGTTAGCCCAAAAAACCCCAAGTAGGCAAGGCTTTTGATTTGGAAGAAGTTGTGAAGACTTTGGCGGGGCGTTGTCCGGAGATCTCCTACAAGCTAGCTAGCCGAGTGAGAAGGGTTGGCGAGCTCACAAGGCCAACAAAAGCAGCAAGACCAAGACAGAGGTTCACAAATCACCAAAGATCTGATAACAGAGGCAAGGGACCTGTGGGATTTAGAAATAGATAGTCCCAAGCTAGGGATAATAGAATGGTACCTGATCCTTTGGCTGCTAGAGTTGTTGTGGTGGAAGAGAAAGATGTCATTGATTGGTGTGACAAATGTTTCATGCCTCATGCTCCTTGTGAAGAAGATCAACAAGGAGAGGAAGAATCTGATGATAATGATGATGATTCCTACATGATGGAGACCCCTGGAAGTTCACCAAGGGAATCAACTTCAACAGAGGTAATAGGTGCTAGGACTGCTGCTATGTTTTGAGATTGCATCCACTGGGTACCTCTTTTTCCTCCCTCTCATACTTTAGAAGTAGACATTGTACAAGCTTTTGAATTTCCCACTAATTATTTTGAATACTTGAGGGAATTAATGATTGAAAAGTATGATGGAGGAGTTCCTTCAGAAGAAGATAGGCAACTATTAATGAATGTTGTAGTTGCCCAAGAAAAGGAGCACAATACCAGAAGTAAAGCTGCCAAGGGGCCACAAGCCAAGTCAAAATTTCCATTGCTTGCCAAAGAAACCCCAAAGAAAAATGCATCTAGTAGAGAGCTTGTTTCCCCAAGCAAAACTTGTGTCCCTCCCCATGCCCAAACTGAAAAGAATCCCATTCCATCTGATGAATTTTCCAATCTTTCTCCTAGTGCTTGCTTTACCCAAATCTATTCCATATGAATCGCCCAAGTTTTTAGTCAAATCAAAATTCTTGTCCCAATTTTTGAGTTTCTTAGGATCCTTGAGAATAAGAAGAGGGCTTTTGAATATTTAGGATTCAAAGGGAAGAGATCATGCAAGGTAGAGATGTGAACAAGGTTTAGATTCCCCTTACTGTTGCAAAGTTGGAAAAGCCACAAGTATTGGAAGAGCCGGGGGAACCACACGGACATTTATTTAGGAACTTCTTTGGTTAAATCCCAACTGAATGGGAATACATTTTTCACTACCCTAGTTATCAAAGACAAGCTGCTACATAACTGTATGTTTGATTCTTGAGCTTCATGTAATGTCATGCCTCTTGAGGGCATGAATGGATTAGGTATCAAAGTAACAACAACATATGGGAAGTGCACTGCTATGGATTCTAGAGACGTGCCGGTGGTGGGATGTGTCAAAGATCTGGTTGTGCAACTTGCATCTTATCCTGGAAGGAACTTAAAGCTTGATGTGGTGATTGTTGATTGCCCTGCCAAGTGGGGGATGTTGTTGTAAAGAAAATGGGTAGCAAGTGTTGGTGGTAGTGTGTAAATGGACATGTATTACGCCACTATTACCATTGAAGGCAACTTCATGAAATTACATGGAGAATAGAAGATGATGTACCTGATTGAAGACCCAAATAATGCATCTTATGAGGTTTTGCAAGAAGATGTTGATCTTAACCACTTTGTGAGTTTTGTGGATTTTAGGGAGTATGAACGTGTTGAAAACAGAGCTCCTAAGTATGATATTTTTTTTGGAGTTTGGATTACATTTCATCCTTGAAAAATGTTATAGAATTTGACTCAAACACAATGAAGGAGCTTAAGAGAAAATGGATGGTTTACAAAATGAACAAAGAAGAAAAGGAGGTATATTTCTAGTTGATGAAAGCATATCAGAACCTCTTGGCATGGTCATACCTAGGATGGCAGGCACTTGAAGATTTTCCTTTATTGTTTTCTTTGAATCGGGTAACATCTTTTGTACAGTGTATAGTTGGTTTTTGTTTTCTATTTTTGTGTTTTTGCTCGTTATGGTCCTCGGTGACTTGTTTTGTTGGTTTCTCTATCTATTTTTGAAGATGGATTTGTTTCTCTGTGTAAGATGACTTCGTTACCCAATGGATATTTTTGGCACTTGGTCTTCTTGTTCTTTTCCACTAACAGGGAGTGCCCATCCCCGGTTCGAAGCCTATTTTGGTGCTTAAAATGATCCCAATCCATGTTGCCTTTGAAAATCTATCGATTTTGAGTCTCTGTCACTTTCCTTCTCCCCATATTGTGCTTTGTTAATCTTTGTGGCCATTTTTAATCTATTCTGGGTTTTAAACCACTTAAGGATCTGTAATTTGGGTCCCCTCATTCTCTGTTCATCAAAAAACTTAGGTTCCCCCATGTTTTCTATTCTCCATGGTCGGATTTGTCTCCCTTATCGTTTCTGCCCTAAATACTTGAAGAAGAATGAATTGATGCATCCCTAAAGAACGTATTTGAGCCTTGTAAAATTTCTAAACTTTTTGTCCTTGAAGAAAATTTCATTCCCAGGCTCAAATGGTCAATTTTCTATATTTAAAAAGTTTGACAAGCGTTTCTCTGGTCAAATTTGCAGCCTTGCATCTACGAGGGGACGTGGCACCTTTTGGTTGGATGGGGCTCAACTAGGTACTTAGTAAAAGTCACGAAAAGCCTTAACTCAAAATGTATCCACGTGGAGGCACAATGCACAATTAAAGATCTATTTTTTGGCTTGGCCTTGGAGTAGCACCGGGAGGACACGTGGGGGCTTCTGCTGCTTGCTCATACTTAGACAAATTTTTATGCAGTTTGAGTAGTTTGGCGGAACAAGACACATGGTGAGCTCACGCTCATTCGGGGTCTCCCCTTTGGGCACCATATTGAATCATGCCCATGGAGACATGTGGAGGAACTGAAAATGTTCGGGGACCAGCCCTTGACTTCCATTTTGAAGAAGTGCCAGGTGACATGTGGAGGCCTCTGCTTGATTTTCATTTTACTTAAAATTTTCAATGGCCAAAAGGAGACCACCTCGAAGCATGACACATGGCACCTTCCGCTGAGCTTTAAGCATTCGAGATAGACCTTGTCGAGAATAGGACGCATGGCAAACCCACGCTCGTTCAAGGTATCAAATTTTGGTACCACCTTGAGGTCCGCCATCGTGAGACATGGTAGTTTGAAAATTCAAATAGGTGGGGAGGCGAACCATTAGAGGCAACTTGGATTTTTGCCTCCTTAAGGATTAAAATTTCAAAATGGCCCATGAAGCTCGATGAGGGACATAGTCAATGTTTATCCTTGGTCAACGGTAGAGGTGTAGGATCTCTAGGGAAATTAGGAAAAATTTCATTTAAAAAAAAGAGTCGAAAGTTAAAAAGGAAGTGTGGCCTGCTCCTATCACATTTGGACATGTGTCAAGCTCATTTCCTTAGGGTGAAACTACGGGAAAAATTGGTAAATTTTCCCTTTCCTAAAAAAGAGTAAATCTGAAGAATTTGGCTACGGTTCTTCTCCAATCACATTTAGACACATGCCGGGGATCGTTTCCCGAGGGCGAAGGCGTGGAGCAAAATTTAATTTTTTTCCATTTTTCCAAAAAGTTGTAAAATTCAAAGGAAGCCCCTGGGTCATTCTAAAAGTCTAAATATTTCATGTGGACGGCCCAAATTCAAAGTAAAGATCAACAACTACTGTGAGTCTAAATCTGATTTCCTCCTCATTTCTCTTAAACATATTTAGAAGTGTGAGTCTCCATGATTTCTTGGTCTTTTCTACACACCAAGAAGAGAAGGAAGTTAATGTTGATATTTGAATTTTGGTGGGAAGATCTGGAGGACGTCTTTCACCATTAAAATGGTCTGACTTTCGTGCCCAATCAGATTTTCCATTTTTCTTCTCCCAAGCACGCAAGGGGCCAGATTTGACAGATTAGGGGTGGAAGTGGTTGGAAAATTGAAGAAGGATTGATCTACCAGAGGAAAGAGTTGAATACAAGAGGTATTGGATAAGATCTACCCCTCGAACACTGGGACACTTCTTGCAGATTTGATTATGTGAATCACGAAAGAATCATGGCGAACACTACTTTGCATTAAAAAAATTTGTCTTTTGGAGAGAAGAGGCTCATTGTGAATGCTATAAATAGCATGAATATTTTGTGCCATCTGGACTGATTTTTACAATAGAAAACTTGATAGAGCCCATCCCTTTTGAGAAACCATTCAAGAAAGCTTGTATATCTCTTTTGTATTAAAATTTGATCATGTCAAGGTGGTTGCAAGTGTACAGACCATTGATGAGCTCTGAGACTATTCTAGAAAATTTCCCCTGCTAATAGATTTAATCAAATTTGAGATATTTACGTGTAGTCTTGACAAAATGTGTTGGTTTTATTTGAAATCTATGCAAGTAGTTTTCTTGTTTATGTTGCAATCTTGTATTAAAATCTGATTCAATTACACAGGCCTCAATCCTTGTGATAGTTTAGTGGCATCTGCAATTCCATTTCTCAGAAGAGCTTTCATTTGGGATTGGAATAAATGATTTAAAATCACTTTTCTCTCATCTGTTGGTAGAGATTGTCTGTAAGCCTTTGGGTGTACCTTAGGCATTATTTGGCTTAGATCTTGATGCTTTGTTGGGTTTTCTAACTCGATCCTTCATGAGAGAATCTTAGAGATTGTGTGAAAGAGTGCTAATATGGGCCTCTATTGAAGCACATATTCTAGTTGAAGAAACATTTTAGCTATTCTATGGCATTACTGTTGGTATGAATTTCCATTTTGTAAGGTTCCTTAAGGATCTGGTGAATCTAGTTTCATCCTACCCCACCTCCCACCAAAAATTCATTTAACAACAACCAATCCTACATGTACTACCCCTGTTTGTCATGTGTGTACAGAAATGCATAATCTCTGTTACCAAAACATGCGAAAAGCAAGCAGAGTCTCAAATGTGTTTAGTAACCTTTGCCTTGTTATGAAAGAATCTCCATGATCTGGAAGTGGTAACTCGTGAGAGTCGGATCAGTGTGTCGATTATATTTTCCCCAAGGTCTTCTCTATAAAATTTATGCAAAAGAAAGGTACATGTATCTCCTTTCATATAACGAGGTTACAAAATAGGTTCTCTTACCTTGGTTGAAAGGAAAAACCTAAAATAGTTAGGATCAAATCACATCCTTTCAATGTGCTTTACTGCTTTACCTTGGCTTCGAGTGCCACAAGTCGGATAAATTACTTCGTTGCTACAAAATGACATACATGATTGTCTATCTACCTCTGAGTGTCTGTCTAATCCATGATGTTGCTCGGTCTTTGAAGGAGGGTAAATTTGGGTACAATAGGACCTTGGGAGAAGCGTTTCCCAAGGCGAGCCGGCGGGGCAAGGGATGAAAAATTTCCCGGGGCAGGTCTACGAGCTGCGGGGAGAATATTTGGATATTTTCCCATTTAAGGTGAAAAAAACCCACCATTACACCCGCAATTCCACAAGTCCACAAGGGACACGTGGCGCCTCCTAAGCCAACGTGGAGAAACCAGGGCGGCGGGGGTAAAAGAATTTTATCACCCAGAAGGGCGAAAAGGGTAAAATTCACCCACGCCTCTGCCAATGTGAGAAGATGCCATGTGTCAGCCAACCATTGGTTACGGCAGGCCAGCGAGGATATTTTGAAATTTTACCCAATTTTTTTGAAGCGTTAAGGCTTAAAAGGATTCATTCCTCAAATGATGCCTCGTGAAGCCACGTGGCAACACACGATTGGATGCGAGGCCGGCGGGTACATGCGGGAAACTTTCAAATTTTTCCAAATTTTTTTCAAAGCTCTAAATGTTAAAATTTATCTGAGCATTCGTCGGTGCCCAATGAAGCCACCTATCAATCAAAGATTGGGTGCTGGGCGGTGGGGTTGCGGAGGAAAATTTGTCAAATAATTATTTTTGAATTATTTCATTTTAAGAAAAAATGAAGGCTTGCGGGTTAGCGGAGTGGCGGGAAACTTCATGACTTTACACTTTTTGGGAAAAAAGCAAAAAAAAGAAATTTTTAGCCTGTGGGTCCACCCAAGAATATTTTATTCATTTAAATTTGATAGTTAGATTATTTTTGAAGCCAAATGAAGTAAAAACTTCAGAAGGCCATACTTTTGATAGGGAACTCGGGTTTTTGCAAATGGGGACTTTGTGGAAATATCTCGACGTCCTCTTTGCACAGAAACCTTAAGAATTTTATTTTGATAAAGTTTAAAGGGTTAACTTTGAGAAAACATCTTTCTATCACTTAGAAGTGAACTGGGATTTTTAACTTATCAATTTTGTTCAAATTTGTCATCGATTATTTGCATATTGCCAAACAGGCATGAATGGTTTTACTTGGAAAATTTTAGGATAGATTGCAAGGTTAACATTTTTTTGATTGGTTTTCATTCAAAAATTACCAATGTTTTACAATGAAAGACCTGCAATTTCACCTTTACTTGATTTGAAATGTTTTTTAAAAATTTCTTCAGTGTTTTAGTTTAGTTTGGAGATCATTCTTATCTCATTAAGTCCAAATCAATATTTCATTTGTCTCTTATAAATTTGCAGGGTTGTTTTGGACATTAAATAAAAAGGAATTTGTGAAGTATACAATGAAGTATAAATGAGGTTTGTACACTTCAAGAACAAAGATTTAACTATCTCTTTTGTCATGCAATAAAAACATTGAATTTATTCCATGCTAGTTTTAAATAGTTTTCTTTCCTGCAATCAAATGATAGAGACAAGAATGCAACTTCTATATTTTTTAAAAATTTAAACATTTCAAATGAGACATAGCAGTGCAATATTTCTTCATACGTGCTTCCTTTTCACTTTTACAACAAAGATTTCCTACTGTATATCAAACATAGATTTCCAATGGAAATAATATCATATAAACAAGGAAAAACACTTATATTAATTCAAAGGAATCTCTTACAACTTCTTTCCCATTTATTTTTTAAATACAACATACCAAAAAAATATCTTTCTTTTATGTTAAGCTGAAATGAATACTAGATATATTCTTGTATAATCAATTACAACATTCATAGCTAAAACATAGTAGTCTTTCCAACACAATAATATACAAGATCATCCACTTCAAGGTGAGAAAGGTTACAAAATAAGTTTCACAAGGGAATCTCAGACTTGTATTTTTCCCCTGCTTTCTGGAACAACAATATGAATATCCTCCATTTTCTTTATTTCAATTTGATCACAATAGAACAGGGGGAAAGGAAATGCTCTCCACCCAACCAAGACATCCAATGACAAGGGGAAGCCACCCTCTTCATTGGCCCCCGAGCCCCAACAGAAATGCAATAGGAAATGTGTTTCAACTCATGGAAACAATAGGATTCCACAACACACATGCAAATTTCATATTTAAAAAAAAATATAGTCCAAAGCAAAACTGTAGTTTACAACCACAAAATGTAGACAAAAACAACACTCAGGGTTCATCATGCAAGCCAAAGGAGCAAGAAACTATGGGGATGCTGATTATTCTTCCCAAGGAAATGTGTATCACCACAGAACAACCAAAATATATATATATATATATATATATATATATTTATATATATATATATATCATTTCAAATCCTTGACATGCCCTTATGCCTCCCCAACCTCTTATGGCATCCTATAATGAGTAAAGAAATGCAAGCTATATCTTTGTAAGTTGGAACCCAAATCCCAACTCCTTCCACACTTATACGTCCCCAAAACACTTATGCCTCCCATAGAAATACCCCATAGTATTCTCCTACACCATCCCAAGGCCATCTACCCATAAAACCCACACACATGCCAAAAATTCACAACAATAACATTTGTACAAATAAAAGAGGATCATTTCAAGAGCCAAGCTCTTACCTCTCCATAATGGAGTTTGTTCCAAGTTCCAAACAATAATATTTCCAATGCAAAACAACCCAAGATCAACAAAACACAGGCCTATAAAAAGTTTGTAAACTTTCTCCAAAAGTAAGAGCTCAAACAACAAAAGAATTCGCCCCCAAAAGAAGTATGCAAAAGTGAAGCAACCCCAAAAAAAAGCTAAGGAATTCAAATATATAGAGAGGGAAGAGAAGAGGATGAGGTGGATCCAAGTGGGATGCCACATCACACATCCTCAACTCCAACTCATAAGTCAACTTCAATCTCCAAGGCACAATAAATAGGTGGGTGAATAATATGACAACTTACTTACACACTCCAAAACAAGCCCACACCCCATAAGGACTGAAATTAAAAACATGTAAGAAAGTGCAATTAAAACATTCAGCTTGACTTATAAAAATGCATAATGAAAGTCTAAATTCAACTCTCCAACCGTAGGTATGATTGCTAAATAAATTTAATAGGCATGGGACAAGTTTAACTTGTCCCACAAGCCTCAAAATCAGCTCTCAAGGAAAAATTCAAATTTCCAAGAAGGTGGAGTGTTTTTTACTCCAAAATCTACTTACATATCCCTTACACATTACTTGCAACACTTTAATTCAAGGCCAAACACTCTATTAATTAATTTCTTATGACATATTTTAATTAATTAACTTAACAACAAGATTACTCACAATATTACACACCATTTTATAAATAATGAAAGGGGTCAAAGCACCACAAAATAAACACATGCAAACATTAACAAAGGGACCAAATAAAAGAAAATACATAAAACCCCTTGGTCACATTTAAAGGTGATCCCCCATGGGAATCCCTAACACAATCAAACACACACAAACCATACAATCTATCATGGTTACCTTGTTGAGTTCATCTAGAATTCCAAAGTGGTTGGTCTCCAATCCCCCGATTTTTGTTGTAATATTTTTAACCTACAAAATACAAATACCTCCTTTGGCCTCGTGGCCATATTAGAACATCCAAATGTATATAATTATAATTTCAAGATCATTGACATATATGTGAATCACAACAATCATCAAGGCAATCAAAGGTTGATGGGTCTTTGTATTCTTCCAATTATTTAACTCACATACTCTTTGTCAGTGTCATTCTAAACCAGGGTTGTGTCCTAGGCAATATGTAATGGAGTCTAGGAGAACTATTTATAGATTGAGTTTTTTGGGGGGTTGCTTAGTTTTAATGACTATTCTACAAAAGTGCAGTTAAAATATACGGAATTCAACTATGTGCAATGAAAGGAATTTTAGCAACTAATCTTCAACTGTAGAATAAAATACGCACACACTTATTCTTAACAAATTAAACCATAACTGAATAACTGGAATTTTCAGCAGAAAGCAAGACTATTCATGAACTAGATTTGCATAACAAAAGCATCTACTCTAAGAGAAAGTGATAATGGAGAAAGCAGAGATAGTTAATCAAAGCATGCATGCAAAAACTCATCAAATGATAATTGCAGTAAAACTAATCGAAGGACTGTATGCATGAAAAAATCAAAGTAACCTCGTATCTCCTCGGTCGAGTGGGCCCTTGCTCTTCCTCGGGATAGAGTATTCAACAACTTCTGATTCTCAAAATGCCGTAGCTTTCATTAACTTTGAAATGAGTTCATAACATATCAAAACAAATCTAGAATAGTATGCAGATAATCTTCTTCGATAATCAAAAAGTGGTACTCAAGTTCTGAAGACAAAGTCTTCATATAGATAATGTTGGTTACAAGATCCGCCATATCAGGTGGCATAAAACATTTTCCATCAAATATCAATTAAAACTCATAGATTCCTATGGGCTGTTAGAATCAATCCCAAGCTAATAGGTAAATTCGATAAAGCTTGAGTCTTGACCGCATGTTTCGAACTCGGGATTCTTATCCACCATAACTTCCATTATTCCTGCACACATCATCACATTTGATCTCATAAAGGCAGTTAGTAGGATTTTCATGGGATAAATGATTTTCATAAATAATAACAAGGAAAATGCATCAACCTACTAAGACATGACTACTCAAAAATCCCCATATACTAATAAGTCATATCACAAAGAGTATTTCCGATTCAGAAGAAATGATATAAATGAGCCAAACAATGCACTCATCAAGTAGTATCACTTACAATTTCATCCACAACTATATCATCATCAATTTTAATTCAATTCTCATTTTCTAGGTCTACTCAAAATATCCAAATATCACAAGTCCGAACAACATCTATAATATAACCATGTCAAACAATATATCAACATCAATATCTAAAATGTCTCTAATAATCATCATGCACCATATATGAATCAAAGTCCACAATAAACCATGATCTAACATCTAACATCATACTAAATTAAACTATAAAAACGTAAATAATATAGTGAAGTATCATGATCAATATCACAAGGTGTGTCGGGAAGCGAGCACTAAAGGGAAATTGTGACCAAAGGGTTATGTATTGCCTTTTTATTTTTTTTCCTTTATTGATGTAATATGTGATTTTAGTGATGTAAATCATTGTATTATTTATTTGGAATTTGGTGTATGCTTTTTCCCCTTTATTATTAATGGGTTGCAGTGTCTTAATTAAAGATAAGTTAATCTTGTCCTAAACTAATTTTAGATGTGATTAAAGGAATGCATTTATTAGAGTAGATATCTCTTGGATTTTTTGTTGTAATTTGAGTGCTTGTTGATCTTGAGTGTTATACACTCCACCCCTTCATGGAAATCCGAATTTTGCCTTAGAGGCCAATTTTGGAGGCTTGTGGGACAAGTCAAACTTGTCGACACCTCTCAAATGCTATGCTGAACCCTAACTATGGGTTGGGGATCAAAATTAGACCTGTTAGGTGTTTTGGGAAGATAGAAAGGTGAAATGTTTATTGCACATTATTTCTTGGAATTAATTTTGTCCTTAGGGGTGTGAGTTTAGATTGTGTGTGTAAATAAAATGTCATACCTTCAACCACTTATTAATTGTGATTTGGAATTTGTGGTTGACTAAGGTGATGTGGAGTGGAGAGGAAATGAGGTGGCATCCTACTTGGACCCACATCATCCTCCTCCCTCCCTTTTCTATTTAATGAAGTTCTTTTGCTTATTTGGGGTTTACTTCATTATTTTGTGCTCTTGCATTTTTGGGAGATAGAGAATTTTGGAGAGCTTGTGGTCTTGGTTGGAGTTTCTTTGTGTTTTTCGTGGGTTTGGAAGGATCAAAAAGATTTAATCTTGGAACAATCTCTACTATGGAAAGGTAGGATCTTTACTCTTTCTCATGTTTTTACTTTATTTGTGTATATGTGCTTATTATTTTGAGTGTTTTGGAATGCTTTTGGGTTGTTCTTAAGGTAGATTTCCCAAGTGTGGTGTAGGAGGATACTATGGGGAGAATTCATGTAGGGATGGATAAGAGTTAATTTATGTTTTGCAGGGAGTTTGGTTTGGGTGCCCCACCTTGGACAAGAAATGCTTGCATTTCTTTCTTCTTCTTATATGAGGAAGGCATATGAGTACGAGGAAGGCATATGAGTATGTGGGAGGAATAAGAGGTACTTGAGGGAGGAATAAAAGTATCTAGGGAAATTTTTATATGCATTAGAGGTTTTAAGGTGGGCACCCATTTCCCATTGGAAGGCATAAGTGGCCTCCCCATGGATTCTTTCTCCTTTGGATTTCACTTAGAAGCCTTCCATATTTTTTATTTTTTTTCCTTCTTGTGTTTATAGTTTGATTTTGGTGGTGTTTGGAATGGTTCTGAAATATGTGGTTTAGTGTTGTGGAAGCTTGTTTGTTGCCATGGTTGGATCCACCTTTCATTGTAATGTGGTTGGGGCTCGGGGCCAATGAGGAGGATAACTTCTCCTCCTCATTGGATATTTTGGTTGGGTGGAGAGTGTTGCCTCTCCCCCCATTTTGTTGTGAATCAAGCATATCATGAAGGAGCTATTTTGTTGGTGTTGTGAAGCTTGGAACTTTTGGTGGAATTCAAAGAAAATTATTTGAACAAAATGGAAATGATCTTGCAAGTAGTTGTGCCTTTATTAGAATTAACAATGTTTAAAATGAGTAGTTCTAACTAAAAAATGATCAAATGGAATGAAATATTAAAACTGGAAACTTTAGGTGTATAAAATCAAGTTCACAATGTAATTTGGAACATTGCAGTAACTTTTACTTTTTGTAAAAATCTTGGATTTTAGGTTCTGTTTCTAAGAAATAGGACTGCCGCCCTGTGTAGAGAATCGGTCGGGTAACCACCGCTCGGGCGGCGCGGATCTCGGACTCCACCCCTTCACAGGGTGGTGGTTCATGGTTTGTCACCTAGGTAGGGTGGAGGTCCCAGGAACACCAGCCTTCTTTGGGCTATGGTTCTGTCACTTCCCGAGAAGAAATTCCCAGATACACGCATGTGCAAAATTCTTAAATGGGGTATACTAAATTTTAAATTGTAAATTTAACTGGGAAACTTCCAGCAAACAAATAATGCTCAAATCTTGTTGTATTAAACATTTAAACCTAAAAATGGAAGATTAAAAACATTCCTTCTCATTTATATTTATGGGATTGGGTTTTCCCCAAATAAAAACCCAAAATACATATAGTTTGGAAATAAAACTAGATTGGTAGAGGAAAATCCCTCCCAATCCTTGAATGAAAGAAATTACAACAATAATAAAACTACAACTAAACTAATCTAAACTAGATCTCCTTGTAGAATCCTCCATAGTTCTTCTTTTTCTCCCATGGCTTCCTCCTCTCCAACCTACAATTTTAACAAAACAAATAGACCAAATGAGGGGAAATGAACAAAGGAAAGGCTTTAATAAAAACTCATAAGGATTTTAGGGCTAGTTTGGAACCCTAGGATCTAGTGGCCAAGATTGATTTGATCTAAGGGTGGAGGATTAACCCTACTTTTTTTGGTGAAATATATTTTAAATGTTTAAATTAAATCCTTAAGGGTATGTGTAGATGGGTGAATGGGACCATTTAATTGCCTTAGGAGTGTAAAGTCTTTATTAGATCTTAGTATGTTTTAGGAAATTAATAAAAGGACTTTAAACTATTAGGATAATAAAACTAAAGTAATTAAGCATGAGGTTAACCATAATAGTATTGAACATTAACTAAGGAGAGAAAAAAATTAACCAAATAGATTAAACTATGGCAATTCCTAGTTGACCTTTAATTAATCGACCTTAGAGGTAAAGTAATTTCAATATTTAATCTTTTACCTAGACCTGACTATCTATAGATCTTAAAGTTGATTTTAGTGATGTAATTTGAGTTTAATGTACCCTAAGGGTTAAAAACCCTTGTAACATTCTTATAACTTAACACAAAAAAATAAAATTAGTCACAATTTTTCGGGTGTTTGGTTGTAGTGTGTTACTAGAGCGTCTTTTTTGTCAGGTGTTACACTTGGTATTAGATTCGTGGTTTCAAAGATTGCACCCTTGGGTACACCTAGAAAACAAAAAATATGAACATTTAATCTAGTGCAAAATTAGGTTCTTTTAATCTAGAAAACCATAGTGTCTGATAATTGTATAGTTCAGAAAACATAGAAAACTAAAACAAGACCTAGAACAATGAACTAACTCTCGCCTTGATCTGTGCAGGAGGAATGGATAAGACGAGGGGTCTTTTCACATAGACCTAGATATACCACCTCCGAGTACGTTTTAGCGACTATTCTACCTCGAGATTCCACAGATGCTTGAGGACGTCAATGCTTCTATACATGGGTCTTTGGGAGGAAAAATTTCTAGACATGACATGGAGCCATCAGTGGAGGCCCATGCATCCCCTCTACACAAGGAGGAGTATAGGAAAGATAAATTCCATGTAGAGTCAGCTTTGACAGTGTCACCAAAGAGAGGGCATTGAGACAAGATTTCAGGACATAGGAAAAATCTCAGAGCCCTAGATAAAGGGAGGAGCATGTAGAGAGACCTAGGGGTCATCAGACATTAGCTGTAGACCATATCAGGGAGATCTTGAAGCTACAACCATCTCACTATTCGGGAGATACAAGTGGTTTTCAGGAAGATCCTAGTTGGTGAGCTTGAGCAGATGCTTCAAGCTCTTCCCTTATACTAGCAATATGAAAGCTCATGTTACGATCCATCTTCTGAGGGATGGAGTAGGAGTCTTATGGAGGACTGAGGAACAGAAGCTCCATGTTGTCTTGGAGATAGTTTCCTGGGAGATATTTGAGTGTTTCAGGAGTAGGTATTTACCCAGGAGGTTTATTCAGCAGTGGATAGATGAGTTTCATGACATCCGTCAAGAATCTATGACCATAGCTGAGTATGAGAGTTGATTTTTGGATGTACTCTAGTATGTTAACTATATGTAGGATGAGAAAGTATGGATTCATGGGTGCTTTAGAGGTTTGAATTTTTATTTGGGTGCTATAGTGTGCATTCACTACCCATAGACATTAGTAGAGGCCATAGAGAAGGCCTATATTGCAGAGGATACATCGGGGAAGACAAAGTAGGCTAGAGAAAGAGTACATAGACGCATCAAGTAGATCTAGGATGATAGATTGAGGGGGTCAGTTCCTCCTCCATGTGGTGGACTGAGTTTAGGAAAGGCTTCATTCAGGGCCACCAAAATAGCCACCTCGGCGAGATAGCAAACATGACAACCTTACAAACCTCCTCAAATATTTGATGCACAAAGGGGGGAGTATGGGGCCTCTTCATGAGGGTCCCATCAGGGACATAGGGTTCACCGAGAGCTCAATCGGTAGGAGCTCGGCGAAGAGACCTCAGCAGCTCATAGCCGGATCGTCAGGATCCACATATCGAGACCTGCAGGTAGTAGGCTAGAGATGCATCTCAATACAATGGACTAGGAAGATGTTATGGTTGTGGCATTGTTGGACATCATTAGAGAGAGTTCCCATAGAACCCTAGCAATAAGGGTAAAACGTATATCTTAGAGCCTAATGTTGGAGATATGGCATGGAGCCATCAGATCTATGCAGTGGTCGAGAACCACCAGGCTGAGCACCAGAGTACTGTGATAGAGATGAAAGGTAGTATTGGTGGTATTTCCACCTCTATTTTATTTGATTCCAGTTCATCTGATTCTTTTATTGTACCATCCTTAGTAGAACGTTATAGGATGGTGGCAGTTATGAAGGGTTGTAGTTGGGATGTTGAGATGGCTTTTAGAGCCAAAATTTCTATAGACTCCTTAGTTAAGGAGTGTGTAGTGGATTTTGGCCCTTCACCAATACCTCGTATCTTTGAATCCTTTCATTGGGTTCTTATGGTGTCATCTTGGGCATGGATGGTTGTCTTCTTATAGAGATAGAGTGAACTGTTACCATAAGACTATTTCTTGTACAGATGATCTAGGAGTTGAGTCAGTGATATAAGGGGTTAGGAGGCCCATTTCCATTCGTATCACTCCACTATGCAGCTTCAATGGTGTGTGCAATGGGGTTATCAAATGTATGTTGTTACGGTTAGTGACAGATCGGAGGATGATTCTAGTGGACCATCCCTTGATGACCATCGCATTTTGAGATAGTTTTCTTATGTTTTTACATGGGAGGTACCGGGTTACTATTGTATATATCTTCCCCCTCGGGTAGATATGGGAATAACAGAAGGTAAAGGGTGCCACGACATAAGGTGTCAACATGAAGAAATTCGTGCCTTGGCGCAGGTAAAGGGCGCACGACATAAGGTGTCAACATGAAGAAATTTGTGCCTTGGCACAAGTAAAGGGTGCACAACATAAGGTGTCGACATGAAGAAATTCACGCCTTGGCACAGGTAAAGGGTGCATGACATAAGGTGTTGACATGAAGAAATTTGCGCCTTGGTGTAGGTAAAGGCGCACGACATAAGGTGTCGACATGAAGAAATTTGCACCTTGGCATAGGTAAAGGGTGCACGACATAAGGTGTCAACATGAAGAAATTCACACCTTGGTGCATGAAAGAATATGTTGAAAAGAGGCTATATCTCAAGCTCAGACTCTCATCAATCCAGAGACTTCTCAAGGATTTCATGCTATATGCCTTTGGTGGTGGAGACACAATTTCTGCAATCCTGGTACAACAAAACAAAGAAGGATTAGAACAACCAGTCACTTTCTTCAGTCAAGGCTTGGAGGAATATGAAACTAGGTACTCTTTCATTGAAAAACATGTCCTTGCAGTGATTAGAAGCTTAAAGAAATTCAAGCACCTAGTCTCAAACAACAAGATCCAATTATTGGTCTCTCATGCGGGAGTCAAGGACTTCCTTCTAAACAAGGATCTAAATGAGAAACGTGCAGGATGGATCACTCGTGTCATGGAATATGACATCGAAATTAAGGTCACTAAGCTGGTCCGTGGAAAGGGATTATGTGAACAACTAGCTTTGAGTCAGCAAGTTGAAGTAGGTGATGAAAAAGAGACTGTCTTGGTACTACAGGATGGTCAAGAACAAGAAAATGATGATGTGCCCACTCCTTGTTGGACTCAGAATATGATACACTTCCTACAGATAGGCCTATGCCCTCTAGAATTGAGCAAAGAAAAAAGGAGATACTTTAGATTACAAGCCATTCCATATGTGCTTGTTGATGGTGTTTTGTTCAAGAAAGACATCAATGGAGTTCTATTGAGGTGCATTGGGACAGGTCAAATTGAGAGGGTGTTACAAGATTTTCACGATGGAGATTCCGGAGGACATTTTACCCCATGGGTAACAGCTCTCAAGATAATGAAGGTAGGGTATTATTGTCCCACAGTGTTCAGTGAATGTTATACATGGATAAGAAAGTGTAAGAAATGTGCACACTTCACAGGAAAAGATAAACTAGCGAAGCACTTCCATTGCACCCAATTTTGGTCGACCAACCATTTATATAATGGGGATTGGACTTCATTGGGGTCATCAATCCAAAATCAAGCCAAGGCCACAAGTGGATTCTCATGGCAATGGACTATTTCACCAAGTGGACCAAAGCAGTAGCGCTCAAAGAAGTAAATGAGTCTAACATACTAGACTTTTATGAAGGAATAGTGACCAGGTTCGGTGTGCCGGCCACTATCATATCAGATAATGCATTGGCATTCATAGGTTCCAAGATTACAGAATGGGCTATCAAGAATGGAATCTATTTGAGCACCTCTTCAAACTATTACCCGCAGGGTAATGGACAAGCAGAGTCCACGAACAAGAATTTTCTAAGAATCATCAGAAGGACTCTGGATGAAAACCAAAGGACATGGCATACCAAGCTAAAATCAGCGTTATGGGCTGATAGAATAACACCAAAGAGGTCTATAGGTAGTTCTCCTTACAAGTTGGTCTATGGGAAAGAGGCAGTATTGCCTATATCATTAGAATTTCCTGCATTAGAGCTCATGAAGCAGTGGAGTTGTCTGAGTTCAAACCAATGGAGGCCAGATATGCAAAGTTGATGGAATTGGAAGAAATCAAAGAACATGCGATTCGGACAATTGAGAAAGATCGAGGCCTTAGTAAAAAAATGGTTTGATAAGAAGGCAACAAAGCAAAGACCTTCCAAAAAGGGGACCTAGTTACGAAATGGGATGCGAGATCGGGTAAAACCAGGAAGGCATTCCTAGTTTGATGCCATTTGGAGTGGCCCCTACATGGTCACGGGATGTAAAAGTAGTAACACCTTCCAATTGTCTACATTGGATGGGGAAGAAATCCCGATTCCGGTTAACATAATATATCTTAAACATTGCTACTAAAAGGAAAAGGTTTACCCTTGTAAATATTAGCCTAGATTTCAATTCCTCTAAGTGTGTATGGACATTGTCTTGTTGTAGTTAGGTTTCAATTTCCTAAGTTCTCCCACGAGTTTTGTTGCTCTTAAGTTGAATTTCTATAGTTCAAAGCATGCTCTCGGAGAGGATTTTTGTATCGGGCTCGGGATCGAGAGATCAAGATTGGTTTCAGAGCTATTGCTTATGACTCCATACCCAATGGATTGCTAAAAGGCCACGATCTTCTACCTAGAAAGGCGGGCGACCCCATGAGTCACCAAATTGTTGTATATATCTTCCCCCTCAGGTAGATATGGGAATAATAGAAGGTAAAGGGTGCCACAACATAAGGTGTAGACACAAATAAATTCACGCCTCGGTGTAAGTAAAGGGTGCATGACATAAGGTGTCGACATGAACAAATTCGCGCCTTAAGCGCGAGTAAAGCGCCCACGACATAAGGTGTCGACATGAAGAAATTCATGCCTTACGCAGTAAAGGACGCATGACATAAGGTGTCAACATGAAGAAATTCACGCCTTGGCATAGGTAAAGGGCGCACGACATAAGGTGTCGACATGAAGAAATTTGTGCCTTGGTGCAGGTAAAGGGCGCACGACATAAGGTGTCGACATGAAGAAATTTGTGCCTTAGTGCAGGTAAAGGGTGCACGACATAAGGTTTTGACATGAATAAATCCACATCTTAGCACACGTAAGAGTATGTCGACATAAGGATGGATGTGTCGGGGTGCATCTTCAGGAGGCGCAACATTTTGAGTGTTGACAGGAAGTAGACCCTGACCCAGATATTCAAATGGCCATAAATTTTCACAGGGAGCTCAGATTAACGCAAGGTTGGAATTTTTGGAAAGCTTACAAGGTCCTCTATCCAAATATGACTAGATATATTTAATTGGGTGAGAAAAAATTCTTAAAAATGCAAAATACAGTTCGCCACTTTTTGGGTTTGCTAGGGTTCTCACCTACCACCATAATGAGATGAATTAAATACAACCTAGAGGTGGTTGGGGTAGATTTGTATTTCCTCTCTCTTCCCTCTCTCATTCTACCTATAAATTTTAAAGAGGGGATTCTTTCTAAAATTTGGACATTCTTGTTTTGCCCCTCCCTTCTTCTCTTTGGCAGGTGAATTTGTGGAGTTCAAACCTCCCATCTAAAACTGTAATGCAACTTTGCCTCTTGGCACTTTGTAGTGTATTGTGTCAATATTTGGAGCAAATAATGCATGTCTGTGGATGATTCTCAACCCTCTCTATGTTCATTTTCATCCTCTTGATCTTTCACTGCAAATCTAGTTATATGTGCATGATCTTGCATTACATTTTAATGGTTTGTGTTTATTGGCAAGACAGTGTTCTTCATTCCTCGGTGCATCACCTTTGTAGTTTAGGTTTTATTTTATACATCTTCTTACCCCTGTATCCTTGGAAATTTAGTTTGGGTTTTAGTAAACCCTCTGCATTTTTACATGTGTATCTCGAATAGAGGAATAGGAACCGACCTTCATCCAGGAGAGATTTTTAATTTTGTAAGGTCCCACACTTAGGAAAAGCTCCATGTTATGCAATCGCACTGTGATAGTCTCAACCCATCAGGTTGTAGACATTTAGGGTGCTATGATTCACCATAAACAGCTACCTCCCCATGCGAGGTAGATTTCCACATAGATCCGGTTCCGAGCACGATCCTATTTCATGAGCACCTTATTGGATGACTACTCTAGAGCTATGTAATCTTAATTTGTAGCTTGAGGACCTTTTGGGGAAAGTCCTAATATATCCTAGTGTATCCCATTTGGGTGCATGAGTGATCTTCATGAAGAATAAGGATGGAGTTCTATGGTTGTGTATTGATTACCGCCAGCTGAACAAAGTAATGATCAAGAATCATTACCTCATTCCATGCATTGATGATTTATTTGATTAGATGGAGGGGGCCACAGTTATCTCCTAGATATACCTTAAGTCAAGATATCATCAAATGAGGATCACAAAGGAATATATTCATAAGAATACCTTCCATACTAGATATGGCCACTATGATTTCACCGTAGTGTCTTTTGGTCCAAAATGCCCCGCAGTGTTTATGAGCTTGATGAATGGGGTATTCAAGAAAATTTTTGATGTCTTCATTCTCATCTTCCTTAATGGAATTTTGATTTACTCACGTATGCATGAGGAGCACCTTGGCAAGGTTCTTGGTGTCTTTGTGAGAAACATATTTACAGGAACTTGGAGAAGTGTTCATTCTTTCAAACAGAGGTACATTATTTGTGCCACATCATTTCTAGGGAAGGTATCACATCCGATCCTTCAAAGATTTGATCTATTATGGATTTTCCAGCACCCATGAGTGTGACCGAGGTGTGAAACTTCATGGGTTTGGCATGATATTATAGGATATTTATTCATGACTTCTCTCAAATTACACACCCCAACAATTCCCTTCAGTGGAAAGGGAAGAAATTTTTATGGTCAGAAAGTTATGAGCAAGCCTTGAACACCATGAAGGAATGCCTCACGAAAACACCTATTCAAGCAGTGCTAGATCCTCAGGGAAATTTATATGTTTGTATAGTTACTTCTTTGGTAGGACTTGGGGGCGTGTTGATGTAGGAGAGAAGAGTAGTTTATTTTGAGTCTCGCAAACTCAAGGATTATGATCTCAATTATTTGACTCATGACCTTGAGCTTGCCACAGTTGTGCACGCCTTGTTGTTATGGATACACTTTCTTCTTGGCTAGATAGTTACACTCATGATTGATCACTTGAGTCTTCGCCACCTCCTCACGCAACCCAATCTCAACGCTTGTCAGTGGCATTGGATGGAGTTACTTTATGAGTATGACATGGAGATATATCATGTGAAGGGGAATGAGAATGTGGTTGTAGACACCCTGAGTAGATGAAGACATGTGGTTATGGCCACTTCAGTGGGTACAGATTTTTGGACCATGATATTACATCAGCTTCCTCACGATAGTTTCTACCTTGTAGTCAGAGCAGAGATAGAGTCTCAAAGACACCTTGAGGGGAAGTTTGATGGATTTTCATTGGAGGTAGATGGTATTCTTTGACATAGAGGTCGGATATATGTTCCACGAGATGGAGGCTTGAGACAGACATTTTGACAGAGGCTCATCGTGTACCTTATTCATCCCATCCTGGGGTGAAGAAGATGTACACAACTTTGATGCAGTTAAACCACTGGAGAGGACTTTGTAGAGACGTGGCTTGATTTGTGTCATGCTATTTAGAGTGTCAGAGGGTGAAGGTGAGCATCAACATAAAAGATTTCCCTCACACCATACTGGAGTGGAAGTGGGACACCATTTCCATGGACTTCATTGTTGGGTTACCGACATCAAGATACCACAATGATGTCATCATGGTCACAGTGGATAAATTGACGAAAGTGGCTCATTTTTCTCCGGTGAAGACCACCTATACAACTAGTGTAGTGGCATGGGTATATCTTGATGAGATTGTCGATTACACGGGATTCCACAGAAGATCATTTGTGATCGTGATCCTTTATACACTTCTCATTTCTAGACCAACATGCAGCATGCTCTCGGGATGAGGAATAATTTCAGCTTGACATATCACCCTAAGATAGATGGATGAACTAAGTGGGTGAAACAGATCATAGAGGACAAGCTTAGGATGTATGTTATGGATCACTAGTTGACATGGGAGGATTATCTGTACTTGGTGGAGTTTGCGTACACTAATAGTTTTGAGTTCAATAGGCATGGCTCCTTTTAAGGCATTGTATGGCATAGAGCGTAGGAAACCTTTGTGTTGGGACAAGTTAGAGGATAGGGTTTCTCTTGGGCCAACATTATTACAATATATGGAGCAGCGGAGTTACCTTGATTAGGAAAAGGTTACATGAGCCGCATGACAAAAAAGAATTATGCGGACCGGCATAGGACGGATCATAGTTTTGAGGTAGGGACGAAGGTTTTCCTTCATGTCGACCGCATAAGAGCCCTATCCGTTAAAAAAAAATTCTAATATTTCTCCTAGGTTTTTGGTCCCTTTGAGATCTTGGAGCGCATCAATCCTCTAACCTATCATCTAGCGTTACCACCTAACTTATATCATTTCCACGATGTGTTTCATGTTTCAGTCCTTAGGAGATATATTTTTGATACTTCTCATGTGTTAGATTGGACCACATTCCGGTGCATGATCGGGGCAAGTGATGGTGGAGCCCATCTCGCATTATAGAGCGCCACGACCACGAGCTTCCCGGCGAGAGATTAACTAGGTTCTGGTCCAATGGGACATATATGATGAAATTTCGGCTATATGGGAGGATGCTAGATTGGTACGAGTTGATTTTCCACACATTTTCTAGTTACTTCCACAAGTAAGTCGAGTCCAAGGGGAAGATGATATAGTGCCCAGGATTCCTTTGACACCTTTTTGATTATTGATTTCGATACTATCCACTACACTTATGGATATTTGGTAGATTTTTTATTTAGCATCATACTAGATGTTAGAGATGCTGGAATGTTGTTGATTTCGACTCATATATGATGCATGTGGATTATTAGAGACATTTTATATTGATGTTGATATACTATTGACATGGTTTTTATGTATATTTTTGACATGCGATATACTTTAGTCACACTGAGTAGGATTTGATAATTGGATTAATGTTGTGATCATTTTGACATGAATGAAATGTTGGATAGAAATGTTGGTGTAAATTGGAAATGATATCATATATACCTAGATGATATTTGATTCATATATAGATGATTGTATACTTTTTCATAGATGTTTTTAATGCGACCATGAGGCCTAAGGAGGTATTTATGTGTTTTGTAGGTAAATTTATTCACAACAAACATCGGGGGATTGGAGACCAACCACATTGGTATTCTACGTGAATTAGACAAGGGTCACCATAGCAACATGTATTTGTGTTTGTTTGAATTTTGTTAGGGGAAATTGTGACCAAGGTGTTATGTATTTCCTTCTTATTTTGTTTCCTTTATTGATATATTATGTGATTTTAGTGATGTAAGTCATTGTATTATTTATTTGAAATTGGTGTATGCTTTTTCCCTTTATTATTAATGGGTTGTAGTGTCTTGATTAAAGATAAGTTAATCTTTTCCTAAACTAATTTTAGATGTGACCAAAGGAATGCATTTATTAGAGTAGATCTCTCTTGGATTTTGTGTTGTAATTTTAGTTCTTGGCGATCTTCATGTTATGCACTCCACCCCTTCATGGAAATTCTATTTTGTCCTTAGAGGAAAATTTTGGAGGCTTGTGGCACAAGTTAAAATTTTCTGACACTTCTTAAATTGCTATGCCAACCCTACCAATGGGTTGGGGGGTAAAAATTAGATCTCGTTAGGTGTTTTGGGAAGATAAAAAGATGAAATTTTTATTGCACTTTCTTTCTTGGAATTAATTTTTTCCATAGGGGGTGTGGGCTTAGATTGTTTGTGTAAATAAAATGTCATTCCTTCAACACCTTATTAATTGTTCTTTGGAATTTGAGGTTGACTAAGGTGATGTGGAGTGGAGAGGAAATGAGGTGGCATCCTACTTGGAGCCACATCATCCTCCTCCCTCACTTTTCTATTTATTGAAGTTCTTTTGATTGTTTGGGGGTTACTTCATTATTTTGTGCTCTTGCATTTTTGGGAGATAGAGAAATTTTTAGAGCTTTTGGTCTTGGTTGGAGTTTGTTATCACCAAATCATAGCACCCCTGGAGATATACTTGAACTCATAGTGTGATTGGATAACATGGGTACTATCTCCAAGTTGTGGGACTTGCTACTTGAGATAGACCTCCAGAGAAAGTTGGTTCTTGCTCCTAAACTACCTGCCACAATCTACTCTAATGCAGGATAAACTAACTGTTCTAATCTAAATTTCCAAGGGACCAAGGAAAGAGAATGCATAAAATGAAAGCCTACACTAAAGCGGTGATACACTAGAAAAGGAGGATGTGAGAGTAGTCTCCAAATGTGTGAAATATAGAGGCAAAGTGCACACTAGAAGAGGTGATGACAGTTCTCCATAATCTAGCAAAATGCATTCACAACAATATTCCAAGCACACACAATGATAATGAATTCCTGCAAGAACATAATAATAGACACAATATTCTTGTAGAAAGATAAAAGGGGCAAGAAGAATGCAAGAAAACATAGCAGGGGAAGATACATCCACAAACTTTGTATTTTATTGCTTCCTGGTATGCACATGATTGATCTATTACAAGATAAGGGCCTGGATCACCATGCAAGGAGTCCACTATAAGGGCTTGCAACACACTGGATTCACAAAGAAATTTTGGCAGAGCTTTGCTACCCAAAAACTCTCCCCTTTACAATGAGCCCAACACTCCAATTTATAGAAAAATGAGAAGGGAAAGAGAAGGGAAAATGGAAATCCCGAAATCTGTCCTTCAACCACCTGTAAGAGGCATTAAATTGAGTGAAATGATTTCAAATTACTTGCAAAAGTCTCCCCATACTATCCCATGTGCTACATCAGAGAAAGAATGATGACCATGCCTCTTAATTGCACTCCCAGCTACCAAATAAAACACTGTTCTGAACCTGGCCACGTTTTCTTAAAAATATTAATAAATTCTTGATCAAATCTAGAATTTCTTGATTTCTGTACATCAGGCTTGGAACCACGATTCCAACGGTACCAATTTTGTGCGATTTCGTTGAGAAATGCAAAAGTTATGGCCTTCTGGAGTGCGGAAGCTATTTTGGGCCTAGCAGGGCGTTTTCTTTCATTCGACGGAATGAGCATTAACGATTTGGAGCCGAATATATTTCTCTTATTTAAATATATCTACCCTCATCAAAAATAATAAATCCTATTTTTTGGCATAGAGGACGTCGTGCTCGTTCCAGAAAGTCCAATTTTGTGAAAATCGGAGCTCGGAGTCAAAAGTTATGGCCGTTTGAAGTTTCCGGACCAAATGTTGACTTTTCTTCTTCTCCTTCAGCCGCTTCGGATTTTCGCGTCCCGTGCATCCCTTTGTCCCAAATGTCCCAGTGCTTTGTGCGAGACAAATTCTTCCGAACCGCCCGAAATGGGCTTCCATGTTCCTTTTCTGCCGGTGACACGTGGCGTGATCTGATTGGCTTTCGGCTCCTTCGGCTTTTCGCGTCCCACGCGTCCCTCTGTCCCATTTAGCACAGTGCTGAAATTTCCCATTTCGGCTGAACCAGCCGGTTCGCATACTCGCGGCCCAGATGTCCCATTTGCTTTCGGACTGTTTGGGATAAATTTTCTTGATCGCCGGTTTGGCCGGTTCGCGTCCTTTTGTCCCGCGCGTCCCTGACTGAAAGTTCTCATTTCGGCCGATCCGGCCGGTTCGCGTACTTCACGTACCTTCGGCCCAACTGTTCCGGGCTGCCTTGACTCATTTCGGCCGATCCGGCCGGTCACGTACTTTTTGCCCAGATGTCCTACAATGCTGTTTAACAGATTAGTCAATTTTTCAAATTTTTAGCCAGTTCAGATTTCCGCGTCCCGCGCGTCCCTTTGGCCCAAATGTCCCAAATGCTGCGTGGACCACCTGGCGGCCTTTCGGCCGGTTCGTGTCCAGATGTCCCTCATGTCCCGACTATTGCAAGGACCAGGACTTAGCCATTTTTCATGATTTTTTCTGGCCCGAGCTTATTTTTGCAATTTTTTCACATTTCCTCAGAACTTGCTCTCTTCTTCTTGGACAGGGGAGTTAGAAAAAATATGAGGGGACCCTAGAAACATGACTTTTTGTCCGGACTCAATATAATTGCTTGGGACTAAAGAATTTGATGCATGTTATCAAAATTACCTTGAGGGGTGAATTTTGGATAACGAGTTTTTTTGTATTTTCTTGGGGTTGGAAGGATCTTGGAGATTTATTCTTGGAACAATATCTACTATGGAAAGGTAGGAGCTTTACTCTTGCTCATGTTTTTCCTTTATTTGTGTCTATGTGCTTGTTATTTTGAGTGTTTTGGAATGCTTTTTGGGTGCTTGGGTAGATTTCCTAAGTGTGGTGTAGGAGGAGACTATGGGTAGATTCATGTAGGGAGGCATAAGAGTTATTTTATGTTTTGGAGGGAGTTTGGTTTGGGTACCCCACCTTGGAAAAGGAATGGTTACATTTCTTGCTTGTTCTTGTATGTGGAGGCATAAGAGGTACTTGAGGGAGGCATAAGAGTATGTGGGAGGCATAACAGGTAGTTGAGGGAGGCATAAGAGTATGTAGGGGATTTGTGATATGCATCGAGGTTTTAAGGTGGGCACCCATTTCCCATTGGGAGGCATAATTGGCCTCCCCATAGATTATTACTCCTTTGGCTTTCATTTAGAAGCCTTGTATATTTTTATTGTTTTCCTTATTGTGTTTATAGTTTGAGTTTGGTGGTGTTTGGAATGGTTGTGAAATACTTGGTTTAGTGTTGTGGAAGCTTGTTTGTTGCCATGATTGGATCCACCTTTCATTGTAATGTGGTTGGGCTCGGCGCCAATGAGGAGGATGGCTTTTCCTCCTCATTGGATATTTAGGTTGGGTGGAGAGTGTTTCCTCTCCCCCCATTTTGTTGTGGATCAAGCATATCATGAACGATCTCTTTTTTTGGTGCCTTGAAGCTTGGAAATTTTGGTGGAATCCCTAAGAAGATATTTCTTGCAATAAAATTCCTTAGTGTTATTCCCACTTAGAGTGGACGAACTTGTAATATTGTATTCCATTTGTAGCTCAAATTCTTGTATGAGTTCCCACTTCAAGTGGAGGATGTTGTATTGATCTTGTAAAGGAAATTTGCATTCAAACATTTGTTATTAAAGTTTTATTGTATGTTGAAAGAAACAAATAAAAAAATAAAGAAGAAAGATTTGTATTGTAGAATTAGTTTTGTGAAATAGAAAAGAAGGTAATTCTCTTTATTTGAAATCTTGGTTGTATTGTGAGAAAAGTAGTTCTTTGTGTTAAAAGATATGAGCTATTTTCAATGGAAGAAAAAAGAAAGTTTACTTTCATTATGAAGTTGTTTTATTGTAAATGAGAAAGAAGGAAATATAGAAGTTGTAAGAAGTTGTAATTGTATGTCTAGTAGACTTGAATGTAAAGCAAAGTTTTATAGTTACTTTGAATATATTTGTTGAAGTGAAAATGGATAGATGAGTTCCATGACCTCTATCAGAATCTATGACTATAGCCGAGTATGAGAGTTGATTTCGGATGTACTCCAAGATATGTCAAATATATATGGGATGAGAAGGTGATTCACTGACTTCATAAGGGGCCTGAATTTGGATTTAGGTGGTGTGGTGCACATTCACTTCCCATAGATATTAGCAGATGCCATGGAGAAGGCATACATTGCAGATGAGACACGAGGAAATACAAAATAGGCCGGGGATAACAGATCAAGGCTCGGTTCCTCCTCCTCATGGTAGACAAGGTTCGATGACCTTCTTTTAGGTCACCACAATAGCAATGACAACAGGCTCATCCACCATTCAGACCTACTCAGAGGTTTGGAGCATAAAGAGGACAGAGTATGGGGCCTCCTCCTAGGGGTCCCAATACGACACAAGGTATGCCAATAACTCGGTCGGTAGGAGCTCATCAAAGCATAGACCTCAGTAGTCCATAGTCGGATCATCAGGATCCATAACACATACCTCTAGAGTACCGAATGGAGATGCATCTCATTGGAGAGGACCGGGTAGCTGTTATGGTTGTGGCATTGTTAGACATCATTGGAGAGAATGCCCAAAGAACTCTAGCAACAAGGGTAAGACATAGATTTCAGAGCCTACTCTTGGTGACAGGGGCACAACCATCATATCTATGCAGTGGTATAGAATCACGAGGTTGAGCACCAGAGTACCATCATAGAGATGATAGGTAGCATTGGTGGTATTCCTACCTCCATTTTGTTTGATTCTGGTTCATTAGATTATTTTATTGCACCATCCTTAGTAGAGCATTGTAGGCTAGTGGTAGTTAGGAAGGGTCTTAGTTGGGATGTTGAAATGGCTTTCGAGCCAAAATTTCTATAGACTCCTTAGTTAAGGAGTGTGTAGTAGATTTGGGACCCTTCACCACTACCTCAGATCTTCGTATCCTTCCATTGGGTTCTTATGGAGTCATTTTGGGCATGGACTGGTTGTTTGCACATAGAGCCAGAGTGGACTGTTACCATAAGTCTATATCATGTACAAATGATCTAAGAGTTGAGTTAGTGACAACAGGAGTTAGGAGGCCCATTTCTATCTGCACCATCTCTCGCTTGCAGCTGCAGCTTAAGCGTTGTGTGCGACGACGTTGCCAGATGTATGTTGTTACGGTTAGTGAAAGATTAGAGGATGGGTGTAGTGGGCCATCCTTGATGATCATCCCATCTTGAGAGAGTTTTCTGATGTCTTTCTAGGGGAGCTACTAGGGTTACCTCCCCCATGTGAGATATATTTTCACATAGATTTGGTTCCGAGCAAAGAGCCTATCTCATGAGCACCTTATCGAATGACTACTCAAGAGCTCTGCGAGCTCAAGTTGCAGCTTGAGGGCCTTATGGAGAAAGACCTAACCAATCCTAGTGTTTCCCCTTAGGGTACACTGGTGATTTTTGTAAAGAAAAAGATGGATTTCTACGGTTGTGTATTGATTACCGCCAGCTGAATAAAGTAATAATCAAGAATCGTTACCCCCTTCCATGCATTAATGATTTATTTGATCAGATGAAGGGGGCCACAATATTCTCCAAGATAGATCTTAAGTCAGGTTATCATTAGCTGAGGATCACGGAGGCATATATTCATAAGACTACCTTCCGTATGAGATATGGCCACTAAGCGTTAATGGTAGTCCCTTTTGGTTTGACGAATGCCCCTGCAGTGTTCATGAGCTTGATGAATGGGGTATTTAGGAAATTTTTGGATCACTTCATGCTCATTTTACTTGATGAAATTATGATATACTCATGTATGCGTGAGGAGCACGAGGAGCACCTTCACCAGGTTCTTCAGTGTCTTCGTGAGTAACATCTTTATGAGAACCTGGAGAAGTGTGCATTCTTTTAGATGAAGGTGTAGTATTTACACCACATCGAGTTCCGGGAAGGTATCACAGCTTGATCCTTCGGAGATTCGAGCTATTATGGATTGCTAGCACCCACTATCATGGTCAGGGTGCATGACTTCATTTTGCTTGGCATGATATTATAGGAGATTTTTTCGGACTTCTATCGGGTTGTGCACCCCATCACTTCCCTTCAGCGGAAAGGGAATAAGTTTGTATGGTCATACAAATTCGAATAGGCCTTTAGGATAGTAAAGGAATGTCTCATTATAGTGCCTATTATTGCGGTCTAGATCCTCATGATAGTGCCTATTTTTGGTGGAAGAATGAAAATCCTAACAATATATATATAGTTATCAAACTTTTAAAGAAAAATATTTTAGTGCAAGAGTAAATGGCCTAATTTAATGTATACATCCTCAATTTAATGTACCTCATGATAGTGCTAGATCCTCATGAGGTACATTAAATTTAATTTAATGAACCTAGTGGAAGTCTCCATGTGTCTTCATGGTGTAATTTAATGTATACATCCTCAAATTATATTTGAAAGTCCTCCATCATATTGATAAAGAGCTTCAAGTGTTGATCACCAGTGATTGCATTATTTCCTTGAAACTTAGACAATCTATTTTTACATCTTGTGGCACAACATTTGGATAGCCACCCATACCTCTAAAATTGACGGGACCAAAATTATTAACAATAGATGGAGGTCTAGGTGGAGGTGAGCCATATTATTTTCGGAGGTGATCTTACACAAGAAACAAAATGATGAGGAGTGAGGAGTCTCTATGGTACGAGGATGCAATTTTAGAATGACTCGCCCTCTAAAGGATCTATTTCTTGAAAACACTATAAGAGTTGGAAAATATCGGGCAGATTGAGAAGAAATTTTTTTCAAATACAAAAGAAGGACCCTCTCTAGATGGAGAATTCAATTCAACAAAGAGAATACCTAATTGAGAATTACTTGAGGAAGAATTGCAATCTTCAATCGCAGTGATTAGTTTCACTGACCGGATATCTCTTTTTTTGTGCTTAATCTCCAACAACCTTCCAAATTATTCTTCCTTTTGAATTAGAATTTCCCAACTCTTGAAAAACCTTCTACTAGGGACCCTAACTAAGACAAATCTTATTCCTTCCATCTTTGCAGACATTAATGACAAACCTTACTAGATATATGTTAAGACATTGGTATTTATTAAGAATTTAAATAACATGGAGTTGCTTACTAAGGATTTTCACCTTAGTTTGTGCAAATGCATTATGAAAGACCTATAAAATGTCTGTAAATACTAGATTCATGCAAAGCTTACAAGATCTCGCTCTTCTTCTACCCAAATTTGTTAATGATGATACAAACTTTAGTGCAATAATTGTATAAAGTGGAAATATTACACTCAGAATTTACAACTTTGAACAATTCTTACAAATCTGAATAGATAATGATGTTCAACCAATGTATTTACACTTATATCATGTAAGAAACATTACCAGGGTCTATATGTGTTCTTGTTGGTGTTCAAACTTTGCACATAACTTTCATGTCCCTAGCAACAATGCCACTAGTGTTGTTGACAAGCCAAATGGATATGAACTCGCAACAAATAAAAAATCATCCCTGGCAATGGCACCATGACTGTTGGTATCAAAATTTGTTCTCCCTTTTAAGATGAGCAACATCACATATTTTGCACGAAGCTTAGAGATAGATAGATCATGATGTATGTCATTTTTTAGACGGGGATGAGATCTAACTGGCCCTTTGTCACTCAAATTTGTGGAGATATGGATAAAATCTTCAAAAGGATTTGACTGTGCTCACTACTTGAGGTTGTGCCTTTCAACTAAGGTGAGAGGACCAATAGTGTAGCCTCTGTTTGATGAATGAGATGGATATATCCTTCTCTTCCACAAAGTTATGAAGAAAACCTTGGGAAAGTATGATCAATACTCCATAATTTAACTCTCAAGACTTGACACTTAAAAAGATGGAGATACTTTCAAAACAAGGGTAAGGTTAATGAAGAAATTATGAAATCCTTATTTTTCGCATATTTTAGTGAATAGATTTTGTTCCTTTGTGGATATACAGGAAAAATAGGGGTAGTTAAGGACTGATTCATGGTTTTTAAATGATTTTGGTGGGAGATCAAGTAGGATAAAGTTGCTTATACCGGATATTTGAGAGACTTCACAATAATTGGAAAGCCAAATGAAAGAAGGCTACGGAATTGCTAAGACATTCCTTCAACGAGAAGGTGTGCTTCAATGGAGGCCCGATCAATATGGTTTCATAAAATATTTGATAATATAACATGAAGGCTCGAGTTAAAGACTCAATTAAACACAAAAATCTTTGATCAATAATGCCCGAGGTACACCCAAAGACTGATAAAGAATATTTATCAACAAATGACATCAAGTGATTTTAAATTTGTTTATCACATCACACGATGAAGTCTCTTCTTGAAATGAAATTGAAAATGCCACTAAACCATCGGAAGGATGATATCCTATGTGATTTAACAAATATTTCAATGTACGATTGCAATAGGAACAAGAAAAACTACTTACAGATATTCTAAAACAAAAAAGACACCAATTGCTCCAAGATTGACACAAATTAATTTCAAAATTTCTTAGATTCATCAGCAAGGGAAAGCTTCTAGAGAAATCTTAGTGCTTAATGGCTATACATCTACAACCAACTTGACATGATAGAAAATCTAACACAGAAGAAATTAACAAGTTATCTCGGATTGGTCTCTCAAGAAGGCGACTTTTCTCAAATTTTCTCTTAATAATTCAACCCTCAACTTTACAAGAGTATTCTCATTGGATTTATACATTTCACTCACTCATTCATCCCAAATTTTCCCCCAAAAAGAAGAATATTTCAGGGACCTTTGCTTAATAGAAATTTACCTCAGAAAGTGATGTTTAACAAATTCACATCCAAAAGCAGCCACATGGACCAATTATGAACTAATCACATTTCTCGGACCCTCAATTGATGACTAGGATGCCATGCCACAAATTTTTCACATTCCTTTTATTCATTCTGATTTTTCATGCGAGAAATCCCCATTTTAATCATTTTCAAGAGGCTTTGACAATACTCGGATTCAACAGTAATCCTTTTCTCTCTTGAGGAAACACATTTTTCATCTTTTGCGGCTACACCTTTATCATTTCATCCTTTTCCCCCTCTTTCCTCTCGCGACTCTACCCCACATCCATCTTCTCTAGTAATTTTGATTTTTGTATGTGCCCGAGAAATTCCAACCTCAAAATATCGATCTTAACAATCCTTCGACTTACCATTTAAGTTTTGAATCTATTCAATGGCACTTTATAGATAAAAATAATAAAAATGGTGCGTATTCACATCTCCAGAGTCTTGGAGTAAAAATTGCTAAAAATAGGTGAAATGCACAACAACCATTGATTCTACCCCTTCTCTACTTTATTTTATAGTCATTCCACATGTTTCCTTGGCGCAACGGTAAAGGAGAAGTATAGGGGCAAGTTTCCAAACAAGCATGGGCCTTCCACGTGCCCTAGGCCCAAGAAAAACACCTTTTGGCCTTTGAAAAGTCTCAGTAAAAAAGGAGCCAGCGAAAGCCTCCACGTGTCTCAATGGCACATTTTGAGATGGTCCCCAAAAGCAGAGACCCCAAACAAGTGCGAGGCCCACCACGTGTCTCGGTCGCAGATTTTTTAAAAATGTTGAAGGATTAGTGGAAGGCGCCATGTGTCTAGGGTCCAAGATAGTTTTCCTCAACCATTGAAAATTCTAAGCAAGGGAAGAGTGAGCAATAGCATCCAAGTGTCCTCCGGCACTTATTCAAAATAAAACTTAGGGGTCGGTCCCCAAACAAGCGCGGTACCTCCATGTGTCCCTTGCCTTTCAAAATTACTTTAAAAGGTTTAAGTATATAGTGGAGCCGATGTGCTTCCACATGTCTCCATGTCACAATTGTTAAGGTGGGACCCTGAGGTAGATCCTCAAATGAGTGTCAACCCTCCACATGTCCATAGTCTACCAATGATGCGCCTGGCCGCATGAAAAAAATGTCTAAGTCTGGGCAAGGCAAGGGAAACCTCCACGTGTCTCCTCGATGCAACTCCATGATTAAACCAAAAGGTGAATTTTAAGATGACCGTTGGCCCTCAACGTGGACAAGTTTTGAGTTGAAGAGAGCCTTAGAGTTTTCAAAGTTCCCCACCAAGCCGCATCCAACCGTAAAAATGGAAATGTTTTCATAGATGTTGGGATGTAAATTTGACGGGGAAAAACACACCACAAACCATAAAATGTAGGAAAATCACCATTTGGGCCCGGAAATGAATATTTATTTTAAAGCAGAGAATTTGGAAATGATATAAGGTCCAAATATGATCTTCTAAGCCACATCCAATCATGTTTCCATAGATACTTGGGACAAAAATGATAGGGACAAAAAAACATGACTATGGAAAAGCTGAGAATGGAATAAACTTGAGTTTTTCGCCAAAGTTACAAATATTTCACATGGACAAAGGAACAGAAAAACAAAATCTGGATTTAAAGTGATCCTTGACCAAGGAAGGACTGATATCATGGAAACCAAATGGAGAACAAAGTTTTCATGCATCAATACGGAGATAGAAAGACTACAGAGCCCGCAAACCGAAGAATTCCAAGGACAAATGGGGTGAGACCAAATTGAGCACCAAGAAATCCAATGTGCCGCAGCCCAGTAGTGGACTCCTTGCATGGTGATCCAAGAATTTATTTTTAATAAATTGAATCTGTGCATATCAATGAAGCAATAGATGTAATTTTGTGGATGTATTTTCCCTTGTTGTGTTTGTTTTCCTTCTTCTTTCACTTTCAGCCTCATTGCAAATATATTGTCTATTTTATGCTCTTGTAGGGATTCATTGTCATTATGTGTGAATGAAATATTGTTTTTAATGCATTTGCTATAGTGTGGATAACTCATTATCACCATCTCTACTATGCACTTTGCTTAAATTTTTCACACATTGGAAATCTATTATCATCCCCCTTTTTCTTATGTATTACGTCTTTAATGTGGGATTTTTTTCATACACACTCTCTCCCCGGTCCCTTGGAAAGTTAGATTAAGATAAGATAGTTTTTCCCGCATTAGAGTAAATTGTGGCAGGTGGTTTAGAGGAAAAAACCAGATTTCTCTTGAGGTCTATCTCAAGTAGTGAGTCCCACAACTTGGAGATAGTACCCATGTTACCCATCACATCGTGAGTTCAAGCACACACACGTGTGTAAATAGGATGGTGTTTTGATTCGATGATAACAAGTTTAATGAGAGATATGACATATATAGTTATGAATTTGTTCTTCCTTTTAGTTTTTTTTTATTCGGGCATGAGTAATATACTGGTATATAATCTCCATATTCTATAAAAAAACAGTACCATGTTATCCTGATCCCTAACTGTTATTCGGATGCAAAACCAAAAAGAAAATTAATGACATATCACATTATAACAGTGCAAAAGAATGAACTAAGTATTAAAGGGCCAATAAAGCAAATTCAGAGTTTTTAAATATGAGCTAAACCAATTGAGGGTTCGAAACTGCCAAAATTGTGAATCCAGATCTATAAGGACAAAACCAGAACAATGAATGAACTTTCTAGAATGGCCAAGGATGTTCAAAAATAATGAAACCCAAGGGAAAATACACAAAAAGAGGAAATAGACTTTAAAACTCTCAAATAGCTTCTAAAAAATAGCGTACTAAAAGCAAGCAATGAGTGGTAGGGCTCATCTTTGAAATATATATTCACTCAGCGTGGCCAACCAGCAAAAGGAAGTTATCGGAAGACGAACATGATAGAAACAACCGAATGAAATTGAAATTTGAGGAAAATAGAGGCCGAGTTGAAGGGTCTCGATTTGAGAAAAACAACGAAAACCTAAGTTAATGATAGGTAAGAGAAGCTACAGCAAAAAAATGAGACCCAGAACTCAAAATATTTAGATCTAGTATTTCGAGTTAAAATAGTGTTTTCAATGTGTACAAACAAATTTGACTTAGATTGCCATGAGCTCCAGGACATGAATCGATGGCACAGTAAAATAATATACTTATTTTCTCCACTTCCATTATATAAGAAAGAGAGTTTGAAAGAGATAATCAAATAAAGTAAGAAATCACAATTTGTGTAGTCGTTATGAGAAACCCTCAAATAAAGATCAAATGAAAAGCTAAATAATAAGCACCCAAAACCACTTTAAAGTGCAAAAGTTAAGGCCATACACAAAAATGTAAAGAAACACACGGTTTCGATGTCTCAGTTCTTTTGAAGCAAAAAGCCTAAGAAAACAGGTATCAAACTTTGAAAAACCACGGCCTTACCTATTTTCAATATATAATGAACCAAAATCTCATAAAAGTGGGCTAAAAACCTCCGAAATGATGACCATTTCGATAAAAACTCATAGAGAAGCTCAAGTCTCGATGACAATGGCCGAGATGAAGATAAATTGCATGCACAGAAACTCCATTGAACACTAAAAACGAGCTCGAACTTCAATAATGGAGGCCTGGTAAAAATTTTCTAGGGCTCTGCGAGTAAAATGAGCGCGAAAAATGGAGGAAATGCTGAAAATTTTGTGTATTAACTTTCCCAACTTGATCACCGATTTACTTAGCTCAACTAAAACATGCACGTGGAACTCAAACAAAAACCCTGAGTGATATGGTATCATCACCGACATTACATGATGAGTCGAGCCCTAACGGAGCAGGGGGACCTTTTTAATTAAATGATTAAGTTTTGATCAGGGTCCAAATAGTATGTTCTATGCGATATAAAATCTAAAAGGGGAGAAATAATTAAGGTATTGACCTTAACAATGTAATCATAGTTCCTAATATGTATTGACCAAAAAGAGGGTTGTTTAATATTTAAGATTTTGCATGATCTATTTACATAGAAACAATTTGACCACCCTTTTTATATTATTGTTTGCCTTTAATTTGTAAAGCTATGATATTATTTATATGATATTATTCACACACTAGAGGTAATTGATTATTTTAATCATGTAGATAAAGACAAACTCTTTTCATGCATTCACTAATTGACAAAATATGCTTTTTCCAAGGTTGGATTAAGACAAAGTGATCAGATAGAGGTGTCACACCAGAATATAAGACAAGTGGTATGCATTTAAAAGGTGACTTGGACATGAAGCAAGGATCAAAATACAAACTATTATTCATCCAAGGATACCTTAATTTTATCAAAGATGCATCGTACATTTTCATGCTTGGAGGGTTAGAGGAGTCAACTCAGAATGTAATTTTTAGGCACACTCTTGACTATTTTTACCTTTATGCACCAACATGTATTTTTAGGCTTTGTTTATTGTTGATTATTTGTAAAAGGATAGGAATAACATGCAACGTTAAATTTTGCTTGCGGGGTCTATTGTTAGGGGTTTTGGTGGTGAATATTTCTATATATTATGTGCATTGGTAAAGTAAAAAAGGACTTTTGGAGTGTTAAAGTCATTATTATAGATTTCCTTTATATGAGAATCACTTTTGTGGATATACATTTAGACACCTCACGGGTAGTATATTATTGTGAATCTCATTTCTGAATTTTATTAAGCTCTCTTTAATATTTTTACCTTGTTGTAAAATTGGTTTTTTCCGCTAGTTTTAGTGTTATGTGATCTAAATTATTGTTGTGAGAAGTCCTGAACAATAAATTTTTTTCCTTGCAATTAGTTGAAACACATTGGTTTGTGATTGTGTGATTTATTCGAACTTATTGTACAACTTATTCACAACTTATTGAACATGTATCTATGTAAAGTTTTGAATAATTTTGATGTATCATCCCAATTAATTTTTAGTTCCAAATGCCATCTTTTTACCCTTAAACCCCACAATTTTAGATTAGGATACATCCAAAAAAGGATATGGAATTTTAATCCCATAGATTCACCTCACAATAGGGAGACCCACAACCCATGAGGTGTCTCAATGTATATCCACAAAAGTGAGTACGATTCAGACTTACAAAATCTATAAAAACTCAATAGGGTGCACTTTTGTTAGATAACATCAACTATAGTTAGTTAATGGATCAATGACTCTAATGAGTATAATCATCCACAAATTATGCACTAAACTCCTTGTGGCCTAAAATTCTACACTCTTCAACGTTAAAATTGTAAAAATCGAATGGTTAAGGAATGAAGACTTAGCACTTTCTCTAACTCTTATTTTTACTTGTTGTTAAGATTTTCCCCGTCCCTTTTAACGCTCGCACTCTTATTAACTCTCACTTTGTCTTGTTAAATCTTTAAAATCTCACCCTCTCACTCTAGCTTGCTAAATCTCTTGAATCTCATCCTCTCCCTCTTACTTGCTAATACTTTCTATCTTTCTTATAATTTTTTATTTTTAATTTCATTGAGGTTATAAGTCTTATTTTTTAATGTTTTATGGAGTTATTAAGTGGTGTGTATGGACTATTGACTATTACTGATTTGGAATGAGGGACTAAACTTAATAAACCCTTTTTTAAACGTATAAAAAAGTTAGTAGTTGCAATTTATCGAGACAACAATTTATGAATATAAAAAATAAATTTAACGAAACAAAAAGATATATTAAGAAACTTATATATGTGGAGAAATAACATCACAAGGAAGTTGGAAAATAAAATCAATTATTTTTATCATACGCTTATTAATTAAAATAGTAAAAATAAATTTCATTAAAAAGTGCTTTTAAATAAAAATGCATTTTTATTCATTACATAAAAGATAATTAAAATTTTAAGAGGAATTTTAAAATCTATTCATTATTCCCGATATATAAAATGAAAGGTGATGTGGAATTTTGGAATAGCTAGAAAGAAACTCAAAGTGAAGGACCGACCATGATGCCGTCGAAAAAAATGTTAAAACCATATTATGAGTATTATAGATGAAATTTGGATTTAAATTAAAATACACCTGATGTATATTAAACCTTATCGAATATAATTTTTATTAAAAATTACAAGATTCAATTGGGAGTTCGGTTCACAAAATACTTACACCCTAATAAATTTTATGGTGTGGAATTTACACAACAATACAAATGAAGTAAGGAGTTGTGATAGGGAATTATTCATATTTCATAAATTTACAATTAACTACTTATATCTATATAATACATTAACATGGGAAATGATATATAAATACTAATTCATAGATCAAATACACAAAAGGATATAAAGAATTAATTACACATATAATAATAGAGAATATCTGGATGTCTTGAAAAGTTTAAAAGAAAGATCGTGTAATGTCAACTATAATTCTAGGTTCATGCTAGAGCCAAAGAAATGTCACTAGACATGCAACAAAACATGTTTTGAGATATTTCCTAGAACAACTGATTATGGTCTCGAATGTAAGAAGAATGATAGATTATTCTTATAGGATACGTCGACTCAAACCACGTCGGATCTATTGATGACAGAAGTCGACCACAAGATACATTTTTCATCTTGGATCTGGACCTATCTCATGGATAATAACAAGAAAAATATTTTTTCTATCTCATGTATAGAGCGAGAATATCATGCCGCATGAGGAGATGTGTGCGAAGTGATATGCTTACATCACATTTTTTATGACTTGGGAATTATTGAAAAATAATCACTTATTCTCACTTGCGAGAATCGAGTGTGTTCAATCTCGTGCATAATCCATTTTTTCATGAACGAACAAAGAATATTGAGATTGATTGTCATTTCATTCGATATCACGTCTTGTACCATCATATTATGCTCCAATACTTTCCTCACAAGCACAAGCTACCAACATTCTCCCAAAATCTCTTGGAAAAGTGAAATTTGAACTTTTAAGGGGTCACATTTGCAAGAATAATGTAATAAGGGGGGAATGTTAGCATAAGGATACGTAGGATTTGTTTTATATAATTAGGAGAGTTTGTTTTTATTATTCCATTATTCTCTCCTAGATCATAATCTCCCCTTACATTGTGGAGAGTATTGTTACCTCTCCTTCCTATAAATAATGTATCCGCTTCTTGAATAATACAAGGTGAAGAGATATTCAATCTCTATTAATTATTCTCCACAATACCAACATGAAATTATAAAAGGAAAAGTTGTTGAATTTCATTTCCTACAGTTCTAATTAGTCATTTGTAACATACATCACTGGGAAAAAAAATGTGCACATTTCATGGTTTTAACTTTCATGTCTATCGTATTAAATATTTGTTTTAAGAATCGTGATTTCACTTTACTAAAAAATTACTATCAAGGAAAAAAAAAAATTAAATGTACGTCTACATGCACATGAAGGATAAGGGGAAACACATATCCTTATTTCCCTCATGCATTTTCCTTAGAGGTTGTAATCTCACCTCATTTTATCTTGAATCCAAATCAGTCAATATTTAATAAATATATTAAAATCGGAAGAAATGTAATTAACTATGTTTTATCCTATAAAATATAGAAGTTAATCCTAGGTAATATTATTAACGCATTGCCCATAGAGGAAGATATTTTGTGGATTAGTTTTGCATTCTCCAAGAAGGGGAAAAACATGTTTGTGTAGGTCATCAAAGGTAGGTCACCGAACCCTAAAATTTTTGCTAAACGGTAAGCGATCTCTGTCTAGAAAATGGGAATGGCATGGTTACTCCTCATATGGATGGGGAGGGGGTATCTCATAGGTTATAAGGGACTACAACATGGGACTGGGTGGAAGATTCTATCCTATAACCTCCTTAGCGCGTGGAATGGCCTCCCATGTTACTCAAGCTTGGCATAAATGGCCATCCTACACACTCAAATCTTGTTGGGGCGCAAAATAATGGCCTGGTCGAGACATATAGCTACTCATTTAAAAATTCTCTAAAAGTAATATTTTCGTGGCCCCTACTGCTACGATGTCCTGAATCAAATCTGGAGACAAAGTCTTAGACTCGAACAAGGCTTCCATGAGCATGCTTTAATATATAGATTTGACATTTTATGTCCCATCATTCCCGCCCTTCATGAATGGATCTCCAAATGCTAGATCCCACTCCCTTACAGCAAGGTTAGATTTGTATCCCTTTGCTAAAGGAATTATTTTATGGTCTTTCCTTCATTAACTAAAAAGGGCATCATAACGGGTAAAATATGGGTTTTTAAATAATGATACTTCTTAAAAACCCCGGTTCCTGTATTTTAACCCTCTCGGTGAATCCTTATCTTATAAATTCATATGGATAGGTTAACCGATTTACCTATCTAATTTTTGATCCATGATTATCTTATTTCCATTAAAAATGTAATGGGAAATATTATTTATATTTATTCTTGAAACCTGATTCCACCCATACAACATATGTGAGAATTCTTATTGAACAATACACCTCAAAAACCTTCTTTGTAAACTTAAAGCTTAACTTTGCATAATAGAACATGGACCCAACCATTAGACTATGAAGTTTTACCTTTTAGGTGAAGAAGGTGTTTCTATTTAGGTCATCTTGCTACGGATTGTGGGATGACAAAGTTTCAAAATGAGATAAACAATTTTTGATGGATACCCTCCTAAAAACATGGTTTGTTAGCCAATGATGATTTGGATTGAAATGTAGATTCAGATGTTGTGACCAAATCATTTATGGAAACTCCCCTCTCTTAACCTCTTAGAGAGATTCTAGTTGATGGTAACAAGGGAGACTCAAATGGTGAAAATAACATGGACAAAAATATGGATCCATATGCTTTCATAGCGGCTAAGGAAAATATCCCACCTCCTTTTCCTTTGGAAAACAATACATATCTATTGATTGATGCATTGGAAGTTTTCTTACTATTGAGGAGGTTTCTAATGGGTGGAAAATGGTCCAAAACAAGAAAAAATATTTTTACAAGAAAATTGTTCTTTGTACCTTGTTGTCTCTTTCGGTATTGGGAAGTTGTTTTTTTTCTTTGGATCTTATTGTTCTATCTAGGATTTTAGGCCTTATGTACCTATTCTTTGTATCGTTTAATCCAAAATTTGAGCTCTCTTTTATACTTTGGGGTATGGTCTCCTTTAAACACATTTACTATTAATAAAAATATTATTAATGCATGAAGTATTATGCATAATAATGATTAATTAAAAAACATAGATTTCTTAATGAAATTACTAAGAAATGGGTTGTACATGTTATCCACAATTGATAAGTCATATGAAGAATTTAATATTTATAGAATGCATGTTCAAACACTTGGCAAATATATACGACTAATATATTACATTTCACACAACACGAGGATGAATTTTTCCATGATAGATAAATTCTTTTGAGATACATTTATTAACACGATAAATTTGTAATGCCCACTAAAACGACCACTCAAGACCCAAGAACAACCTAGGTTTAGATAGAAAAATTATGGAATATTTTTTTTTTTGAAAAGTGTGTCCACTTCTAGACTTCAACAAAAAGTTGTCATAGAAAAGATACAAAGTCAACTCTAATTTAATAAATGAAATTTTCCCATTGTAACAAACATTAGATCCACATTACAAAATTAAAGAGTATAGTTAATCCCAATATAGTTAAATTTCTCTTAGGTGTTAATTTAATAAATAATTAAATTAACACTATATTTAAATGTTCCTTAATTAATTTTAGAGGGTCAAAGGGGCCAAAACAATTAAATTCCCAAGGTATTTAATATTATGAGGTCTAAACAAAAACCAAGTTCTTTATTTACATGGGTTAGAAATACATTCTCTTATCCCTTGACGTGACCCTTCAAGAAGATCAAACCATGCTCTAGAGTTAAACATTTAAGTTAAAAAATGGGTAATTTCTGACTTACCCACTCTTAGAATCATATTTTCACTTCGACCTGATTTTTTTCATATTTAACGCACTTACAGTTTCTTGAAAAAAATTCCATTAGATAGGAAATTTCTTCCCCTTTCCAATGATATAAAGAAGTCTTCCTAACTCCTCATATTTCTTAAGTTACAGGCCGGTGGGCACAGGGAGGAAAAATTTTGCCAAAGACGGGCTTGTGGGCTTGGGGAAGAAAAATTTCCCAAAGGTGGGTTGTGGGCTTGGCAAAGAAAATTTTCCGAAAGGTAGGCCTATGAGCCTGGGGAAGAAAATTTTCCCAAAGGTGGGCCTTCGAGCCTGGGTAAGAAAATTTTCCCAAAGGTGCAAGGGGACATGTGGCACATTTTTAAGGCAATGTGGGAAGGTGGGCCGTCGAGGTAATTTGGATTTTAACCCTTTCTATTAAAAGGGAAAAAAGGTTTAAAAACATCCATGCCTCCGCCCAGACGCCTAGAGAAGCCACGTGTCGAGCCCAAGTAACAAAGCGTAAAAGTAGAGTGTTGGGAAAACTTAAAAATATTGGCATTTGTGTTAAAAACGTGATGGTTAAAAACAATTTGTGCCTCCGCCGACACCTAAGCGATGTCACGTGTCGATCCAAAGATTGACCTATGGGAAGGCGGCCCGGTGGAGTGACTTAGGAGTTTTTACCAATTTATTTTATTTTTATTTTCTTAAAGTGATAAGGGGCTAAAACCATTTGTGCCTCCGACGATGCCTGAAGATGCCACGTGTCATACCCACAAATGACGGGTAGGGAAGCGGACCAAGTGGGAGACTTAAGATTTTGAGCCAAATTTTGAAAAGGCAAAGTTGAACGTTTTTGTAGCACGCGAACCCATGCGAATCGTTTTCCTATAAGAGAATTGGCGGGGTTGTGGGGCTGCAGAGGAATTTGTGACTTTTTGCATTTTTGCAAAAGGTTCCCTAAGTAATTTTCAAGCCCACTGGTCCGATTTACAAAAAAAATTGTCTCTTTGTTTTTAAACTAAGCAAAGTAAAATCTTTAGAAGGCCATATCTTTTGACTGAAGCTCAGATTTAGGAAAATGAGGAATTTTTGAAAATGTCTCAAACTCATCTTGGCATAGCAAACATAAAAATTCATTTTTGACAAACTTAAGTGGGTGAATTTGACAAAAAGTATTTCCTACCATTAAAACATGAATTAAAATTTTTCAATTACCAGACTTGATTCGATCTGCCAATTTATTTTTCTTCTTCAACATGCAAAATAGACATGGAGAGTTTCACTTGAAGGATTTCAAATGGATTGCAAGGATAAAATATTAATGGTTGAGTATTCAAAATGAATTTCCTTTCTTTTCTATGAAATTACATTATTTTGCCTCTTGCCCGATTAAAGATGAACTGTAAATTGTAAGGGAAATAAAAACTATTTTGGAATGTGTTTTCGATCATCCTTAGTTCATTTTAATATTTTATCTTGTCTTTCATTGTTGTAGGGTACTCTTTATGTTTTTATGATATTTATTTGTAGGTCTTACAATGAATCCAAAAGGAGAACATACTTAAACCTGAATTGATCTATTTTCATTTACCATACTTTAAATGTTAAGTTCATTTCAAAATGATGTACAATGTTTAACTTTAATTCATTCAATACGTGAATATCAAGAATGTAATTCTATTTTAAAATGTGCCAATCAAATCATACGAGAAGAATGCAATAATTTTAGCATAGGCATTTCCATCCTTCAATGTAAAGTTAAAAATATACTTAAAACAACAGGTTTTAAACAAGAGTAGCACCATTTGATGATAGGTTAATCAACATTCAATTAAATGAAACAATTCCTCTTACACTTCTTTTCATTTTCCAAAATATGCCGTAAAATTATTTCTCATTCGTTTGTAACTTTCACATCCCATACAAAGCAGCTTTTCACCACAAACAAAATTACAATGTCATCCAATTAAAGTGGGAAATTTTACAATAAGGGACCCAGGAGATATGTAAAATTTATCTTCACACAAGCTCCACGTAAGCAATAAGAGAGATCTGCGATGTTTCAAATCGGTCACAACAAAACTAGGGAGAGGAAATGCTCTCCACCCAACAAGAAGTCCAATGAAAAGGAGAATCCATCCTCCTCATTTTCCCCCAAGCCCTACCACATTACAATTTAAAATGGATTAAACTCATGGCTACAAGACAAGCTTCAAAAAAATAAAAATTCGAAACATATCACAGTCCAAATAATGCAGTTACAACCACAGGAAGAACAACAACAAAATACTCAGGCTTCATCATGCAAAAGCCAAAGGAGCAAGATCTATGGGGAAATCTTCTTTTCCCTACCAACGGGGAATGGGTGACCACCTTAAAAACCCACAAAAAAATTCATCTCAAACCGCTACATACTCATATGTCTCCCCTAAGTACCTCTTATGCCTCCCCCAAAAGTAACAAATGCAAGCGATTTTTTCCAAGGTGGAGCACCCAACCCAAACTCCATCCACAAATAATTCTTATGCCTCCCCACAACTCTTATACCTCCCAAAAATATCCCCATAGTCTTCTCCTACACCAAACCTAGGAAATCTACCCAACCAACCAACAACATACTAAACATTTAAAAACATTCACAAAAGCACAATACACCAAGAAAACATTTTTACAAGAGTCAAGCTCCAACCTCTCCACGATAGAGCTTGATCCAAAAGTTTACCAGAAATATTTTCCAATCCAAACATTCCTAAATCTCCAACAATCAACAAGCATTCAAAAATATCTAGCTCTCTCCAATTGCGGTAAGAGCATCTAAACCCAAGAAGTAACCTCCAAAACATCAAAAGAATTCCAATAAATAGAGAATGGAGAGAGGAGGATGAGGTGTCTCCATGTAGGATGCCATATCAATCATCCTCAACTCCACCTCACAAATCAACATCAAACTCCAAAATACGATTAAAAGGTGGGTGAATAAATGACATTTTACTTACACACAAAAACCAAGTCCATACCCCAAGGACAAAAATTAATTTTATGTAAGAAGGTCTGATAAAACTTATAACTTTCCTTCCTAAAATATATAATGAGGCCTAATTTTGACTCCCAACCCATAGGTATGGTTGGTGTAGAAATTTAAGAGGTGTGGGACAAGTTTAACTTGTCCTAAAAGCCTCCAAAATCAGCCCCTAAGGATAGATCCGAATTTCAAAAGGAAGGTGGAGTGTTTCACACTCAATGTTAGTTTACACATTACTTTCAGCACATAATCCAAGAGCCATCGAGATCTAATAAATGCATTCTTTTGACCCATTTAATTAATTTAACAACATGATTACTCACTAATCTAGACACAAATAAAATAAATAATAAAGGGGAAAATACATCACTAACAATAAAATAGTAAACTTAAAACAAAAGAAACTAAATAAAACATTTAAAGGTGATCCCCCATGGGAACCCCTAACAACAAACCAAACAAACACACAAATAAATACACGTTGCCATGGTGACCCTTGTTGAATTCATCTAGAATTCCAATGTGGTTGGTCTCCAATCCCCCAATGTTTGTTGTGACATGTTTACCTACAAAACACAAATACCTCCTTCGGCCTTGTGGCCACATCAAATCATCCAAAATAAATATAAAATATAACTTCCAAAATCATCTATATATAAATCACAACATCATCTAGACAAGTAACAATATTATTTACAATTTCATCAATAACCATATGATCACAAGATTAGTTCAATTTTCTAGGTTTACTCAATATGAAAAAATATCACATGTACGAAAAACATATATATCTAACCATGCCAAGTAGTGTATCAACATCAATATAAAATGTCTCTAATAATCCACATGCATCATATATGAATCCAAATCAACCACAGTCCATGATTTCTAATGTCTAACATCATACCAACTCTAAGGCTACTTCAGTAATATCGTCAGTAGTATAGTCGACATATCATAATCGACAAAAAAAGGTGTCGGAGGGAAGTGGGAACTACATCCCCCTCCTCTTAGAATCGACTTCCTCCTAGAAGTCACTAGAATAGGTGTGGAAACTGAACTCATAACAAAGTAGCATCCTCCCATGTAGCCGTAATCTCATAATATCCGTCTCACCGCAATCGAACGTGATCAATCTTTCAACCTCAAAGGCCTGGGTCCTGCGCTCTATAATTTTGATGGGCTCCACCATCACCTGCCCTTGATCCTACACCTGTAATGAGGTCCAATCTAGCACATGATAAGGATCTAATATATCTCCTAAGTACATAAACATGAAACACATCATGGATGCGAGACAAGCTAGGTGGCAATGCTAGATGGTAGGCCAAAGGACCGATACACTCCAAGATCTCAAAGGGGCCTATGAATCTAGGAGCTAACTTAGAACCTTTTCCGTAACAGATAGGGATCTTATGTGGCCTAACATGAAGGAAAACCTTCATGCCCACATCAAAACTACGGTCGGTCCTATGCTGATCTACATACTTCTTTGTCTATCATGCGCCTAATGCGCAGTCTCTGTCTTATCATAACCACCGCTCCTCCATGTCATATAATAAATCGCCTAGGAGAAACCCTCCGTCTTCTAACCTATCCCAACTAAGAGGTTTCATGTACTCTCTACCATACATACAGTCCTGGAAAGGAGCCATGCCTATCAAACTTTGAAAACTATTATTGTAGGAAAACTCCACCAAGTACAAATACTCCTCCCATCTTGACTGGTGATCCATAACATACATCCTAAGCATGTCCTCTAGGATTTGATTCACCCACTCAATCTATCCATCTATCTTAGGGTGATATGCCATGCTGAAATTGATCTTCATCCCAAGGGCATGCTGCATGGTAGTCCAAAAGTGGGAAGTATACAGAGGATTGCGGTCACAAATGATCTTCCACGGAATCCCATGCAATCTGACAATCTCATCTAGATATACCCATGCCACTACACTAGTTGTATAGGTGGTCTTCACCAGAGAAAAATGATCCACTTTCATCAATTTATCCACCATGACCATGATAGCATCATGGTGGTATCTCAACATCAGTAGCCCAACAATGAAGTCCATGGAAATGGTGTCCCATTTCCATTCGGTATAGCATGTGGAAAGAGAAGGCCAGATGGATGTTGATGCTTGGCCTTCAATTTTTGATACTATAACCAGCATGAAACAATCTCATCCACATCCCTACAAAGTCCCCTCCGGTGATAAAAGCGTCTTAACATTCTATGGATCTTCTTCACCCCAGGATGTCTTTGAATAGGGTGCATGATGTGCCTCTGTCAAGATATCCTACCTCAAGCCTCCATCTCTGGGAACATAAATCTGGCCTATATTCCTGAGAATTCCATCTTCCTCCAATGAAAACCATCAAAATTCCCTTAAAGGGTCTTTGATACTTGATCTCCACTCTAGCTGCAATGTAGAAACTATTGTGAGGAAGCTGCTATAGAATCCTACTCCACAAATCTGTGCTCACTGCAGTGGCCATAACCACATGTCTCCACCTACTAAGAGCATCTGTAACCACATTCTCCTTCCCTTTCACATGCTCTATCTCCATATCATACTCACAAAGTAACTCCATCCAACGTCGTTGTGAGCGTTGAGATTGGGTTGCATGAAGAGGTGACAAAGACTCAAGTGATCAGTCCTAAGTGTGAATCTCTAGCCAAGAAGGAAGTGTCTCCATCAAACCAAGGCATGCAAAACTACCACAAGCTCAAGATCATGAGTCGGATAATTGAGCTCATAATCTTTGAGTTTACTGAGACTCAAAAGCAACTACTCTTCCTCCTGCATCAACACACCTCTAGCTCATGTAAAAGAAGAATTTGTGCATATGAAAAACTCACCCCGAGGATCCGGAACTTCAAGAACAATTGATGTTGTGAGGCATTCCTTCAATGTTTTGAAGGCACGATCACATTTTTATGACCAAAAAAACTTATTTCCTTTCTGTTGAAGGGAAGTGATGGGGTGCATTTCCCGAGAGAAGTCCTGAACAAATATCCTATAATAACCTACTAAACACATGAAGTTGTACACCTCTCTGTGTCACAATAGTGGGTGTTGGCCAATCGATAATAGTTCAAATATTAGAAGGATCAACTGCCATACCTTACCTAGAAATGATGTCACCTAAATAATACACCTTTATCTGAAAGAACACACACTTCTCCAGGTTCTCGTAAAGCTGCTTCTCACGAAGACACTGAAGAACCTGGCAAAGGTTCCTCATGCTCCTCACATGTATGTGAGTAAATCAAAATGTCATCAAGGAATATGAGCACGAAGCAATCCAATAATTCCTGAACACCCCATTCATCAAGCTCATAAACACTACGGGGGCATTCGTCAAACCAAAAGGCACCACGGTGAACTCGTAGTGGCCATATCTCATATGGAAGGTAGTCTTATGAATATCTTCCTCCATAATCCTCAGCTGATGATAACTTGACTTAAGGTCTATCTTGGAGAAAATTGTGGCCCCCTTCATTTGATCAAACAAATCATCAATGCATGGAAGGGGATAACGATTCTTGATCGTTACTTTGTTTAGCTGGTGGTAATCAATACACAACCACAGAGATCTATCCTTATTCTTTAAAAATATCACTAGTGCACCCCAAGGATACACTAGGATGGATTAGGCCTTTCTCCAAAGGCCCTCTAGCTACAACTTGAGCTCGCAGAGCTCGGGGTTGTCACCCGATAAGGTGCTTGTGAGATAGGCTCTGCTCTCTTAACCGAGATCTATGGGAAAATCTATCTCATGTGGGGGTGGTTACACGGTAGCTCCCACAGGAAGACTTCCAAAACTCTCTCAAGATGGGATGCTCATCAAGTGAGGGTCCATTAGACTCATCCTCCGATCAGTCACTAACTATGACAATATACATCTGACAATCTCGTCACACACACCGCTTAAGCTACATGGTGGAGATGGTACAAAAGGAAATGGATCTCCAAACCCCATGCCCCATGTCACCAACATTAACAGTAGGCTCACGAGATCTACATCAAGTACCCTTGTTACTAGGTTCTAAGGGCTCCCTCTCTTATAATGTCCAACAACACCACAACCATAACAACTACGGTCCTCTCCCATGAGTAGCAGCTCCAACCGGTACTCTAGAGGTCTATCCTATAGATCTTGATGATCCAACTACGAGACTCACGAGGTCTTTCGATGAGATCCCCCGGCCAGAGCTCTCGGTTGCCTTGTCTCCTAATGGGACCGCTAAGAGGTGGCCCCATACTTTTCCCCCTCATGCATCGAATCTCGTGGATGCACTGCGGTGGGCAAGTATCTTTGCTGCGGCCTAAAAGATGATTATGCTAAACCCTATCCACCATGAGGAGGAGCTGACCCCATGGACCTATTTTCGTACATCTTCTAGATGCAGCTCAGCCTCTGTCTCCGGCCTACTATATTTTCGCCTAAGTCTCCTCTATATAGGCCTTCTTAATGGCCTCATCTAATGTCTGCAGACAATGGATACATACTGCACCACCCAAATCTACATTCAAGCCCGAGATAAATCTATGGATCTGTATCTTCTCATCCTGCATGTAGTTGACATGCTTGAGTAAATCTACAAATTGACTTTCATACTTAGCTACTGTCAAATATGCCTGTTGGAGGTCATGAAACTCATATATCCTTTGTTGAATGAACCTCTATGATAAGTACCTTCTCCTGAACCTCTCCTTAAAGAGCTCCCAGGTAACCATTTGTAAATCAACATGGATCTTTTGCTCCTCATTCCTCTACCAGATACCTACTCCATCCCTCAGAAGATGGATTGCAACATGATATTTTGTGTTGCTAGAACAAGGCAATGATTGAAGCACCCGCTCAAGCTCACCAACCAGGCCTCTACCTAAAATCCACCTGTATCACTAGAATAATGAGATGGTCGTAGCTTTAGGATCTCCCTGATATGGTCTACAACTATATTCTGACAACCCCTAGGCCTCTCTGCATGCTCATCCCTAAGTCTAGGAATCCGAGACCTATCCTTGTGTCAAGAAATCTGGTCTCACTACTCCGTCTGCGGTGACACTGCTATGCTCGACTCCACAAGGGATTTATCTCCTCTATGCTCCTCACTGGGTCGAGGAGATGCATGAGCCTCAATGGATGGCTCCCTATCATGTTTGGCTGACCATCCTCCTATGCACCCTCTACATAAAGCGACATTAACATCCTGAAGCATCTGTAAAATCTGAGGTAGGATGGTCATTATCAACAACATGATCTAGATGTGACAAATCTAGGTCTATATGAAAGGACCCCTCATTTTGTTCATGCCTCCTGCCTGAGAGTAACAAGATGAGAGTTAGTTAATTATTATAGGTTTTATTTAGTTTTCCATGTTTACTAAAATATGTAATTTTCAAACAAAGTTGTTTTATAGATTTAAAAGTGTGCTAGGTTTAATGTTGCACTAGGTTTAGCATTCATGTCTCAATTTTTCTAGTGTTCCTAATGGTCCAAGATTTGAACCCATGGATTTGATACCGAGAGTAACACCTCTAAAACCAACCACTTGAGACCCATGAACAACCTAGGTTTAGATTAAAAAATTATGGGATATTTTTTTTTTGAAAAACGTTTCCACTTCCAGCTTCAAAGAAACAATTGTCTGACAACAAAGATTCAAAGTCAACTATAATCTAATAAATGAAATTTTCCTGTTGTAACATGAACATTAGATCCCCATTACAAAATTAAAGAGTATAGTTAATCCCAATATAGTTAAATTTCTCTTAGGTGTAAAATTAATAAATAATTAAATTAACAATATATTTAAATATTCTTTAAATCATTTCGAGGGTTCAAAGGGGCCAAAACAATTAAATGCCCAAGGTATTTAATTTTACAAGGTCTAAACAACAACCAAGACACTTATTTACACGGGTTAGAAATACATTCTCTTATCCCCTAATGTGACCCTTCAAGAAGGTCAACCCATGCTCTAGAGTTAAACATTTAAGTTAAAAAGGGGTAATTTCTCACTTACCCGCTCTTAAACTCATCTTTGCACTTCAACCTGATTTTTCATATATTTAACGCACTTAAGGTTTCCTGAAAACATTTCCATTAGATAGGAAATTTCTTCCACTTTCCAATGATATAAATATGTCCTCCTAACTCTTCATATTTCTTAAGTTACAGGCCCATGGGCCTGGGGAGAAAAGTTTTTCAAAAGGCGGGGATTGTGGGCCTGGGGAAGAAAATTTTCCCAAAGACATGCCTCGCGGTCTGGTGAAGAAAATTTTCCCAAAGGCGCAAGGGACATGTGGCACGTTTTTAAGCCAACGCGGGAAGGTGGGTCATCGGAGGTAATTTGGATTTTAACTCTTTTTGTAAAAAGGGCAAAAAGGTTTAAAAACTTCCGCGCCTCCGTCGACGCCTTCCCAAGCGAAGCCACATGTTAGGCCCAAAATCCACAAGTGGAAAATAGGACCATCGGGAAAACTTAGAACTATTGGCATTTGTGTTAAAAAGTGCTAAGATTAAAAACAACTCATGCCTCTGCGATGCCTAGCGATGCCACTTTTTAGTCCAGCGTGACCTACGGGAAGGTGGGTCGATGGGGTGACTTAGGAGTTTTTGCCAAAAAAAAATTTTGTAGCGATAAGGGTCTAAAACCATATGTGCCTCCGTCGACGCATAAATATGCCACGTGTCATACCCATAGTAACAAGTGAGGAAGCAGACCAATGGGGAGACTTAAAATTTTGAGCTAAATTTTCAAAAAGGTAAAGTTAAAAGTGCGGGCCCATGAACCCGTGTAAGCGTTTTCCCATAAGTGAATTGGTGGGGTTGCATGGCCATGTAGGAATTTGTGAACTTTTTAATTTTTTAAAAAGGTGCCCTAAGTAATTTTCGGGCCCATGGGTCCGATTTACAAAAATTTCCTCTCTTTTTTTAAAAAAACTAAGCAAAGTAAATACTTGAAGGCCATATCTTTTTGCACTGAAGCTCAGATTTGGGAAAATGAGGACTTTTTGGAAAGGGCTCGAACTCCTCTTTGCATAAGAAACATAAAAATTAATTTTTGACAAACTTAAGTGGGTGAATTTGACAAAAATTCTTGCCATTAAAATGTGAATTCAAATTTTTCAACTACCAAACTTGATTCGATCCGCCATTTTTTTTTCTTCTTCAACATGCCAAACAAACATGGATATTTGTACTTAAAGGATTTCAAATGGATTGCAAGGATAAAATATTAATGGTTGAGTATTCAAAAATGAATTTCCTTTCTTTTGTGAAATTGCATTATTTTGCCTCTTGCCCGATTAAAGATGAACTATGTAAATTGCAAGGGAAATACAAACTATTTTGGAATGTGTTTTGATCATCCTTAGTTTGTTTAAATATTTTATCTTTTCTTTTATTTTTGAATGGTACTCTATGTGTTTTTCTCATATTTATTTGCAGGTCTTACAGTGAATCCAAAAGGAGAACATACTTCAACCCGAATTGATCTTTTTTTCGCTTTACCATACTCTAAATGTTAAGTTCATTTAAATATGATTTATAATTTGTAAATATAATTCATTCAATACGTGAAAATTAAGAATGGAATTCTATTTTGAAAACATGCCAATCAAATAATACAAAGGAATGCAATAATTTTAGCATAGGAATTTCCAACCTTCAACAGAGAGTTTACAATATACTTACAACAACAAATTTTAAACAAGAGTAACACCATTTGATGAAAGGTGAATATACATTCAATTAAATCAAACAATTCCTTTTACACTTTTTTTTTGTTTGCCAAAATATGCCAAATAAATATTTCTCATTCCTTTGTAACTTTCACATGCCTTATAGAGCATCTTTTCACCACAAATAATATTACAATGTCATCCACTTAAAGTTAAAAATTTTACAATAAGAGACCCAAGGAGATCTGTAAATTTGTCTTCACACACACTCACACGCAACAACAAGAGAGATTCACCATGTTTCAAATTAGTGACAACAAAACAAGGGGAGAGGCAATGCTCTCCACCTAACCAAAATTCCAATGAAGAGGAAAGTCATCCTCCTCATTGGCCCCTGAGCCCCAACCACATTACAATAGAAAATGAATTAAACTCATGGCAACAATACAAGCTTCCACAACACAAAATAGATTTCACAAACATATCACAGTCTAAATAATGCAATTCTAAACCACAGGAAGAACAACAATAAAATACTCACACTTCATTATGTAAAATCCAAAGGAGAAAGATATATGGGTGAAGCTTCTTAGAAATCCCAATAGGGAATGGTTGACCACCTAAAAAATCCACCAAAACATTCATCTCAAACCCCTACATACTCTTATGCCTCCCCCAAGTACGTCTTATGGATCACCTAAAAGTAATAAATGCAAGCTATTTCTTGTCCAAGGTGGAACACCCAACCCAAATTCCCTTCACAAATAACTCTTATGCCTCTCCACAAAGATCCCCATAGTGTTCTCCTACACAAAACCTAGGAAATCTACCCAACCAACGAACAACATACTAAACATTAAAAACATTCACAAAATCACAATACAACAAGAAAACCTTTTTACAATCGTCAAACTTCTACCTCTCCATGATAGAGCCTAATCCAAAAGGTCATTAACAATATTTTCCAATCCAAACAAGATAAAGGCTCCAACAATCCACAAGCATTCGAAGTCTCTAGCTCTCTCTAATCGCAAGAGCACCAAAACCAAGTGAAGTAAACCCCATGAAGTAACCCCCAAAACAAAAAAGGAATTCCAATAAATAAAAAAGGTGTAACGACCCGAAAATTCACACACGAACAACACAGTAAAAGACAGGATAATTTTTTTTGACTTGCTTCCACACATAACACGACACAACATGTCGTCACAAAGTTACAACCAACTCTGGGAACCACTTGTTACGGGGATGACCACAAGGTCAGCACGGAAACGTTCACACCCAAAAGGATAATACATTTTTTTCTTTTGACAAGACAACATAGAAGTCCAATCACAGAACACACTTACAGTTAGGGCCAACCACAATGAGATATTCTTGAGGGTTATTTATTTTAAAAGGACATCTTGCAATTCTTAGCTTACGTTTTCAAGGAGGCTCAAGATATGATTCGTATAATTCAACTTGCCAAGCCAAGTTTATTCCTTTGACACTGAGTAATTATCTTTAAATCTTCTCTATTATGACATTTATTTGCTTAATTCGTTTATCAAGAAAAAGGAGTATTTAAATTCCACAAGGCCATCTGCTCACCACTAACGCTACTAAGATTCATTCTTGCCCACAAGACAACATGGTTTTAAGTTCAACACACTTTAGAGAACGCAGATACAAGGTGCCTTGGAAAAGGGTTAGAGGGAGAGGGTCGAGATGAAACATCTTTAGGACCACATTAGTTATTGCTAGTATTTAATCAAGCTAGGGCTCTTAACTGCACTTATCAACAACTTTACTTAGGCTTCGCTAAAAGTATTAACAAGGAGTAAAAATTTACTTTCCAAATGGCGGTGAGAAGATGGTGAGGTCTCCAATTTTGTTTTCTCTGGCTTATTAAATCTTATCATCTTCAAACAACTAACAGTTCATATCATCTTAGGGTCATTTTACAAATTTCACCATAAAAGGAATAATGTTCACTAGAGGAGCTAGGGTTATCATGTTATAAAGTTTACCTGCAATGATAGTCTTGCCCTTGATTACTTAAAGAATTTCTTGCTCTCAAGTTGGTGACCCCTATGTTACTTTATTTGAATACAAATTTTAATTTAACTTCCAGAAGTATTAAACAATCCTATGTTAGTTTACTTATGACACTTTATTACTAAGTCATAGCAAGGTTTAACTCAAAATTTATTCTCAAGGCAAAGTTGTAGCAACACTCATTTACAAGAACAAAACAAGATTACATCAATTCTTAAAATACTGATACTCCAACAAAGTCACTCAACAACAATAACCAAATTTTCTTATAATTTCAATGATGGTCAAACAATACAAGGTTTCCAAAGTTCAGATGACAAAGTCCACAATACTTTATACTAAGACATTAATCCTCTTTTAAAATTTCCACTGGACGTTAACAATAGTTGAACAACATAAAAGGTTTCGAGCAAAGGAACTTCTCAACTGAGGTTGATGACAAAAGTCTACAAATCTATCCCTCATCTACATGCAAAATCCATCTGCAACAAATTTTCTACAAGAGTCAGTTCACGAGAACTGAGCAAGATAAGGCTACACAAACCCACCATAACTGTTATCTATCAATATCATGAAAAGAAGCACTTTATTACAAGAATTTGGGTCAAACCTCTAAACACTATCAACACTTCAAGTTATAATAAGTTTCCACCATGCCAAACAAGGAAGAAGACCATGTACTTCCGTTAGGAGTAAAGACAACGAAAATATAACAACCGAAAGAGAAAGGCCCTTGGCCCTATAAGGAGAAATAACCAATCTAACAAAGCAGGATTCCCACCAAGTAAATAATTAAATAACAATCACAAGAGTGCGATTTGATATAAAGTACCAACCATCCAGAATTTTATCACAGGTACCAAATGCATAGGTTATAATATTATATTTCTAGAAGAACAAGAGTTGATCGGCCCAAGAAAAGGGAAACCACGGTTTCAAGAATTAACACAAAAAGCCATGTATAAATGAGTTTCAAACCTGAAATCACATAGAGTATCCACACAACATAAGTTTCGAAGCATAAGCAAAGTAAACTAGTTTTGGCCACTAACTCCAAGAGATTTCCCAATCATTCAAGAAGGCCAATGCCTTGTAGGCTAGTAGCAATCACGCGAGAGAAGAAAAAGAGTCCGTCAACCAAGAGTATACGAAAATGTCATCAACAACTTTTATAACCCTAAAAATTTACAACACTCCACATCAATTATTAGAGTTCAGTTAATTTAAAATAAATTTCCTATTTCCCAAAACAACAATATTTTTAAGGCAACCCTTGGTAACATAAACAACCGTTCAAACAAAGGTACAACATAAACTACTAAGTTCCATTATCAAAACAACTCCTTCTGCTATAGCTCCATCATACTATTGATTGCAAGAAAGTTTTTCCCAAGGTTGACAACATTCAAGGCAATTTTCATCACAAAACATTAAGGTACATATGTGCATATAAGCTGTCCAATCCTAATTAACAACACAGTCATAATAAATGGGAGGAAACACAAGTTAGAAGACTAGATTATTTCACCAACAATCTTCCGAGAGGGAAGAAGACCAAAATAATTCCAGAAATAGCGGGGGTACTAGAGTTGCACAATTAAGACCTCGAACATAGCTAAATAAAAAACTAGTTACGATTCAAGATGAAGGGGCAGTCAAAGTACCTCCTAAGAATGGCTATAAAACCTAGGAACCAGGCTGAAGCTACGTAGGAGTCTAAACACTCGAGGTTGAAACACGTTGCACGCAAACATAAACATTCTAAAAGTTTTAACACCGAATCTCTAACCTGAAATAGTCCAAGCGTTGATTACACTAATCCTGCAACCTTTCCTTTTCGATGCCAAAAGGGTTGTTAGGTGGCTTGAGAGATCATTAACAATATATGTCAAAAGACAAAGAAGGACAACCTTGGTTGATAGGAAGGAACTTCATAGTTATTGCACGCTTACAATAACGACTGCTAAAAACTAGCTGGAACAAATAATAACTGGAACTCTATCGTAGAGAAGAGTACATATATATATATATATAAAGGAAGATCGATCACTCGAGCCAGAAAAACATACACCCAAAGAAGAGAACACTGCATGCTTTCCACTAACATACAGGCAATGATAATAGCTAAACAAGAAGAAAGCAAGTAGAAAGGAGAGATCGAAAAGAAGACAACCAATTCAAAGAAATGGTGGTTCGATTTCACGATAAAATAAATATAGCAACAGTAGAAAAGTGTAGGAATATCTTGCCTTTTTCTCCAGATTCAACATCGCCCTCCTGCCTCTTCCATTGCTTTGGATGAAAACTTGAGCTTTTCGTCGGCGAGCTTCACGCCGGGAGTAACTCGTGCTGCATGAGCAGCGTTTGGGCTCGTCTCTGGCAAGCTGTTCGACGTCCTTGACGCTGTGAAAAGAAAATGACCGGTCTAGCGTTCGATCCACAGATTTCTTCATGGCAATCTCGTTAACCACAACCAAAGGACTGCTTCCAGTATTATCTTCTAACCCTTCCATGAGCTCCCACGTATTGATCGTCTCAAGCTGCCCTTCTTCCTGCGACGGAGATTTGCTGTGGTTTGAAGCAGATTTGAAGGGCGTGTAATTCTGGATGAGATTGTTGACCTCGGACCATGTTTTTGCAGCCATTTCTGAAGAACGGTTTAAACTCCTCAAACTGTAGTAACCATGCAATTCCCTCCTGTTGGATCCATTACAATTTTCTTGCTTGTCATTTTCCATAGTGTTACCGTTCTCTCAGTACATGTTCTGAATCTGAAAAATATCCTGCTACCTTCATCTCCCAAGACATTTTCTCCAACATTGCATAGATCTCCTGTGCCTTTAACTTGGGAATCATTGCAGAGAGCTAATGCAAGGGTGCTTTTGCCGCTTCCGCCCATTCCTTTAATCCCAACTATATCAACGTCATTCTGGAACAGAATTTGTTTGACAGCGTTGATGACATTACTCAATCCCACAACAAAGTTTGGCAAATCGGGGACATGGGCACTGCAGCCGATGAGATCTTGGGCACCGCCACTTGTAGCATCATCCTTGCTAAACAGAAGTTGATCTGTGCTCATTTGTTGAAGCATAAGTGTATTAGAAACAACATCATTAGTCATTTTAGCATTGACACTATCAATTATATGGCGACCCATTTCCTCAAGGCACTGAAAGCGCTTGCTGTAGCCCTTGAAATCCACATCAAGCTTCCGGACATCAAGCATAAGGCTGCTCATGCCTTGTGTGAGCATGAAGTCGTTGACATTCTTTTCTAGCTTGAGGATTTTCTTTCCATATCGATATTTTCTGTAGAGATTAAAACTGGCGAGTTTCTCCAATTTCTTGACGAGGTGAAGGCCATCTTGCAGTTGGGTTTGAAAGTCTCGTAGTCCGATTTCTGTGGAGAGATGTGTCGGAGCTTACCTTGGAGATTTCATCGATGGTGGGCTACAGGCGGAGTATCTTTTCTTTGAGTTCTTTGCAGTTGGATTTGCTGAAGATGATGATGCTCATGATGGTTCTGGTCACTACGAAGAGCTCGCTGAATGCAACTCCGATGATGGTGCTGCTTACAGGATCCATACTCTTCCTCCCCACTCCCTTCCCGAGCCTTGCAGCGGCTCCCCAATTATAAACTAGAGATGCGCCTACCCCGATGCGTACTCAAGTCACAAAGGGATGCATTACTGAGGAATAGAACAACAACCGAGGTTGGACAACCAGCTTTGCCGGGAAGCGCTCAAAAAGGCTTCTACTATACTACAACACGCCTCGTTACCTAGCCTAATCACTATCAGTAGGCTATTCAGTGGATTCCCGAACAAGAACACACCTCGCAGCACCCAAGGACACGTTTGGAACAGGGAAGGAGCAGCAGCAAGGAAGGGGAATCAAACCCACGAATGGCATTTGCTGGAAGTCAAAGAATTGAGACCCACAACCCACACACTCTTCCTCCAACTCCAATCGGCCTGCAATGTTTGAGAGAGAGAGTAGGCAAAGTAAGAGTAGTACAGGAGCAGGTTCATCTGCTGAGAGGATTTTTACCAGGTGAGCGGCCACCAAAAGAAGGACTGCAAGAGCAGAACAAGGAAGTGGCCAAAACAAAAACACGTGGTCCACTTTTCCCAGCCGCACAAACCCCAAGAACAAGCCAAGCACCTCCCAACCATACGCATTGAATAAAGGATCCAAATGAGATCCAGGTGAGGAAAAATGGGACTCCACCGACTCCCATCTCCCTCACGCAAGGACAGAAAACATAAATTACCACCCACTGCCAGCTACAACCTAGTTGACTGCATTCTTACTTCAATTTCCATCCTGATATGCCACACAATGCTTATGTTTTCATTGAGAGAAAGATTGTATTATCTAATTAAGGCCAATCACCCTTGCGGTCAATTAGGAAAATGGTCCTACTTTGACAATTCAAGTATATCTTGTCTTTTAGGAAGATAGCTACAAAGCCAACCCCATGATTTGAAGCTCGGACACAAGACATAATGATTACCTCACGCTCCTGGCTCTGAAAGGCATCTACCGTAATGATATATAAACCTTTTCCTTCATCAGATTTGAGGACAGCATCAAACTCTCGGTGCAAACATTTCAGCTGTAGCTTGTAAGGTGTGATAATTCCAACAGAAACCTTTATGCCCGACTTAGTGACTCGTTGAAGAAGCTCATATAATTGCAAAGCTAAAGCTAGGCAAGGGAAAAAATATAATGGCACATAGGCTAGAGATGAGTAAGATAAATGTTTTCTTCATTCAACTGGGTGGAACACATTAATCGCACAAGACTAGCCATAACGACCTCCTCCTTCCAATCTCACGCAAAGGACAAGGACATAATCAAGCGAAGGTCGATGCCGAACAGGGGCATTACAAAGGGAGAGTAGGATGAGGCGGCTCATGTAGGATGCCACATCACTCATCCTCAACTCCACCTCACAATTCAACTTCAAACGCCAAAGCACAATTAAAAAGGTGGGTGAATAAATGACATTTTACTTACACACACAAACTAACTCGACACCACAAGGAAAAAAATTAATTTTATGTAAGAAGGTGCAATAAAAACTTACAACTTGTCTTCCCAAAATACATAATGATGCCTAATTTTGAATTCCCAACCCATAAGTACAATGCGAGTTGGTGTAGCAATTGAAGAGGTGTGGGACAAGTTTAACTTGTCCTACAAGCCTAAAAATCAGATCCTAAGGACATATCCGAAGTTTCAAAAGGAAGGTGGAGTGTTTCACACTCAAAGTTACTTACACATTACTTACAACACATAATCTAAGATCCATCAACTCTAATAAATGCATTCTTTTGACCCATTTAATTAATTTAGCAACATGATTACTCACTAATCTAGACACAAATAAAATAAATAATAAAGGGGAAAATACATCACTAAAAATCACATACTAAACTTTAAACAAAAGAAACTAAATAAAAGAATACACATAACCCCTTGGTCACATTTAAAGGTGATCCCCCCATGGGAACCCCTAACAACAAACCAAACAAACACACAAACAAATACACGTTGCCATGGTGACCCTTGTTAAATTCATCTAGAATTCCAATGTGGTTGGTCTCCAATCCCCTGATGTTTGTTGTGAAATGTTTACTTGTTAAAAAATACCTCTCTCGGCCTTGTGGCGTATGAAATCATCCAAAAAAATATAAAATATAACTTCCAAAATCATCTATATATGAATCACAACATCATCTAGACAAGTAACAATATTATTTACAATTTCATCAATAACCATATGATCACAAGATTAGTTCAATTTTCTAGGTTTACTCGATATGACAAAATATCACATGTAAGAAAAACATATATATCTAACCATGCTGACAGTGTATCAACATCAATATAAAATGTCTCTAATAATCCACATGCATCATATATGAATCCAAATCAACCACAATCCATGATTTCTAATGTCTAACATCATACCAACTCAAAGGCTACAGTAATGTCCATAAGTATAGTCGATAATATCATAATCAACAACAAAAAGGTGTCGGAGGGAAGTGGGCACTACAAAATTCATCATCCAAATAGGTAATTATCACATATTATAACGATGGATACCTATAATAATCTTCATAGAAATAAGATAAGGCACCAAAAAGTACCTCCAATGGGTGGAATAGAGTACACATCTCAATTTCCTAACCTAGACTAAGTGAATGTTTATTTTGCATTATGATGCATGATCACATATTGATCCTTCTTTTAGAGTTTTGTCTCATTATTTGTTTATCTAGACAAACTCGCTATTAAAAAAGTTGTCTTCACAATTCTTTTAAAATATAAAACATTAATTATAAATTACACTATTGATATATGTTATTTGACTTACAAAATTTTATCAAATTCAATGTTTATTGATATATTTATATAATGTTTTTATATTGAAATCCATTATAATATATAGTAACAAGTATTGTTTAAATATAAGTGAAAGATCTTGAAAATAAGCACAGAACGTTAGATAACCCTTAGAGCCCATTGTTTATTGCGTTAATTTAACTCAATCCATGTTAGGAAACATCACTTAAATAACTTTATCATTAAAATCTATTATCTTCATTTCATGATTTATTATATCAAATATCAAATGGTCAATATTGTTCATGATATCATCACTTAGGGGTTAAATAATGTGATATATTTAATTTTATCCGAATTATCTAGTATTACTTATTTATTTATGTTAGTTCATATATTGGTTATTTTATGACTAACTTTTTTTTATGTATTCCAAATCCTTAACGTAGTTTAATAAACAAAATTAATAAATTGATAAATAAATAAAAATATTACATAATGAAATAATATTTGAATGAAGAGTAATTGTAAAATATTTTTTTGTGATATTGATAGTTTATCTTGGACGAAATATGAAAATAATTGAAATCGTTATTAATATTTCTTAACTAATAATTTTTCTGTCCTCTGTCTGTCAGATAAAACTTGTTCTACCAGATAATTTAAATCGCGGAGCGGCGTGTGGTCCTGAACCATAAACATAAAATAGTGAACCCTAAAAATGTGTTTGTGTGTCCTAATGGCAGCGGCGAATCCATCCATGCTCTTAGGTTTGGCGATGACGGCATGGATTTTCTAAATCCCTATGCCCCTTTCCCTGGTGTGCACGAATCGGAGCAGGTTTCGTTGGAACATGGAGAGGCTGTATCATTGTCGGCGGATAATGAGAATGGCATGTTTATCAATGGCCGTGTGTATGGAGGAGGCGGCAGAAAAAACGTCTCTGTCCCGAGCTGCGCGAGGAGCCATCGTGGCATCTCTGGTGTTTTACCTGGCTTTAGATGACGTTTCCTCTGTTGCGATGCCCTGTGCTAGCTCCAGCAGTGGACTGACATATGAAGATCTGTTGGATTTACAGGGTTCTGTTCTGATTGGGAGGAGTTTACCCACTTCATTGCATGATGGGAAGAATGGTGGCAGGCTTCTCAGGGAGGGCAGCTCTGAGGGTCAGGGACGATTCAGAGGAGGGCAATCTTTCTTGGAAGCGGCCAGAACTAAGAGACGCAGGGCTTCTAAACCCATGGCATATGCTAAGACGACCCCGTCAGTTTCCTTTGGGGGCGAAGTCACAGCATCTCACGAGTTTTTAAAGCACTGCGGATCGATTTGCAGGTTTACCAACTTCTCCTCGGGCCTCCCTGCGTTGCACAAGTTGATCTCCAAACAATGGTGTCCTTTTTTAGAAGGTAGTGTCAATATCTACCCCTTTGCCCATGGTATTTTCATTGCAGTTTTGGACAATCTCTATGATAAGGAGGAAATTTTAGGAAAAATATGGGAGTTCCAGTCTCATCTCTTGCTGTTGAAACTATGGTTCCCCAAGTTCAATCCCTTAACTAAAACTTTTAATAACAGACTGGTATGGAAAATACTCCCTTACAATCCTTTGCAATTCTGAAGTGAGGATAATGAGCACAACAATGTTCCAGTTACATAGGAAGACCCATCCAAATCTCTTGAAGAGAAAATTTCCCAGCAAAACAATTTCTTCAAACTTGGTTAAGCATTTGGAGCACATTGAAGATAAGATGGAAGTGGCCCTTCCTCAACCTTCAAGTTCCTCAAATATTCAGGCTCCAAATAACAAAGATATTGTTGAAGTTTTTCTTCTAATTTATCCAAACGAGAACGCGGAGCCTAACAAGGGTGAAGGATAGATGGTAGTGAGAAAAAAGAAGAAAGGATTAACCACTTCTGAACCTTCTAAGATGAATCTTCGGTCTCATAAGGTGGAGAACAAAGAAAGGAAGGAATGTATCTTCAGGGCGGTCAAGTTTGTTTGACCTTCCTAGTGCCTTCCTTTTCTTTGGTGTGTTCGTCTATTTCTATTGATCTTGGTTTTTCTGTTTGTTTCATTTATGGTCTGATGGATGGATTATTTTTGTCTCACATATGAGCCTTGATACATATCGATGTATGGAGTTTTCTGATTCCTTCAAAATCCGAGCTTTACCTAATCTTAAAAAAATCCTACCAAAAAAATATCTAATTTTACATGGAGACAATGTTACGTGACTAAATTAGCATGGAAATATTTTAGTAAATAACAAGGATTATATTATTAAAAATTTACCCATGAGTGGGTAAGTGAATAAAAAATGTAATTTAATTAATACATAAATGATATAATCTCTGAGAAAATAATGAGTCTTACAGAATTATGTTGGAAATAATTAAGTGTTATGTTGTGCAAAGCCAAAATATGTAAATGGAATGGTATTTCTATTATGAATAAATTCCTTTTAAACCATATGAAAGGGGAGTAAATTCATTTGAAATTATATGTGTGTAAGTTTACGTAAATGACACATATGCAATGTGATTTTGTAGAGAAAATATGGAATTGTGTAGTTTTTGCAACATAAAGGGTGGAGACCTCAAGACTGCTTGTACATAGAAACATGACAGTTGCCATAGGATGGTTCTATAAAATGATACATAGATAAAATATCTATTTCTTGTCCAAGGTTATGTGAATGTTATTTTTGTATTCTATGCATGATCGCGTCTTATTCCTTATTATTTATTGTATTCATGTTACTAGCTTAACTAGGTATTTTTTCTATTTAATAAGTAATTTACATATATATATTTTAAATTCTTAAATATTAATGATAGGTTTATAGTATTGATATGTGTTATTTCACTAATTATTGGCATTCTTATACAATATTTTCCTTCTAAACTGTTATGTTTAATTTAACTATTGTTGTATAAATATGAATCAAATGTTTGGAAAATAAGAAAATAACAAAATAGAATGGTAAATGGAGAGTGAAAAAATTAAGAGGAAATAAACAAAAGAAAAGAGGTTTTTTAATGGAAATTTATGAAGAAAAATGAGTGAAGAAGACTACGTTACTAGTCTATGAAAAGATTTTATAAAAGAGAGATGGGGAAAGGGACTTTAGAAGTTCCCAATAAATAAGGTCAACGTGAAATCACCACAAATAGTGCACATATAAAAGTAAATTTTCCCAAGAAAAGAATAATATATAGAATGAATGCATCCACAAAATAAATATCCATATAGAAGAAGCAAGAGAATATCCTTAAAGTTATGAAGTTATGCTTAATGTAGAGTGCACAATGGATAGAAAAAACCAAATAAGTGAAAATTACTTAAAAAAATGAATATGGAAGAAAATGGACTCTAGAGATAATTAGATAAAGGTTTTTATTTTTAAGGTCAAGTAAAGAAGTAGTTAGAATAGAAAAAGAAGGAAGGACGAGAAAGGATATTTTAATGACATAATAGGCATGGATATGGGGTAGTTTGTAGAAAGATAGATGTCTATAAGAGGAAACACTAAACTAATGAAGGGCGTGAGTGAAAAATATGAGAGAAGAAAATGCAATCTTGGACCTAAGCTTATTTGATGGTGGGTACAAGTCCACCTAGATGAACAATGTAAAATAAAGGAGAGGTCATAAAAGGAAGGGGGAAAAGCGATGAAAGAAAGAAACGATCAATTTAAAGAGTAAAACATATATAGGAGAACATGAAGGTAGAGCATATAAAGGTGAATAGTTGTGTGAGAACTAGATGCGTATAAGATGAAATTAAAAAAATAATATGGACATGGAAAGTTATAAATCATGGGAGGTAGAAGTAAAAAGGAAGAAAGAAATATATAGAGGAAGATAAGAGGGAAAAAATACATTAGTATGATGCGGGTTAGTCTATGGGATTCAAAGGTCATAAGAATGCACATAACAATGTGGAAGATTCAAAGTGAAATTTTGGTGGAGAATTGGAATAAAAGATGGAATAACCACAATGTTCATAAACATGTTTATTAGATAAAGAAGTTGGGACTATTAGTTCCCATAGTTTGAATGGTATTAGAACAACTCCCTCATCCACTTGAGCTAGAAATAAGCTTTTAAGAACCTTGGGTGTTTGATATGGTGATATCAATGGTATAAAACAACTATTCAAAATGGTTCTGTACGTATGGGCATATGAAAGGATGGAAAGTGTAAGGAGTGAAATAAGGAGGTGTAACATATAATTTTTTTATTATGTCAAAAATTTGATGATTATTTAAGAGTGTTCAAAGGATTTGCACAATGTTTAGTCGTGTAGAGGGCTGTGTGCAATAAATATTGGTTCCCAATAATACATAAAGGTTTTATGATTAGAAAAGGCATGTTGAAGTTTACTGAAAAATTGGAGGAAGTAATTTGTAGAAAAATGGAACCCGGTTATTGAACAATTATATTTTGAAGTACAAGATCAATAGTCAATACGTAGTGTTGTATTGCAACATAGTTGATGTCTCGTGGCAAAAAATAGGCTTAGAGGAGTAGGATCATATTTTTCCTAGTTATATGGAGTATGAAGGATGCACAAAATTTCAACATAAAAATTATGTAATGGTGCTTCATGAGAAATGGTGTAACATATTTTTGATGGGCCTATAAATATTGGTGATGGAAAAGTGTATTGGTGAAGATGTGCTTTGAGAGGTTATGGGTGCACAAAAGGAATTAAAATAGCTATAGAATTTTTTTCACAAGAGCAAAGCACATACGAGTTTGGTCGCTAGAAAGACATGAAAAATAGAGTGAAAATGAGCTAATGGGTGGTTACCACATAAATTACCTAACAAATGTGGATTATGGGGATGTAATAGAAAAGATATCCCAAATACCAAGGTTTAGGTGGAAAAAGCATTGAAATGTCATGATGGCATTATAGCATACAACATTAAATGAAAAAAATTGAATTTAAATTTTAGGGGAAATGTTGACAATTTTGCACTTGTACAAAATGGGAAACTCGAAACTTTGTTTCAAATGAAAAGATTTAAGTGATGGACCTAACTAAGGAAGGGAAGGAATGTTTCTCACTATTTTGAGTTACAAGAAATTGAAAAGAAATGCAATATGTACCTATGTTTTATATGGTAGAATGCAACACCTCACATGTGTTGTCATTCACATTAATTTTCAAAGTGAAGAAATACAAAATCTTTGAAGGACTAGTGCATAGCCTTGATGACGGAGGGAATCGCATCACATGTGGGAATTTTCATCCCATAACAATAAACATAAGTGTTTTTTACATGCAAAAAAATAAATATTGACTTACATGTACATCAAATCTTATTATTTCATTATATATAACTATTATTATGTAGTGCCCACTTCCCTTCGACACTTTTGATATTGATCATGATACTACTGACTATATTATGGACATTATTATAGTTTTGATTTAGTATGGTGTTAGATGTTAGATCATGGATTATTGTTGACTTTGATTTATATATAATGCATGATGATTATTAGAGACACTTTATATATTGATGATGATATATTGTTCGACATGGTTATATTTATGGATATTGTTCAGACATGTGATACTTGGATATATTGAGTAGACCTAGAAATGGAATTTATTTGATGATGATATAGTTGTTGATAAAATTGCAAATGATATTGTTGGTTTCCTAGATGTTTTTGTGATTCATATATATATAGATGATGTTGGAATTATATTTATATTTATATTGGATGTTCTGATGTGGCCATGAGGCCAAAGGAGGTATTGTGTTTTGCTGGTTAAAATATCACAACAAACATTGGGGATTGAGTACAACCACATTGGAATTCTAGATGAATTCAACAAGGTCACCATGGCAACTTGTATTTGTTGTGTATATTTTATTGTTGTTAGGGATTCCCATGGGGGATCACCTTCGAATGTGACCAAGGGATTTATGTTTTTCTTTTATTTGGTCCTTTGTTAATGTTGTATGTGTTTTATAAGTGATGTGTTTTCCCTTTTCATTATTTAATTAAATTGTGGTATATAATGTGAGTAATCATATTGTTAAAATAAATTAATCAAATTGGGTCATAAGAAAGTAATTATTGGAGTTGTTGACTCTTGTATTAAATGTTGTAAGATATGTGTAAGTAATGTGTAAGTATGTGTAAGAGATGTGTAAGTAAATTTGGAGTATGAAACACTTCATCTTCTTTGGAATTCGAATTTGTCCTTGGAGGCTGATTTTGGAGGCTTGTGGGACAAGTTAAACTTGTCCCATACCTCTTAAATTTACATACCAACCTTACCTATGGTTGGAGAGTTAAAATTATCCTTCATTATGCATTTTTGTAAGACAAGTTGTATGTATTAATTGTCACTTTCTTACATGTTTTAAATTTCAGTCCTTTGGGGTGTGGGCATGATTTGAGTGTGTAAGTAAACCGTCATATTATTCACCTACTTATCTATTGTGCCCGGGAGATTGAAGTTGACTTATGAGTTGGAGTTGAGGATGTGTGATGTGGCATCCCACTTGTATCCACCTCATCCTATTCTCTTCCCTCTCTATATATTAAAATTTCTTTGGCTTGTTTCTTTGGGGTTGCTTCACTTTTGCATACTTCATTTGGGGGAAAATTATTTTTCTGTTTTGAGCTCTTGATTATGGAGAAGATTGAGACTGTTGCATGTTTATCATTGTTGATCTTGGACTATGTTTTTTTATTAAAAGCTTGTTGTTTTAACATTAGAACAAAACTCCATCATGGAGAGGTATGAGCTTGAATTTAGTTACTATTTCTTCTTTTATGTATGCTTATTTAAATACTTCCATGTTTTTTGGTATGTTTTGGGTGAATGGGTAGATTTCTAAGTGTTTTGTAGGACGAGACTAGAGGGATCTTCTTGTGGGGGCATAAGGATTATTTTATGGAGGAGTTTGGGACGGGTGTTCCACCTTGAAAAATAAATAGCTTGCATTTCTTACTTGTGATAGGGGGCTATAAGGGGAGGATGCAAAAAAAGTGGTGGAGCATAAGGGTACTTCAGGGGAGGCATAAGAGTATGCAAGTATTTTGAAATGAATTGTTGGCGGGTTTTAAGGTGGACACCCATTTCCCATTGGCAGTATAAGAATATTTCCCCATAGATCTCACTCCTTTGGCTTGGATGAGAAATCTTGAGTTTTGTTTATTGTCTTTATCTATCATTGCAAACTTCATTTTTGTTTTGGAATGTGTTTTAAATGTGAAATTGCATGTGTGTCGTGAAGCCTATTGTTTCCATGAGTTGAAACACATTTCTTATTACAATGTGGTTGAGGTTTGAGGGCCAAAGAAGAAGGATGTATTATCCTTTTCATTGGATGTCTTGGTTGGGTGGAGATCATTGCCTTTCCCCCTGCCTTTTTGTGATCAAACTAGAAAATGGAGGATCTTCATGTTGTTGTACTGGAGAAAAGGAAAAAGACAAGTTTGATAGTCCTTGTTGAGATTATTTCTTATTGTAACCTTTTCCCACTTTGAAGTGGATGACCTTGTATATTATTTGTGATGGAAAGATGTTTTGTATTGGCTATGAAAGTTGTAATTCAAAATGTGAAAGAGATATACTCTGTTTTCTTTTTTGAAAGAATGTGAAAGAAATTATATTTTGTATATTGTAATTGAGGAATGAAAGAAGAAGTTGTAAAGGTATCTTTTTGAATCAATAAAAAATATTGTATTAATTTTCTCAAATGGCATTATTAGGTATTGAAATCTGATTGTTGAATGTATTTTGAAATTTTGTTGGAAAGATGAAAAAGTGAATACGTATGGAGAAATGTCATAATGCTCTGTTCTTTAGAAATGAATGTTTTAGAAATCAGAATTGTAATTTGGCATTTGAATACCTTGCTTGAATCAACTTAATAGGTTAGAATTGGTTTTGGAATGAATTTTTAAAACTTAGAAGATGATAAATGAAAATAGACCCATTCGAATCTGATCTCTGTTAGATAAATTTCAAACTCTACAAATTGAACATAAAATAAGGATATGCGTTTGGTATGTTGTATTTTAAAAATAAATGGGAAAGAATTATTAAGAGATTACTTTGAATTAATAGAAGTGTTTTTTCTTGTTCATATGATCTTGTTTCCATGGGAAATTTGTGTTTAATATAATGTGGGAAACCTATTTTTCTTAAAAGTGAAAAGGAATAACGTATGAAGAAATATTACCTTTGACCGCTTCTATCTGATTTGAAATGTTTAATTTTGAAAAAGAAATAGAAGTTGCATTCTTGTCTCTTTCATTTGAATGAAGGAAATAAAAATATTTAAAACTATTATGGAATAAATTCAATTTTGTTTATCGTATGGAAAAAGAGATAGTTTAATCTCTATTCTTGAAATGTACAAACTTCATTTTTACTTCACCGTATGCTTTGCAATTTCCTTTTTATCAAATGTGCAAAACAACCCTACAAATCTTTAAGAGAAAATGAAATATTTAATTTAACCTAATGAGATCAAAATGATTTCCAAACATACTAAAACACTTAATAATTTTTCATTAACCTTTGCAAAACCGGGCTCAGACAGTTTCATAGTCATTTTTCAAATTGGGAGTTTTCAAATTAAAATCAATCTAAGTTATACCTTGCAATCAATCCTAACATTCTCCCAAGAGAAATCCTCCATGTCTTGGTTGACATGTTGAGAATGGAAGAATGTTGAATTTGAACAAAAATTTATAAGTTAAAAATACCGCCATCTTAGAAACTGCAGAATGTTTTCTAAAAATTGACCCTTCAAACTTTATAAGAATCCAAATTATGTGATTCCTATGCAAATGGGACATCGATAAATTTCTACAAAGTCCTCATTTGCGAAAAAATAGAGCTCCCAATTGAAATTTATGGCCCTCTAAATTTTATACTTCATTTTGGGATAAAACATTATTAACCCTCAAAATTTAAATAAAAATCACTACCAAACCTCAAGGGCTCAAATGTTCTTTGTTTTCCTTTTGGAAAAGAAGAAAAAACCAAAATTCTCCCTCCGCTCCACTGGCCTGATCACTTCACTTTTGGTAACAAAATTTTATCTAAGTCCAAAACGTTTCTCGTCGCAATTTTTCTTCCACGGCCGCACCTCCCCGTAGACAATCATTGATAAGCATGTGGCTTCATGGGTGACATGGAAGCGTGGATAAATTTTTAGCCTTAGCATTTTCAAAATAAATTTTGAAAATTTTGTAAGTTTCCCTCATGCCCGTTGGCTTTACAGCAATCAAAGTGCGGCCACATATCATCATTAGGCATCGGTGGAGGTGCGAGCGGTTTTGAACCCTTAACATCTTTTTGGGAAAAAGTTTAATTTCCTTCAAATTCCCCACCAACCCACAGCCAATGGTTGGCTAACACGTGGCATCATCTGCCTTCGGTGGAGGCATGGGCTAATTTTTAACCTTCACACTTTTCATCCCTAAAGTCTTATTTTGTTAAAGATCCTCGTAAGCCCGTTTTCCCCACTTGAATCTGGGCTTGACACGTGGTGCCTTGGGCGTCAACAAAGGTGCAAATCATTTTGATCCCTTATAAATTTTTGGAAAAAATCTCAAAACCTTAAATTCTTGAGGTGACCCACCTTCCCTTTGGTTTGAATTTTTGGGACATGTGTCCCCTTACGAGCTCGCGGCCGCGTGGAGGTAAATTGTGCCTTTGTCCCAAAAGGGAAAAAGTGCTAAATGCGTTCCCGCTCTATCACTTAGTCCTAGAAAAATTTTTATTCCCCACTCTCTTGGTATGATTTTCTCCTCCAGGTGAATTTTCTCTCTCTGAAGTCTGCCAGCAGTGAGTTAGGGATAATTTTCCTCCCTAGGCCCGCTCTTCGGAAAATTTTCACCCCAAGTTCCATCGACCCATAACTTGATAAATATGAGGAGTTAAGAGGACTTCTTTATATCACCAGAAAGGTGAGGAAATTCCCTATCTAATGGGAATGTTTTTAGTAAGATTTAATTTCATTAATCATTGGAAAAATCAAATTGAATCCTTAACCAAGTTCTAGGAGTGGGTAAGTAAGAATTTACTCTAATAATTTTAAATATGTATTCTTTCCCCCATTTAATTAAACCTTGCTCTTGTCCTAAATATTATGGAATTAAATACCTTGGGTATTTAATTGTTTGGGTCCCTTAGCCCTAAAATTTTAATTAGGGAATATTTAGCTAAAATGTCAATGTAATCAAGTGGTTAAATTAATTCCTAAGAAGATTTGAGCTAGGTGTGGATTTAGTACACTTATTGCTTTATAATACGAAATTAGTTATTATTTTAATGGGAAAAGTTATTAGTTGAATTTAATTATCCTTGAGACTTTGGTTGTTAACACTTTAAAAAAATTATTCCATAATTTTTCTAACTAAACCTAGGTTGTTCTTGGTTCTCAAGTGGGAGATTTTAGCGGCGTTACACTTAGTATCGAGGCGTGAGTTCAAATATTGTGCCATGGGCACACTATAAAACTTGAGACATGAAATTTAAACCTAGCACACTTTTAAATCTAGAAAACAATCTTGTTGAAAAATTTAACAAAAATACGTATGAAGAAATATTACATTACTACTATTCATTTGACATTGCCAAAATTAAAATAACAATAAAATAATAAGTTATTTGAATTGTTGTACTTACGTAGTGGTGTTTTATCTAAACCAAGTAACTAAGAATGTCAAATTAAATTGATTTTTGTGAACTTCTAGTGTAGTTGAAACTTGGCTCCCCTTTTTAAAATGTGTGGTTTTTACGAGTTCTAAATCTTGATTTAATTGTATGATGCGTTAATCCCTTTTAAGACACTTCCTTATTAGAGTTGTTGGAATGATAAATTGTATGGTGTGATTCTTTTGGTTGGACAATAGTGGTTTGTTATAGGGTTGGGAAGAGATAATTAGAAACTATTTAGAGCTTCCTTCCTTCATTGGTTAGGAAAGGTGGTCCTTGTAAGTTTTTATTTTGTTACCCATATGAGAGAGTGGATATTAATTATGGGTGTCAGTTTATGACCCAATCCTTTGTATATGTGCTTAGAACTGACCTCAAGGTAGAGTACCCCTATTGGCGGCCATGAAGGGATGTGGAGTGAATGTGGTGTTAACGTTTTGTATTTTATATTCATAAACTTGTGTCATTTTATCAAGGACCAGCATCTTATTTTATGATTGGATTGAGGAGCTTTGAGGCTCTTTTAGTTATTTATATTTTTGCGATAATTTTTAGAATTTGCAATGTGGCTACTTAGCCACTTTCCTTGATTAACATATTTCTTGACTTTATTTTGATTCTTGACTTGGAGCTCATTGATATTGTTGGCTATTTAGCTAAACGTTACTTGATTCCTTCTTTCTTAATGATGAGTCGGTTCTATGTTGTTTGTATTGTGACAATTCATTATATGGGGGTACACACTTAGGTGTCTTGAATGTCTTCTTAGTTGCTTTAAGTTGTGCCTTGGTGTATGATTCACAAAACCTTGAGTTTTTCTAGGATCTTAGAGTGACTTTTTGTTGCTTGACCTTCTTTAGATAGAGAGTTCTTTATGTTGTGCATTCTAGTTGGTAGTCTGTTAGCGGTGGTGGTGATTATCTTACAATCTACTAAGAGCTTGAACCTCGTCGAGTAGAGGTGTTTAATTATGGATTGATGAATTATTTAAGGATCGGATTACTTTTATGGATATGGATGTTAGATGAAAAGTGTTTTTCTGGTAGTGGCTTCTCTTCGATGGCATGCTAATTTTTATTAGGATTTGCTTATTTCGTTATATAAAGTAGTGACTTATGGATTATATGCATCTTGGTAATTATGATAAGAAATAATCCCATTCGAGTATGGTGTTGAAATTAAGTGTGTTTGGTTTCCCTCTTGACCTGTAAATAAGTCTACCCTTTCCTTAACTTTTTAAGTTACTATGAATAACACTCATGACCTATTAATTTTGGATTACAGCAAAAAAACTTATGGATGCTTTGAGTCTTTTGACCATGACATTGGTGATGTTAGTGTAATTAGATCTTGATAGTTTAATCTTAGTGGTATTTTATAATGTGATTCTTATTACAAATCGTAACTATTGGTCATAAAGAAATGTTGAATAGATAGTTGATTGTCTCCTTACATTTGACTCTTTTCTATTCAAAGATGTGGTGTTCTTATAGTTAAAATATTTCCTTGTCATTTTGATTAAAAGGTTGGTGGTATCCTATGGTAATATGGGTGTAGATTTGAAAACTTTCCTTGTCTTATCATATGAGTAACATGTTTTCGCCAAAACAAAAACATTATAAAACCCTAGTAGATCAAACAGTAGAAGTAATTATGCTTCCTTAATGGGCCTTCCTTATAACTTATTTTGAGAACTTGTAGAACCAACTTGGAATGTTTCATGATACTTTTAATTAGTGGAAAAATCTTGAAATATTGTTGTGAACCATGTTGGTTGATTGTTTCCTAGTTTCTTTGCAAAATTAATAATGTGTTTTCTATGTTGAATGTCCCTTGTTTCCTTGGAATTCAAAATGTGATGTTTTAATTTACCTCTCTCTCACATTAAATTAATAGTGTTTTATGTTTAAACTTCTTTTCTGATTATATTTTTAATTGATGTTGACTCACCCAAACATCATAAAACTATAATTGAGGAGATTTGGCCTTGAACCTTAATAAATAAATTGGAACATAGAAATAAAATGGTCCTTTCTTTAACCTTGGTAGATTAATATAAGAAATAAAACCATGTAGAAGAACTGAAAGGAAAAAATTTGTCCATATACCTCCCCTAGGAGTAAACTAAATGCCTTTTCTCTTTTATACCTTTACGAGATGTGGAGATATCATGCTCCCTTAGTGGTCCTTATAATGTAAATTTTGTGATGTCATAATAGAGGAAGTTTAATTAAGAAAAATCATAAAGGAATGTGCTTAGCAAATGAAACTACAAATTTTGACATAATTATTTGAGTTATAAAATAAGTAAGATTTATGTGTATTGAGTACAATATATAGTTGAACCCAAGTTCTCATCCTACACTGGAATTTTGAAACACCTAAGTGGATAGTAATGTGTTCTAGTTGCTTAGTAATTCTTGTTCATAGATGTATGTGCCCTTCTTTGTGAGACTTTTTGGTCATCATACCCTTATTGTCCCGTAGCTCGATGAGTGTGAGTTGTGGTCTTTTTGGATTGAGACTTACCTCTTGTTAAGAACCAACCTCCTTGGGTGTTGTCTTGTCCTCGGAGACCTAAGTTATGGAAATTTTAAGGAAACATATATTAAGGATATAAAATAACTTTGGGAAGTCTTATTTTCTTAATATTTTCTTGTTTCACATTGTTATTGTTGCCCCTTTTTCGTTAGGATGGAAAGTGCAAGATTATGTTAATTGCTTTTGTCATGATGCACCTTTGATTGTAAGTTAGACCCCCTTGTTACATGTTTTTCTCCCTAGCTATCTTGAGCTCTCCTTGATGTTTCTTGTGATATTTTTATGGTTATTCCGAGCTTGAGAAGGAAATAAGATAAATGAATCCCATTGTGTTATAACGAATGGTACTTCTTGTATTGATATGTTAAATTTCTAGGGTATATATATATATTATTCTTTTTCTAAATGGTTGATGTCTCTAGATTTGCTTTCAGTGTGGTGTGTTTGATTCTTAAAACAAAAGTGTAAAAATCAGACTATAGGAAACTATGTGGTCTTTGTAAACTCTCATGGAATTATCCTTATTATTCCTCTACATCGTGGTTACTCTAAATAATCTTTTGAACTCTTCATGTTAGATTGTTATGTGTTGTATCTTGATTGATAGCGTAAAGTTATTCTCTAGATTTAAATGTTCATAGCCTTGCATGTAGAAAGTTTAAAACTCATCCCTTCAATATCCTTTCTTCTTCTTGAATTGCATTGGACCCCAAACATGGGTTCCAAGAGCCACACTTGTTTGAATCAAGCAACTGAGATAATGGGAGTGATCCTTTTCTGGCTGTGCATTTATTCCTATCTTGATTTGTAGTGAATTCTAGGAGGAAGTCAAGTCTAAGGAAAGTGGGATGTAGAGCCCACTTCCCTTCGACACTTTTGATATTGATCCCTGACATCATTGCCGTGCTATATTATGGAAATTATTATAGTTTTGATTTAGTATATGATGTCTTAGATGTTAGGTCATGGATTATTGTTGAATTTAATTTATATATAAGGCATGATGATTATTAAAGACACTTTATATATTGCTGATGATATATTGTTTGACATGGTTATATTTATGGATATTGTTCGGACATGTGATACTTGGATATATTGAGTAGACCTAGAAATAGAATTTATTTGATGATGATATAGGTGTTGATAAAATCGCAAATGATAATATTGGTTTCCTAGATGATGTTGGAATTATATTTATTTTTATATTGGATGTTTTGATGTGGCCACGAAGCTGAAGGAGGTATTGTGTTTTATAGGTTTAAATATCACAAAAATCATTGGGGGATTGAGACCAACCACATTGGAATTATAGATGAATTCAACAAGCTCACCATGGCAACTTTTATGTATTGTATGTGTTTGATCGCTGTTAGGGATTGCCATCGAGGGATCACCTTCAAATGTGACCAATGGATTTATGTTTTTCTTTTATTTTGTCCTTTGTTAATGTTGTATGTGTTTTATAAGTGATGTGTTTTCCCTTTTCATTATTTAATTAAATTGTGGTATATAATGTGAGTAATCATATTTTTAAAATAAATTAATCAAATTGGGTCATAAGAAAGTAATTATTGGAGTGGTCAAATCTTTTATAGAAAATGTTGTAAGATATGTGTAAGTAAATTTTGAGTATGAAACACTTCATCTTCTTTGGAATTCGAATTTTTCCTCGGATGCTGATTTTGGAGGCTTTTGTGAGAAGATAAACTTGTCCCATACCTCTTAAATTGGCATACCAACCTTACCTATGGTTTGAGAGTTAAAATTAGCATTCATTATGCATTTTTGTAAGACAAGTTGTATATTTTAATTACACTTTCTTATATGTTTTCAATTTCAGTCCTTTGGGGTGTGGGCTTGATTTGAGTGTGTAAGTAAAACTATCATATTATTCACCTATTTATTTATTGTGCCTTACAGATTGAAGTTGAAATATGAGTTGGAGTTGAGGATGTGTGATGTGGCATCCCACTTTGGTCCACCTCATCCTCTTCTCTTCCCTCTCTATATATTCAAATTTCTTTGGCTTGTTTTGGGGTTGCTTCACTTTTGCATACTTCATTTAGGGGAAAATTATTTTGTTGTTTTGAGCTCTTTCTTTTGGAGAAGATTTGAGACTGTTGCATGCTTGTAGATTGTTGATCTCTGATTGTGTTTTTTTGCATGGGACTGATTGTTGTTTTATAACCTTGGAACAAAACTCCATCATGGAGAGGTAGGAGCTTGACTTTGTTACTATTTATTCTTTTATGTATGCTTATGTAAATATTGTTTGGTGAATGGGTAGATTGCTTAAGTGTGGTGTAGGAGGAGACTATGGGGATCTTCTTGTGGGGGGCATAAGGAAATGTGGGGTGGCATAAGGATTTTTGTGGAGGAATTTGGGATGGGTGTTCCACTTGAAAAGAAATAGCTTTCATTTATTACTTGTGATAGGGCGCTATAAGGAGGAGGCACAAAAAATGTGGGGAGCATAAGGGGTACTTGAGGGAGGCATAATAGTATATAGGGATTTTGAAATGAATTTTTGGAGGGTTTTAAGGTGGACACCCATTTCCCATTAGGAGGTATAAGCATCTTTCCCCATAGTTCTCACTCCTTTGTTTGCATGAGGATGCCTGAGTGTTGCTTTGTTGTATTTTATCTATGGTTTGCAAACTACAATTTTATTTTGACTGTGTTTTAAATGTTAAATTACATGTGTGTTTTGAAACCTATTGTTGCCATGAGTTGAAACACATTTCTTATCGCATCGGGGTCAGGGATCAGAATAAATGAAGAAGGATGAATTATCCTTTTCATTGATTACTTTTTGGGTGGATATTGTTACCTTTCCCCTACCTTTGTTGTTATCAAACTGGAAATTAGAGGATCTTCATGTTGTTGTATTTGTAGAAGAGGAACAAGACAAGTTCCATGTATCTAGTTGAGATTATTTCTTATTGTAATCTTTTCCCACTTTGAAGTGGATGACCTTGTATATTATTTGTGATGGAAATATGTTTTGTATTGGCTATGAAAGTTGTAATTCAAAATGTGAAAGAGATATACTCTTTTTTCTATTTTTGAAAGAATGTGAAAGAAATTATATTCTATATATTGTAATCGAGGAATGAAAGAAGAAGTTGTAAAGGTATCTCTTTGAATCAATAAAAGATTGTATTACTTTTCTCAAATGAAATTATTAGGTATTAAAATCTGATTGTTGAATGTATTTTGAAATTTTGTTAGAAAGATGAAAAAGTTAATACGTATGGAGAAATGTCATAATATTATGTTCTTTAGAAATGAATGTTTTAGAAATTAGAATTGTAATTTGGCATTTGATTACCTTACTTGAATCAACTTAATAGGTTAGAATTTTTCTTGAATTAATATTTAAAACTTAGAAGATGATAAATGAAAATAGATCCATTCGAATCTTCATCTATCTCTCTGTTAAATAAATTTCAAACTCGCAAATTGAATTGAAATTAAGGATATACATTTGGTATGTTGTATTTTGAAAATAAAAAGGAAAGAATTTGTAAGATATTCCTTTGAATTAATAGAAGTGTTTTGCCTTGTTCATATGATCTTATTTCCATGGGAAATATGCGTTTAATATAAAGTGGGACACCTCTGTTTGTAAAAGTGAAAAACAAGCACGTATGAAGAAATATTACACTGTCTGTACGTCTCATTTGAAATGTTTAATTTTGAGAAAAAAATAGAAGTTGCATTATTGTCTCTATCATTTGATTAAAGGAAAGAAAGATATTTAATTTGACTTAATGCGATCAAAATGATTCCCAAACACACTAAAACACTTAAGAAGATTTCATTAAACTTTGCAAAAGAAGATCAAAGAGCTGCCAATCTGGATCTCCCTGCCGGCTCTTCCAGTGGAATTTTGGGAGGACGAAGTCCTACTTGGCATAGCTACATCAATGGGAGAGTTAATCTCTTTGGAGCCTGCAACAAAGGCTAGAAGTAGGCTTATAAGAGCTCGGTTATGTGTTAGCATGGCGGTGGGGGCTGTTCTCCCTGAGAACATCATACTGTCCTCCCCCACTGGTAGATTCGTGCAAAACATAGTTCCTGATGACCACGGCTTGGTCTGTCCCAGATGCAGGAAGGTTAACTTTCACGCCAAACTGTGCACATGTTCAACAAGGACAGAGGATGGAATGGACAGGAGAAGCAACAGAGAAGAGGAGCGGAAGCTACAAGGTTCCAATGATGAGATCCCTTGCCCGCTGTTCAAAGGTGACTGCAACGATGTTGAGACTGACCCGTCCAAAGCTGGGGTGGCGGTTGAAGCAAGCACCGGGGAGGCGCACCCCTACCCACGTGGGGACCGGATCAAGTGGCAGAGGAGGAGTGGGAAAATCCAAAAGCTGATGCGCCAAACAAGGAAGATGGTGAATCCTCCGAGTGGGAAACTAGTTCCGAGGCAGAGGAAAACGTGACTGATTTTGCGCCTAAAATGGTGGATGGGAACCGACAGAATATTAACAAAGATCCTAACCACATGATTTTAAATGCTAACGTGAATAGTGGCAAAAGGACGAAGGTCGGTTCAGGAGAAATGAATGCATTTTTAACTATGGAGGAGCGGAATTCAAATTTTGATTCACCCAAATTAAATGGTAATCTTGAAGTGGTTTTAGATGTGGATGACGGAAACAATGTGGATTGGTGCACTGTAAGTAGAAAATCATATCGTGGTTTCCGTGGGGGGAGTGCACGTCGATGAACTTAATTGGGATGTAACTGTCTTCATCTACGTTGTTTTGCTTAGTTGCTATTTATTTGCTGCGTGTTGCGGGTTTTGATGTTGTTTTGGATCTTATGTTGTTTTACTCAGATTGGCACATCCGGCTTCTGAGCCACTATTGTTCAAGGGTATAGTCCCTTTCATAAAAACTATTTGCCTATAGTAAAAAAATGTTTGCAAAACCGGGCTCAGATAGTTTCACAATCATTTTTTTGTCAAATTGGGAGTTTTCAAATTAAAAATCAATCTAACAAGTTATACCTTGCAATCAATCCTAAAATTCTCCCAAGAGAAATCCTCCATGTCTGGTTGACATGTTGAGAATGGAAGAATTTCAATTTGAACAAAAATTTATAAGTTAAAAATACCAGTTTTCATCTTAGAAGCCTGCAAAATGTTTTCTAAAAATTGACCCTTCAAACTTCATCAAAATCACAATTTTGTGATCCCTGTGCAAAGAGGACGTGTGGAAATTTCAAAAAAATCTTATTTGAAGAACACCGAGCTCCCAATCGAAAGATACATCCTCTCAAGTTTTTCCTTCATTTCGGGCTAAGAAATTTCTAACTATCAAAATTGAAAAACAATCGCTAGAGGACTGCGGTCCCAAACATTCCTCTTTTTCCTTCGAGAAAAGAAATGCAAAAATAAAAATTCTCCGTTGCTCACTGCCCAATCGCTTCACTTTCAAAAAAATTTTAATCTAAATTCAAAAATTTACTTTGGCAATTTTTCCTCTACGTCCGCCTCCCCCACAACCAATCATTGATCGACACATGGCTTCATGTATGCTGACAAATGGAGGCAATGATTAGTTTTTAGCCTTATCATTTTCAAAACAAATTTTGAATTTTTTGTAATTTTTCCCATGGCCCACCGCCCATAGAAAATCAGGTGCTTCCACATGGGATCATTAGGCATCGGTGGAGGTGTGGGCGGTTTGAACCCTAAACGTCTTTTTGGGAAAAATTTTAATTTCCTTAAAATTCCCCAATGACTGTGAACAATGGTTGGATGACACGTCACATCATCTCACTTTGGCAGAGGCAGGGTTACTTTTTAACCTTCATGGTTTTCATCCCAAAAGTCTTATTTTGTTAAAGATCCCCACGAAGCCGGTTTCACCTGCTCAAATCACAGGCTTCAAACGTGGCACCTTGGGCACCAGAAGGAGGTGTGGATCATTTTGATCCCTTAACAATTTTCGGCAAAAAGATCAAACCTTAAATTATTTTGGTTACCCTCCTTCCCTTTGGTTCAAATTCTTTGGGACATGTGTCCCCTTAGAGGCTCGCATGAGCACGAGGAGGTAAATTTTGCCTTTGTCCCAAAAGGGAAAAAGTGCTAAATGCCTTCCCCGCTCTCTCGCCCATGTATTGGAAAAGTTTACTTCCCCACTTTGCTGGTTTGCTTTTCTCCGTGGTAGGAATTTCTCTCCGAAGCTCAGTAGGACCGAGTTAGGGAAAATTTTCCTTCCTAGGCCCATAGGCCTTCTCTTGGGAAAATTTTCACCCCAAGTACTTGCCAAGCCCATAACTTGAGAAATATAAGGATTTAGGATGACTTCTTTAGATCAACGAGAAAGGTGACAAAATTACCCATATAATAGGAAAATTTTCAAGAATATTTTTTGTGTTAGTCATTGGAAAAATAAAATTGAATCCTTAACTAAGTTCTTGAGTGGTTAACTAAGAATTTAATTTGATAATTTTAAATATGTATACTTTTCCCCTGTAATTAAACCTTTCTCTTGTCTTGGATCTTGTGGAATTAAGACTTAACCCTAAAATTGTAATCAGGGAATATTTAGCTAAAATGTCAATGTAATCAGGTGGTTAAATTAACCCACGGGAGATTTGAGCTAGGTGTGGATTTATTACTCTTATTGCTTTATAATGTGGAATTAGTAATTGTTATAGTGGGAAAATTTATTAGTTGAATTTAATTTTCCTTGAGACTTTGGTTGTTAACACTTTTTTAAAAAAATATTCCATAATTTTTCTAACTAAACCTAGGTTGTTCTTGGTTCTCAAGTGAGATATTTTAGTGGGAGTTACATATTAACTATTTGTTGGTGTTGAGTTATTCATTTCATAATACAATCAATATTTAACATAAAGATAAATGCTTAATGAAATATAAAACTCAATTATAGAAGTTAATGTCATTTATTCATAAGGAAATTCAGTTTTTCTCACACAAGTCATCGGATGTAACTTATGTTTACTTGAAATAAGAAGTACATATACATGAAATTGAAAACAAAATATTAAAGGTAATAATCCATCATTTCCTTGGTTATTCTTATCTTCATCTTCATATTATATCCATATTCATTTGTAGCTTCATCTTATGTTTTATCTTCAACTTCCTGTAGTCATGTACGTGTGGATAGAAACTAGTTTTTGTTAGACTCTTGGGTTTTAAGATTCAATAATGTTCTACCAACTTCAGGTAGATGAATATGCTAAATCTAAGTATTTATGAGATACATCATAATAACTAGATGAAAAATTATATAATACGAGATAAGATATTTGAAATTTTAAAAAAATCAACAAGTAAATTTCATTGTATGTTCATGAAGAAAAGCGAGAAAATAGAACCATTACATAGATAGAAGAGAGTCTTTAAGGATTTATTTTCTAATTGTTTTATGAAGTTTTCAGGTACAAGAGATAAAATATTTTCAATGACATTGATGAAACAAAATAAGTGTTTTAGTTCATTAATCTAGATTTTGTTGAAAGATACAACAAATCATAATGAGAGGAACAAAACCAAGGTTCACAAATTAACAAGCTACAACCATCAAAAAGTCAAGTAAAACAAAAAAATAATACAACTTGAAATCAATTGTACAAGGTACAAATTTAGGATCAAATCTCAATACATTTCCGATCGGAAGGTACATTCATGACAATTAAGGATAAGATGAAATGAGTAGATTTTGTATGCACACCGAAAGAGGTCCATAGATTGTTATAGCACTTATGCCATTAATTTTTAAGGATAATGATTCATATATAGTTATCATCAAGATAAGTATAAATCAAATGCTATAATATAGATCAATTTTAGAGAAAAGTTACAAATAAAATATTTCTAAGCACACACTATAAAGCAACACTCATAATAAAAAAATGTATTTTATAGTACAATTTTTAAGGAACTTAGTACAAAAATATTACAGGTACTCTACTATGATAATTGTTGGTTTCAAATCATTATACCCTTCGAGTGAGTGGTTATAGGTTTCAAACTAAGAATATAGGATAATCATGCTCAAGCCATCATCAAAAGAGAACATAAGTCTGCAAAAGTATCTTACAGCGATTGCAGAATTCATACGAAATTATTTCATGCTTTTAAAAGGGTTGTATAAGAAGAAAAGATACAAAGTTCAAAGTGCAAAGTCACAACTCAATAGTCAAAATACTACATCCTAGACCAATCAAATGTGACATTAGAAAGCTTACTATAGTTAATCGAAAACTCTCAAGTAATCTCAATGATAGAAAGTAGAGTTCCAAATTTACTACATTTCTAGGAGACTTTAACTCAAAAGTGGATTATGAACAAGTAAAAGTGTTTCAACACAAAAACAAATAGTAACCTTCTAGATGTCCACATCAATATAGTTTTACAAAATATTCATTAATTATTATTGAAGGAAAGGAGAAAAATCAAGCATCAAATAATATAGGAATTTTTAAATGCTTCATGGATCTACAAAACACACCACTATGAAAAATCGATAGTAAAAGCTTTCAAGTTAACCTCAAGGTAGTGTTTTAGAGTTTTCCAAGAGGACTAGAAAGACACTAAGCAATGAAGTCATCAAACCCTTAAGTCTAAATGAATACTAGTCGTAATTTGAATAAAATAGAGAATTCCAAGAAAAGTAAACTACAAAAAAACCCATCTAAAAAATGAAGCGGTGTTTAACAAAAATAATTGAAAAGTTATGATCTCGCTTATAATAAATAGTTTCTTCAAAATTCATCAATACACACAATACAAATATGGGGTCTAGATATCTAAAGTCTTACCTTAAAAAAAAAGTAATACCCAAAAGAATACAACATTAAGCTTAAAAAAAGTTAAAATCGAATAACCATAATGAAGACAACAAATAAAAAAATTCAATGCGAGTCTCAATCTTCAAGAAAAATGAAAAGAGTGCAAAATTTTTCAAACACCCATGTCAAAATAGAACACCGATATTTGGACTATAAAAAAACAAGCCATTTATAAGCCGCAGTTTGAAATTCTACAATAAAGATCAAGAAGGAGCTTTATTTTCCTTGGCATTGAATAACTGGAAGCATTTTGCAAAAATAAATGGCAAAGTTGACAACTTACTAGTTTTGTATCAAATCTATGAAACCCTCAAAATCAAGCACAAAAGCCATAAAATAATGACCAGCCGTAATGAATTTTGAGTTTGAAATAATATGCCGTGCATAGAAAATGAAAAGAAGCACAAAGGTTCATGGTATTAGTCCTCACAAAACCTCAAAATACAAAGATTATCGTGCTCATAGACAAGCATGTATAATTTTAGGTCCTATATTTATTCAAAGGAAATGGTTAAAGTTATCATACATGTACAAGTTAGATTGAAGTCTAGTGTTAGGGGGTGGGGGTGAATATTTTGCTACTTATTGTCTTCTATTGATAAAGCGAGATGGGAGTATTTTTGACGGGAGGAGTTTTAATACTGAGTCTTTGAAGTCATTGGCTAGTTTTTCCATTGAATGAGAACCAGTTATAGTTTTTCCAATTATTTTGAGTCATGTTTATTATTTTATTAACTCTTGTGAATTTTATTCCCTTAATTATTAAGCATAACTTAATGCAAATTTGGTGTTTATGTATAGTTTTAGTGTGTAATTATCTTCTTTATTTTTGTGACTAGTCACTCAACAAAAAAGTATTTGCCTTAGAATTAAGAAGAAAACCATTGGATCATGCTTCATTTATTTTTTCTCAGTATATTTTCTATGTTTCTCTGTAAAATCCATAGTAGTTTTTGTTTATCACTAAATTTTAACTTCAAGTTTCCATCTTTTTACCCTTAAACCCCACAAAAATTAGTCTAGGATACATCCAAAGAGGCAACTGACCTTGTGATCCTAGAGATTCACCTTACAATAGTGATACCCATAGCCTGTGAGGTGTCTCAATTGTATCTACAGAAGTGAGGGAGATACAAACATAGAATACATGGTATCCCTTGACACATGGTGCACTTATGAGAGAAAAAAAATTGGTATGCTCGGTGGGACTACTTAATCATATTTGTAGCAAATAAACAACACTTTTCGAGGAGAAAGCAAAGGACATCAATTGAAAATAAAAAGAAAATTATTTCATGCGATTATGTAAGGCTGATTTTAGACCAGTTTTGCAGCATGTTCCATGCCTAAGGTGACTACAATATCAATGGTAAGAGGACTTCCTCATAATTTTATTTCTTTTCCTTTAAATTCAACAACAAGAAGAAGAGTTTACAATATCTTACCTTATAACAGGCCTGATTTTGACAACCCTCCTCCCCTTGTTTCACCACGTATCCATCTTGTTATTCAGATCCTATTTATTGCAATTATTCAACAACCACCTAGAAATTTTGTTACCTTCAGTAATGATATCCACTTAAAATTATTCTTTATCAAGACATACTTGTTGTTGCCTTAAAGGGTTTACCCACATTTATTGGTGAAAATCAAATTACCCCCTCTGAGCATATTAAATACATCATACCCCTTTGTTTATTTCATAATATGACTCATGAAGATGTAGCCCTAAGACTCTTAGCTTTAAAATTTAAAGGAAAAGCCTTGTAGTGGTATAGAACATTATCAGTATGGACCATAGGAACTTGTGATGAATTAGGATATTAGTTACATAAGAAATTTTAGGATAATTCTAGTCACTTGTACCGCATAGAATAACTTTCCACAATTAAGTTTGCTCCCCCTGAATTTATGGCCGGTTTAACATTATATTGTGGTAGAACATGAGAAATAATGTCATCTGCTATTAAGCTTCAACCTGATCATGCATTTCATTATCATATAAAGGCTTTAAATAGTGATATTTTAACCATGATAAATTCCATGGGAGAAACTATAATTCCAACATCTTCTCGATATTGTTATTAGAGCTGAAAACAAACTTATTCAACCTTGTAAATTATCCCAAAGGCCTTCCATGCATATTACTGCAGATTTGGCACCTATTCCACAACCTATTATAATGATAGATCTTGATATTACAACACCTCAAAATGCTATTTTTGACATAAAAACATCTTGCAGTCATTTGGGAACAAGATAACAACAATATAAAATGTGTTATCGCAGCCTTTTAGGCCTTATTAGAACACTTATGAAGAGAATAAGAAATCTTAACAACAAAATCAAAATTATAGGTAGAATTAACAACAAAGATAAGTCGATCCTAAAGCTTTCAAACTCTTCTAATGCCCTTGCTACAGAGTTAATGGCCTTAGAAGAGTTTTTTTAACCTTTCAATCATTCGCACCAGCCTGCTATTTTTTCAAAATGGATTTTTGAATTTAAGCCTTGTTTTCCAACTGCAATCTAAAACATTAATCATGCATCAAATGGAGGGTGGGAAGAAATATTATCATAATAAAAACCACCTAAAAAGAATTTATTTATTTTGGAGAGGATAATTTTATCGTAGTTACAACTAGAGCTCAAAAAGAACTTGGGATGAAGAAAAATAGCATAAAGGACCAGTTCTCAAATAGCAGGAAGTCAAAGCGCATCTCACTAAACAATAGTAAAAACAATCCAACAAGATCCTAGATGCTTGTTTATACCTCAGATTTCTAAAGATGCTTTAAAGAAGAATGGATTTTTGCAAAGGATTATTCTAAAATCATCAGATCTTCATTTAATGTTGTTGAGGTTATGAAAAAAATATAATATAAACATTTCATTATGGGATGTCTTGAGTATTCCAAGGCAACAAGAGTTACTTCCTCCTCGAGCCTCCTGATAAGTCAGCAGATTTCTTCCAAACAAGTAGATAAATAATCATAGAAAATTGATAAGGTTCTTTTTATAGTTGATTAGGATCAAATGAAATATGTTAAGTGGATGGTAGAGAAAGTGCAAAATGTTAATGATATCGGATAAATGTTATGGAAAAATATCAATGTCCTGAGTTCAAACTTTGAATTTTCACCATCACGCTTTTTGCATGCCCAATGGGACAGCAGAAATGATTCCATGAGATTTGAAGGTTTTTTTAGGAAATTCAAAATTAGAAAACTACAAATTTCTGATTTCGGAATCTTTCTCCTCACATGAACAGGTTTCTAAATAAATTTTGAGGTTTTTTGTTGGAAAAAAAAAAGTTGAAATTTCACCAATCAATAGATAGAAGGCTAATCCTTAAAAGGATATTTTTAGATTTTGAAATTTTGATTTTTTAAAGTTCGATTTTTTTAAATTTTAGGTTTAGAGATTTCAAAGGTCTCGGGATTTTGGAATTTCGGGTTTGATTTTAGGTTTCTCCCAGACTTGAGACTTTGGGGTTTTGACTTTTGGATGTCTTACA